>OU015494.1:82452658-83052658 GCA_907164885.2 Dolomedes plantarius | reverse complement strand
TGTGAAGCACTAACATATTTCGACGAATCAGCAGAATCTACCCTTTCAAATACTTTCGTATTACTACTACTTCTTTTTAAATATTTATTACCTTGAAAGCGTTTTTTCTTGGGTCTTACACCAGAACGACGTTTGCATTTATCACCATTCATTATTTATAATATCACTTTATGCAAACTAAAAGATAAAACTTCATGCAAACTAAAAGATAAAACTTCATGCAAACTAAAAGATACTTGGAAATGAAACGCAAACGAAAGTAAGTTTTCAAAACAAACGAGGTCGTTGAAGAATGCCTTGATTATTGAATATGTTGGAATGGAGTTCCAATGCTTCCCTGTGAGTCTTCTTCTGCTTTAAAAATTATTAAAAAAAGTTTGCGGCTTGTAATATTTATCGAAACGCGATATAAGTATCGTAAACAAACGAAAATCATCCATGATGCGTCCCTTTAAATCCCTTTAAATTAGATAGTGATTATAATTAAACTCCCTATAACTTCCGTTCAACTGGAGATATCAGGAAAGTAAAGGTACCAAAATGTGCAGAAATACCTGCAGTTTAATATATATAAATATCGAAAAATCGAAAATTTTGAAGATTTAATAGTCCTGAGACCCCTTAAAGGAGGTTGAACTTTTCACGAATAGTTACTGTCTGCAATCCCTTAAATTTGATCCGCTGCAACTCCAAATCTGATTTACTTAGGAAATCTTTAGAGGAATAATTAAAGATCGCCCAACTCGGACTCACAAGCTTTTTTTCGGAAAATTCTCAAGCTGCTCCAGCCTCACCCCCACGCTAGCAACGACTATGCAAGTCCTCTATTCCCTTCAGCATAGTAACTTTTAAATTCTCTAGGTTAAGACAGTGAACTATGTTAGCTTACTATGCTACTTTACTGTCGATTACAATTAACTAGAATTTAGATTTAACTACAATATTCGTTACTGGCTTTCGAAAGATAGTTCGAAAGAATAAAGAAATTGAAATAATAAAACATCAACTTTAATGTTAATAACCTATCTACAAGCCCTTACAAGGGAAGGTCTCCTTTCCAAGTAACAACGTGAAGTTTTCTCTTCCAAAGGGCTGTCATAATTATTCTGGTTTAGATATAGATTCTTGTGATTTAATGCTGAAAAAATTTTCGAACTAAAAGATGAATAGGAATATCATGAGTAGTTATAAAAACGTTTATATGCAAAGTTGTCCAAAATAATGGAAACACCTTGAAGAAACAGGCCTTGCGCTCCTAATATAGGGTTGGAGCCCATTTGGCATTTAAAACTATTTGATTCCTACTTGGAATGGACGCATACAAGTACTATATGGTAGTACGTAGAATGTTACACATTGTAAGGACTTCGCCTTAAAAAATGACTGCCAGCCTTTAGTATTTTCATGCTTTAATTGCATATCTCTATTAAATACAGGCTATTTACAAAATTGAAATATTAAATTCGTGGGTCCATAACGGTATCGACGAGGGAGGTCAGTCTTAAGTCGTCGCTGAACTGATTCCAGTCTTTCTAGGCCCGGCAGCAATTCGCAGCATCTCCTTGTCTCGGCTTCAGCTCTAACTACTTCATCTGCATTCGGTGGCTTATTATATACCTCCATCGAACGTTCTCGAAGGGTCTAAAAAAACGCATTCTGTCTTTTTCCAGTTACATTCCCGGTTGATTAGGAGCTTCCGGTCTGAGGCTCCTCTTTGTGGACGGATTACCGTTTGGCGAACTGTCGCTAGCGCTTCGGGTCTTTTACGTAGCTAAGACGACTGTCTCGACAAAGGTAATTTAAATCCATTTAATGCACAGGCCGCACACTAGGTGGTCTCCTGAACTTTCCACGTGCGACGATAAACGTTATTGTACGGGAGTCATTACAGTCTAATTCCTCTTTCCTCGAGATTTTCTTCTGGAGAAGTCTTCTACTTGCAAAAAAAATGGCACCTCTCGCCAGGATAACTATGATTAATGTACATTTTTCAAAAAGGCAAATGCCAGCCTAACATGTCTTACAAATAGACCGTGAATTCTTTTCAGACTCTGGCTTCATCTCCACGAGAGAGAAAATATATTTCAGGTATATACCACATTTTTCATTCTTAATTAGGACACATTTTCAAACGAATAATAAGGAAAAACAACAATATGATTTTTTTCAACATAAGGTACACATAATTTAGGTTATATTTCAATGGCAACATCTCCATAAATTAATAAAATTTCACTAGACATTACATATGAAATTAAGATAACAACATGATCAAACAAATAAAAATAATTAGAGACATTTGATACTTTCATATTACACATTAAATTATTATTATTATTATTATTTTTATTATTATTATTGCTATTATTATTATTATTATTACTATCATTATTATTATTATTAATATTTAGTCTAGTCTGGTTCTCGGCTTAACCCTACAGCTTTAAAATGCTCCTTGCTTCTCTTATCGTTAAGCTTTCCCACTCTTTGGCATTCGTCACAAGTCTTCGGATAACTATCTACGTCTAAATAACAATCAGGCCAATAAAATTTCTTAAACAGTGCATAAGTAGTTTTGACTGCACCTAAATGAACACTTGTTCTTTTATAACACAACTTCTTTAATTGTTCACAATACTTCTGAGGCACTATAAATAGGTTTCTTACGGTTCCGTCGCTATCTTTCATCTTGAAGAATAGCATACGATTCAGAACTATATATTTTTTCTCTTCGGGTAGCTTCTTTTCAACCATGCTAAAACACATTTCCACATTTCCAGCTCTTCATCTTCACTTTGCGCTTGTGCAAATTATTCGGGTGATATCTTCAGTAAGTCGCGAAAAACAATTTCTTTTTCGTTGAGAGGCAAAATATTGTCACTCTCTTCTGAAGTAACTTCGTCTACTGATTCAGTCCCGGAGATAGCTTTATCTGTCACTGCTACTGGTTCTTCTATTGTTGGTTATTTCCTCTCAAATTTCCTTTTTCCGGCACATGTTTGTACAGCATTTGTTACCTGGTTTTCCACGTCCTTGTTGATTTTCATATCTTCGATCAAAGCTGCAATTTTATTACCTAGCAAGTAATGTTCTTGATCTAGAAACTTATCTCAGACCGTTGCTTTCGCTATTACATGACCCAACTCGCACTTCAAGTCTACTTCAGCTACGGGCAAGCGAATAGGCGAATCCGTCCAAGGCCAGCCGACCCAAACGTGTTCTCCAGTACACTATCTACCAATAAGTATTTGGACACCCATGCAAATGACGATATCTGCGGTCCTGATATACGTCATTCCCTCCGCCGTTAAATATCCTGTAGAAAACAACATTGGCATTAGTCGCATACAGCATGCCACGAAGGGCAAAGTTATCTGATTTCGAGAAAGGTATAATAGTCGGGAATCACAGAAATGGCCGATCCTTAAGGAACAAATCTAGAGAGCTGAATTACCCAAAATCGATAGTGGCCTATGTGATTCAGAAGTGGAAGTTGAGCGGTGATTGCCGGAAAGTGGCCCGAGGCGGCAGACCAACAAAACTGGGAAACAGAGAACGACGGCTGCTGTCCAGAGATATTAGGAAGAACCGCACCCAACCGATGGCCCACATACTCCAGGAATTTCAACAGGCATCCGGTAGTGCTGTTTCGATGAATACCATCCTTAAGGAAGCACTTCTGCTTGTTTTTCATGGTCGTTCCGCCGCTCATAAGCCTTTGATCACAAAGACCAACCGCGCCGCTCAGTTAATGTGACGGAAAGCACGCCGAAGATGGACGTAGATCAATGGAAACGAGTTCTTTGGAGCGACGAATCAAGGTTCATACTCCACCGTTCGGATGATTGGTTCTGGTTCTGGCGTCTGCCCAGAGAACGCCTTCTGCCAGAATGCATTGTCGGCGGAATGTCGGCCCACAGTAAAGTTCAGCGGAGGTTGAATTATGGTCTGGGGGGTGTTTCTCTGATATGGACTGGGATCCTTGGTCCCAATTCATGGTAAGCTCAACGCCGACACCTACTGCACTATTTTGAATGACAGCATGCTTCCTACGTTGTGGCAGTTTTACGGGTTGGGCCCATGGTACTTCCAGGACAACGCCAAAAATATTTATAGTTATTGCTAAATGTTTTGTAATTATCTTTGCACTTCTGATTCTTTGGGAACTCTCTTGTTCTGAAACTGCCTTGTAACCTTTCATACTGATCGATTTTCTCAGCTGGTTTTAAATTATAATTAATTTGCATCTACTATTCCAAAAAAATTTCTTTCACTTCGGCAGGTACACGTCTTTTCATTTGTTCCGTTCATAAGTTCCTTAAATGTCGTTATTTCCAAATCAGATATCCATTCATCATAATAGCTACTAAGTTCATATGCGTAACTTCTCCGTAATTTGTATGGGAGTTTCGGATGACGATAGAACATTTGCTTTAATTTTTCGGCGTTCATTTTATATCTTTGGTCAATGATTCCTTTTACATAATCATATTCTCTTGCCTGTTCCGACGATTCTATAGCCATCATATTTGAAATTTCTGGGGGTAACACACTTAATAAATAAGGAACCCAGTTTTCTCTAGGAACTCCTCCATTTCGGCTCTTCTTTCAAATTAATTAAATAAAGACCCATTTCGTCCTTTTTTATCAAATTTATGAGTAATCTTGAGAAGATGAATTTTTTATTTGCTTCTGCAACTCTTTCTGTTCCATTCCAGACTCTGTCATTTGCATTGTTCCCTAATTCCAATTTCTTCATTTCGAGAGCAATTGCGTCTCTTCTTATTCGGTCTTCTTTCTCTTCTTGTCAAATTCTCTTTTTTTGTCTGATTCTCTCTTCCTTAGCCTCTTTCTCTCTTTCCTTAGCCTCTTTCTCTCGTTTAATTCGTTCTTGAATGATACGGTTCAATGAGAGTTTAGCTTCTTCTTCTACATAATTTTCATCAGCGAAAATAATCATCTTAATTTTAAATATTCTACTAGAAACTGCCATTTCGTCTCCTAACTCATTTGCAAGTTCGAGGAGATCCTCTTTTTTAGCCCGAGTCATAAAAGCCATTTTACCAATTTTTAAATTACCTCTATCTTTATAATAAACAACAAAATTTCCTTTAACTATCAGTTTCAACCTTAAAATTTATAAGGGTACTAACATAAACTAACAAGTTTCAACCTGATTAGTTTTAAAAAGAAATATATTACCTATAACTTAGTACTTTAGGAACACCAAACAAACATTGGATAACATGAAATTATCAAAGAAATAACTCAATAACTCTTAATTTAAACCAATGAACACTTACAGCATTAAGAACATACTGCAAACACAATAATACAATATACTAAGCATTACTGACAACATAAAAGAGTACTATTTATAAATATCTTAAGGACTTAAAAGATAGAGAAACACATTTCTCAATTGAATTCGTACGATATTTCAGAGCAACATCAAATTAGAATGTTCTCTTTCAGAATGCACGACAAAACTCACCAAAATTAAATACAAATATTTTACTATAATTCTAGGGAAGAAAAATTTGTGCTAAATACAATTCGTAAATTACATTCAATTTAAAATTTCACTTATCTTCAAATATTCAATAACAAATAAATATATAACAGCATTGGCATTTATCATCCATAAAATTTTTTGTACTTGTTCTCAAATGAATACTAAATGGCTTAATGTTTTATATTCGACATCTAAAATATAAATAAATAAAAATAAATAAATAAATAAATAAAAAAAGAACGGTATTGGAAACTATATTTGTTCCACTTAAGGAATTGATTTCTTTATATCACACACTTCTCCCAAAATTTCAATTTTATACTTGTTCCCAAAAAAGCATTATCGGAAACTATATTTGTTCCACTTCAGAAACTGATTTCTTTATCATATTTCTCACAAATTTCAATTTTCCTACTTGTTCTTAAATGAACACTAAATGGCTTACCATTTATATTCACTATCTAAAAGAAAAAAACAGTATCGGTAACTATGTTCCACTTCAGAAATAGGTTTCTTTATATGACATAACGAAAACAATTTACAGAGCCCATAATCGTCAAAACACAATTGCTACCTTCGATGAATTCGAGAACACTGAAACAAGTTACTATTTAAATGTATTTAAAACCCGTAAGTTACATAAATATTCCAAAACTAAATCAGAATATATTACAACTGAACACGGAAAATATTTAAACTTAAATCTTATTTGATAACCTTAATTTTAAATTCCACAAATTTCTTTTGACCAACATTGTACAATTTGAAAATATTTCATTTATGTTAAATTGGTTTGATAACACTAAACAAAATTTTCAACACTTCACAAAATAAAGTTCAGCACTTATTCGCTGCATATTTAATATTTAGTTTGATTTGATAACACCAAACACGACTTTTCAAAACTCACAAAATAAAATATTATATACTTATTCGCTAACATTTTTAATGTTAAATTAAATTTGATAACACTAAGCACAACTTTTAAAAATTCACAAAATAAACTTCAGAACTTATTCGTTGATATATTTAATGTTAAATTGCATTTGATAACACTAAACATTATTTTCAAAATTCACATCAAAGCCAGAATCCGTTACAAAAGAATCGGCTTACATGTAATTTTCCAGGCTCTTCGTTGATATCCGTAGAGGCAGTTTGGTTTTTCCATCAACCTAGTACCTATCAGGACTTCTGACACCAATTCACCTACACACAGTCTGTAAGGACTTCACCTTAAAAAATGACTGCCAGCCTGTTGTATTTTAATGCTTTAATTGCATATCTCTATTAAATACAGGCTATTTACAAAATTAAAATATTAAATTCGTGGGTCCATAACGGTATCGACGAGGGAGGTCAGTCTTGAGTCGTCGCTGAACTGATTCCAGTCTTTCTAGGCCCGGCAGCAATTCGCAGCATCTCCTTGTCTCGGCTTCAGCTCTAACTTCTTCACCTGCATTCGGTGGCTCATTATATACCTCCATCAAACGTTCTCGAAGGGTCTAAAAAAACGCATTCTTTCTTTTTCCAGTTACATTCCCGGTTGATTAGGAGCTTCCGGTCTGGGGATCCTCTTTGTGGACGGCTTACCGTTCGGCAAACTGTCGTTAACACTTCCGGTCTTTTACGTCACTAAGGCGACTGTCTCGGCAAAGGTAATTTAAATCAATTTAGTGCACAGACCGCTCGCTGGGAGGTTTCCTGGAATTTCCACGTGCGAAGATAAATGTTATTGTACGGGAGTCATTACAACATTCTACAGGAAGAAACTGCCCCAAATCCTTGAGAGATGTTGAAGGAGGATAATGGGATACCATTCTGTTTTCCAATACATACCACAAAGCCTCGAGGATGTTTAAATCTGGCAGTTGTACAGGCCAGGGAAAGAGTCCAACGTCATTATAATGTTCTTAAAATCATGATTTAACTGTTACATCTTGGCAAATAGGGGCGCTACCATCTTGAAAGATGTAGTCTTCTACAGAAAACAATGTCTGTGCTATTGAGCATTGTCGCCCAAAATGGTTAGATAGTCAATGCTAGTTATCCTTCCTCTTAAGATGATAATGGGACCTGCTAAGGACCACAATACGACTGGCCAAAGCATGACGAAACAACGACATGCTTTACTGTTGGGAGGAGAGAGTTTGGGTTGTAAGCTTCTGCCAGTGTTCTACAAGCATTAACACGTCCTGAGGTGGGAAGGTTGATTCATCTGAAAACAATACATGTCTCTATTGACCAGCATTCCCTCTCTCATGTTCCTGGCACCACTGCAGTCAACGTTTTGCATTTATCTGTGACATAAGAAGTTTTAGAAGAGCAGCTCTGGTGTAAATATTTTGCTAATACAGTTCCCTTCTCATTGTATGAGTCATGACTGGGTTCTGTACATACATAATTAAGCACAGTAGTAACCTTTGTCCGAGTGGTCTCTGTTTGGGGATAAAAATCACCTTTAGTGTCTTCCTCTCTGTGTCAGTGAGATTTTTTTTCCTTCCATAATTGTGTCTCGCAAACAATGTTTTACCAGGAACCTTGTACGCTGTCATGAAGTTAGATGCAGTGCCTCTCGATGCCCCAATATCTTTGCAACTGAGGTTGCCGAAACACGAAATAGGCGCACATCTACAATTTGCACTGTTTGGAACTCTGTCAGGCTGCTCATTTTGCCTCCACTATCAGCTAATTTTTGCAAAGCACAGCTTAAAATGCAATCAAACACAGCCTTGAGAGTATAAGCTAAACGATTTCACACAAAAAAAGTAGTTATTTGTGCAATTAGCTCTTTAATCAGCAGAAATTAATTCCCCCTTTTTAAGCGTAGTGTTTCCATTATTTTGGAATTAGTCCTCGTATAGCAAAAATTGACTGTAGCGTTTCAAACTAAACCAAACTAAACTAAACTAAACCATTATTTTGGACAACCCATGTATATATATCGTCATATTTACAAGCGTTCTCGAGCAACGGCGTAGCCAAACGGCTAAAGCACTGGGCTCCAACTCAGAAGGTCGTCGGTTCGAAACTCGAGACGGACTGTCGAAAGTATTTTCTGTTCTTTTTAGTTAATTTATCTTCGCTTTCTCGAAGCTTCGGGAAAGTACCAAATATGTTAATTCTCTTAATTTAAATAATTCTAGAAAGTTCTTTAGTGTATAAAAAGGCTTCCCTCAAGTTGATGGGAAGTCAGTTAGGTTCCAGCTGGGTGCATGTTAACTCGCTTGCTGTGAATAAAAGTGTCGTTTATCTAAATTGTGCTCTCTGTGTTAATCCCTCGATCCGTCTACGTGACAATATCTTCACTATTTAAAAGTAAGCTTTAAATTCCCATTCATTGCATTATTGAAAAAGGCCTAATATAAATCAGAACTTTTGTTGACGGGAGAGTGCTGTCGCGATCCCAAAAACATTAACTACACATTGGCAAAAGATTAATTATTTAGAGTAAGCTTTACACACACAACAAAAAAAGCTTTTTTTCATTTTAATGAAATTCAAATTAACTCTTTTTGATTTAGTATAAGCAACAGAATTGAGGAAGATAATATGAAGGAAAAAAATGCCGTAAGTTTTCAAAGAGAAAATTGGGAAGAGAAGCTCATTTTCAACATAGGGAGGTTTGATAGTGTTTTAAGCTAAAACTGGAAAAATACACAGCTAACTAGCACCACGTCTACCAGACCTGTCTTTGTAAACAATATTAAAGATGTATCAATGACTGAGCATCATTTACAATGGAAAAGAAGAAAATAAATTTCATCGAAGATAAAGTCAACAGTCATAAACGAAATTTATTTTTCAATGAAAATATTAAAACCATTATTTTACCCTAATTTTAAATGACTGATGAGGTTGCAAATGGTTACAGAAACTTAATGAAAACTTCCTCTGATGTTATATGAGTACAGGGTGGTCATAAAAAAACTTTGCCGATATATGGACCTCTAGCGGCTGTTCCGTTCAACCGATCGAGATGAGATTTCAGATATAGTTATTCAGAGGTATGAGCTCGGGATTCTGTGAATGGCAACCAAGTGGGTGCTAACGCTTACGGTTATAGATACATAAATTCGAAATTTTCGAACAGAAACGCCCACTTTTTCCCGTCGCAAAATGCTCAGCGCATGCGAAAACCCTAAAGAGCGTTGGAACGGTACGTGTATCACAAAAAAAAACGGACGCATTATGCTCGCACAAAAAACAGCTCTGCGAACGGCCAACAAAAACACGATCGGGGCGCACGGAGGAAATTTGCATATGACAAAGGCAAGACACCAATCCCTGATGGCAACACAGAACGGGAAAAAGAAAACTTTTATTTGGATTACGCATTTTCCACATGGGTGCCATCATAGGACGTTCACAGAGCTGTTTTTTGTGCGTGCATAATGCGTCCGTTTTTTGTAATACACGTACCATTCCAACGCTCTCTAAGGTTTTCGCATGCGCTGAGCATTTTGCGATGGTAAAAGGTGGACGTTGGCATTCCAAAATTTCGAGTTTCTGTACCTATAACCGTAACCATGAGCGCCACTTGGTTGCAGTTCACAGAATCCCGAACTCATACCTCTGAATAACTATATGTGAAATCTCATCTCGATCGGTTGAACGGAACAGCCGCTAGAGGTCATATATTGACCAAGTTTTCTTATGACCACCCTGTATATTGAAACCCTCAGTGTCAAAAAAAAACAGTTTTGAAGTTTTGCTTTCTTATTGAGATTTTCCATAGGGCGTAACCCTTTCATTATCGAGCTTCAATGTAAAGTCTGTTACACTACCAGGGTATATTCCGACCAGTTTACTCTTTTATATTTTTACTAAAGCGGCAGGCACTTGTCTTTTCGGCATTCGTTCACTCCCCACCATAAATAAGTTTTCTTCGTGATTATGGATGCACCATGTAGGTAAAAAAAATCACTCCCCATGAGGGAACAGCCCAAGAACATCCATGTCTTAAGGGGGAATCAAAACCGAGCCCACTCCTTTGAAATTCCCGACGCTAACCGGGACTAACGCCGGGACCGACGCTAACCCTAAATTTCACTAAATAAATTAAAATGAACATAGCCAAAGACATTTTCTTTGCTTATGACAGCGTAAAGCAGAAAATACAAAATGAATGTCGCAGAGCTACATGCTTCCAAACTTCGTTCATTCTTACAAATGTTATTGAAGAAAATTATTTCTCCGATCTACCGCATGAACCTCACAAAGCTTTGCAGTTTCTAAGCACAGCATTGTCTAATTATTAATCAATGTCCATTTATCTCGTAGCATTTTTATTGGATAATAGTTTGTATTTTATCTCAAAACTTAAACTACATATTGTTACAGATGATATTTTTCAGGTGATTGCAGACGATATGCACTGCACAGTAAAGTAAGTTTTGCATTCATAACAATTAATAAAAAATAATACTAAACACGTTGATTTTGTTTCGCTTGATGTCACTTCCGATAATTTTTCTGAATAAATTTGTTAATTTTTATACATTATTAATTAGAAAAGCATTCTCTCTCGGAAATTTTCTTTTTTATGCCACTTAAATTTAATACTTTGGTTCCGTCAAATCCTACCTTGAAAAACATTAGAAGCTAAAATTTTGAAATGCTAATTTTTTTGTAAAAAATTTTTAAATTTTGTTTAAGTATTTACTTATACGTCGAGTTTAAAAGACTTTGTGTTCATACAGTTCACGTTTATCGCTTTTAAGTTAGGAAAAATATAAATGGTTATTTCTCTTATGCCTACATAGTTTCTCTATTCCTGATTCCAAACTAACGTTAATTCTTCACCTGGTATATAAAATAAAGAGAAAATAATTTAGGGGTAATTCAGTTTCCCATTAAGAATGAGCGCAACACATTTATTATGAAATGTAACGAGTTTCAAACATCTCGTGGATTTGAATAATCCTCTCATAGGTCAATGAGATCAAGGTATAAATTAATTACAGGATTGTTAACAAACACGTGCAAGATCTCTGCTGTTCTCGCTTCGTCTTTCCACACATAAATTAGGTGTCACAGATGGCAGCATTAAAAGATTTATTTAAGCTGCAGACATGCATATATGTATTTCTGCATGAAAATATACACACACACACACACACACACACACATATATATATATATATATATATATATATATATATATATATATACATACAGGATACAGGGTTTTTTTTTTTAAACTGACACTATTCAGAGCCATCTGTAGCGCGATGTATGAGCCGGAATTCCACCAAAATTGATAGAGGGACTAAGGATGGCATTGGAAAGAATTTCCGTGAAAAAAATAGTTCCAAAAGTCACCGATAGGGGAAGATATGGCACTGTTGTTGTCGGAGCACCCGAGATTTTGCATAAAAGACAAGTAAAACATCAAAATAGAAATTCATGACTACGTAGTCGACAGCAGCGTCAGTATTTTGGGCTATAAAGTGCGGAATCTGTTGCGCCTTCGCTTTACAGAAGAAAGGGTCATAAGTGGCTTTTTTCCACTTGCATGGCCACCTCGCTCCTCGGACCTAACCCATGTGACATTCTTCTGTGGGGTTATTTAAAGTCTAAGGTGTATCTTGTTGGAGTCTTGAACATGGCGGCCCTAAAAAACAATATTTTTCGGACTTTTGTGAACATTGCTGGTGACATCTTACGCTTGGCCGTTGAGAACATAGTGTTCAGTGTGCAATGTGTCGTCCACCAAGACTCTGGTCACATTGAAGGACGGTGAAGTGAATTTGCTGCATAAAGTGGTGTTGCAGTGAAATTTCTTTGTTATTCACTTGTCTGCTTACAACTTTTTCGGTATTCATCCCTTATCTTTATAGCTTGAAATGCTCGCGCTGCTGGCGGCTACATAGTCGTGAATTTATATTTTGATGTTTTACTTGCCTTTTATGCAAATTCTTGGGTGCGCCGACTACAACAGCGCCATATCTTCCCCTATCGGTGACTTTTGGAACACTTTTTTTTTCCTCAATGGAAACTCTTCCCCATATCGTTCATAGTCCCTCTCAGAATTTTGGTGGAATTCCGACTGATAGATCACGCTACAGATGACTCTGATTAGTGTCAGTTTAAAAAAATCATATATATATATATATATATATATATATATATATATATATATATATTGAAATACATAGTACAGTTGGAGATCATGTTTACTTTTTAATGATCTATGACTGGAAATATAATCACAGATGAAAAATTTACCTTTTAAAGGTTTTTGTATAATTCGCGTCAGTATAATATAATTTTCTACCGTTATATAATCGAAACTAAAAAGTGATAACTAAATGACAGATGAAATATCTTTTACCATTGTAAAGTCCAAACTTTCCCTGGTAAAAAAATTCTCACTGAAAAATATAAAATGTCTTAAACGAACGTACCTGTCAGTGAAAGGCATTAGAGTCCTAGATATATATACCCCATTATAAAATATGCAGTAAATATGTAACCCTAAACACTGTAAATATTAATAATA
Source organism: Dolomedes plantarius (assembly GCA_907164885.2). Lineage (NCBI taxonomy): Eukaryota > Metazoa > Arthropoda > Arachnida > Araneae > Dolomedidae > Dolomedes > Dolomedes plantarius. The sequence continues at coordinate 83,039,639 of OU015494.1, read as the reverse complement.
GTTACAATTTGAAAATATATTTAATTATATTCAGTATATACCACGGTACTTGAATATAAATTCAAACACGTGCAGTTTAACTGATAATAATTCTAGATATAGTTTTGGTGGATTTATGCAGCTTTCATTACCTGTTGAACGCTTAAGATCAGAAACGTATTTATAAAACACTATCTACTTACGCTAAGTATCTGACGAATTCGTTCTCTATATTACATAAAGGATTAATAGTACTTTAAGGAAAGAAGTGTGTTCTATTTAAATGGAATAACAAGAAGGCATTTTGATAAAAAAAATAGTCCTAAATAATTGTTCAAAATATTGGATTTAAACTCTAAATTTAAAATGCGGTTTACATAAGAAATTCCAAAAGCAAATCTAAATTAGGAATTGTAAAAACGCTCAAAAGTAGTAATCTTTAACAGACTGCATTCATTCCTTTGTTTTTATTTATCTCAAGGATAAAACTGTGAAGGTTTATAGAAAAATGGATCATTTCCGCTTGCCTGCATGTTTAACTGACCGGTGCAATTGATAGCCAGACTTAGCTTATAGTGACATCTGATACAACTGAGAATTGATAAGGGATTTCTGTTTGTAATTCAATGAGATATTTGTGTTGTAAAATTACGATCTAGGAAGAGATGTATGCTTATATTCTGATAGTGATAACAGGATTGTTACTAAAATCAAAGCATTGCATTTACTTCGATTTTAGTCCTTAATCTTAGAAAAAATCTTAAGGGATCTATATAACTTTTTATAAACTACACATAGATTTTCTAACAATAACATGTAATTGGCATCTGTAGATTTGAAGGTTATTATTATATTTCAGAGTATGAAGTTTGTGTTAATACAGCATAAAACAGTATAGTGTTTTAATGGCTTTCGTATCTGCAGTGAATCATCAATAAATTATTAAAAAATGATGTAATAGCAGACAAGTGAAAAGACGGGCGTTCCTGTGACGATTTTAAAAACTTAGAATGAATGCTTAGTTCCTGTGATGAAAATAATGCAAATTTTTTTTTATGCCTGACAAGGTAAATAGTCATAGATAAGAGAATAGTCGTTTGAATTTCAAGAACTATGAGCATCAATTTTTTTAAAAATTATCTGAGAAGTCATAAAAAGAAATTAGGCTATCCAGAAAATAAATTTCTTCGTAAGAAAGTCTTAAAATGTTTTTAACTATCTAGGAGAGCAGTACACATTAAACAGAAGAAATTATCTTATTCCGAAAATGCCATCATGGAGTTAGTAATAATGTTTCAAAACAACTTAAAAAATCAGCTTAATACCATTATCATATCATTCTTATTTGTTTCCAATAGAGTGTTAGAACTTTTTGCTAAGTCTGAGAGGTTTGCATAGAAACTAAGATATTTAAATCCCAAAATTTAATGTTTACTATTGTTAATATATTGTCTGTTCCCTCGCTCTGTTAGTGGAAGGATGAAATAGTTATCGAATATCCCAAAATAAAAAATCAAGAACACTTTTTAAAAAGCTGTAATTAGTGTCAAAGGTATAACTTGAACTTTAGTCATAGGACTAAATTTTGGCATTCACTTGAACGTATCATGCAAGACTGTAAAAGATTATTAATACTTTCATACAGACAGGGTTCATTACGAAGAATTTCTGTTTATATATTTCGTGTCAGAAAGAAAAAGGTAGCTATTTCAAAAGATTTTTGAAACAAATAATGAAAAAAATAACATGCTCTTAAACCATTCACAATCTTAATATCCCTTCTGTAAGATAAAATTACATTTTGTTTCTCAAAGATAGCATAACTGTCATTGGAGCATAAGTGCTTGAAAAAGTATAATTTTTAAACAATTCTGTTAGTATTAAAAAATTGTTGAATTACAGAAATTTAAATAAAAGTCTTGGATACATATAGCTGTAAGTAATAAATTGAAAAGGAAGAGAGGGTTATTTAAATTTACAGAAGTTATACTGAAGCTAGAAATAAAGAAGATCTGAGGATAGATTCCAAAGGTCAGTATCCGGTAAGCAAGTGTTTAACATAAAATCTGATTTGAAAAGTACTGTAGAGCATCCCATATTTTCCCATGTCATTATCCAATAATGAGAGGAACGCCGTCAAAAAACGGTGACTTAACGTTTTGTCATTTTTCTAATTTTAATTGTGCGGTTACTTTAACCACTGCCGTGATCCTCTGATGGAATAACAACAGCTTCGGGGCCTAACCTCAGAGCTTTCCTAAATCAGACTTGTTACTTAACTCTCTGACGATAGTTTTTCGATCAAAAGATATTGAAGAAAAAACGTGATAACAGTTTTTTATCATTGATTATGAGATCGTGGGTTTTCAGAAAGCAATACTACATTTTTTTTTTCTTTGCATAAATTACAACTGCCTTTTGAATCCCGTAATTAGCAGAATGTTTTATTCGATGATAAATATAATGCAGTAGCTATGGAAAATAATTTATTTTCTTCAAAAGAGTAAGCATGTAAAACATCTTTCTTATTCTTAAAAAAAATTGCTAAAAATGTATAATAATACTGTCTTAATCTTCGTCTTATGCAAATATCTATGAGATAAAGGGACGCTCCTTTATTTTGTGAGAAATATACGTCCTGTTAAAATATGAGAGTTATTATTCAAGTCCAGATAGGGGTCAATATGTGACATCCAAAGCGTCTCGTTATCATTTTAAGCCACCTTCAATTTAAAAGCAAGACTAACAGCAATGTTTTAAACTGCCTATAATCCTGTTTACATTCTCCAGACAAGCTGAACTCTTAAACACTTAGGGGCGATGGCCGAACGACTAGGGCAATGCCATTCGGTCTAAAGCTTGTGGGTTTTAATCCAGCTGTTAGCATGGATGTTTGTAGCTGCTCGGACTCGGCTTTAAACAGTTGGTTCTGGTCGAATAACCATCATGTAACAAAAAGCTGACCATAGCGTTCTCAGCCAACCATCTGCAAACCTAAACATTTCGAGGTCTTGGAGGAGAATAAACAGATACAACCCGTCTCGCTGAAACATATAGTATGATAGTCTTCTCTTGAAAATATTTTCTTCTTGTTAAGGTCGAAATTATGATCAAAACCTTGGTCATGCTAAATAGACCAGTAGGCAGGGAGTTGAATTCGGAAATAATTCAAACAAAAGTGGAAACTTTTTTAATCACTTTATTTTAGGTCAAAAAAGAATATCCTGAGTTTTCCCCCTCCGACGAGGCGAGCGCTGGTGGTTAGGTAAAAAAATTGAGTGAAAGAGAGGATTTTTTTCAGTTTTTTCAAAATAAATTAAAGCCGATTCATCCAATCAAAGAAACCATAATATAAAATTTTTAGAGCATTAAATTCTGCGTAAAACGAGTACCAATACATAAAAATTACTTTGGTTTTAAGGTTACTAGCATCTTTCGAAGTTGCCGTTACTTTTTCAACTTTTGCTAGTAAGTGCGATTTTCGCTATACTTGTGTTTTTCGGGAAAATAGGCAGGGCGGGGGAAATCCCGGAATCGGAAATAAATCAAACAAAGGTGGAAACCTTTTTAATCACTTTATTTTATATCAAGTATGAATATCCTGAGTTTTCACCCTCCGCCGAGGCGAGCGCTTGTGGTTAGGCCAAAGGACATCCGCTTTGTTCAAGGTGACCAGTCACCCCACCAGATCATCTTCCAGTAACTGCCAAGTTGCGATTTAGTACGGTTTGTGTCCGCTGTTGTTCGGTATTTTTCATATTGCTTGCGTTATTATTTCATTTCGCTACTTTGCGTGTCTCACAAAATGTTCTAATAAGTACCAATAATATCGGACTTTTGTCCAGTTTGTGCAGAAACATTTGAAGAAGGTGAGACAATAGTTGTGAAAGAATGAGGGGTTAAAACATTGATAGAATGCAGCAAAAAGAAAGGTGATGGTAAGCATAATCTTTTAAAAAACTGTACGACTGTCGAAATTCCTGCTAAGTGCCAAAATTTTACACAAGAGAAACATCCATTGCTGCCCCACAAAAGCAAGTATTAGTGGTGCTGGTGCTCGACGATCTAACGTACCAACATTCATTTTCCAAAAGGACTGTTTTTTCTGTGCTGAGATGCATCAGAAGATTTTCAGAGAAAAGAAATAAGAAAACCAAAAGCAAAACGTGACCGAGTAAGTCTTGTTACAATCACAGAATTCGAGAAAAATATCCTTGAAAAAGCTGCGCCGGGAAGAGGAGACATATGGGGTTAAGATCGAGTCTTTGCGTCCGCTATGTCAGCGACTTGATTGCTAGTGACGGTAGGTATAACAATTCTTGTTTGAGAAGGTTCCTGGCCAATGCTGCAGAATATGAAACTTTAGGAAGACCTGGGGAGGAAAATTTGACAGCTGCATTTCAACTTATTTGTAAGCAGTTGTATAAAAATCAAGATGAATGGCAGTTTTCCGTGCGTGAATTTCATTAAAAGATTTCATAGGACCTAATCCGTTTGAAAAAGATCTCAAGAGAAGACTGATGGAAAAATATGGCGATGACATCATTATTACAGCAGGATACAATAGAAAACCCATTATATGTTTTCGCAACGCTAGTTACAAAATTTTCAGTATTTGGTATGGTAAAAATTTGAGTAAAATTTTGAGTAAGTTGTTATGGATCTCGAAAAAAGGAACAAGAAGAGCATTGTTAAAGCTGCTGCAGATATAATAAGGGAATACATAAGATCCAAGGTGTACGACATTGATAAGTACCCTGATCAACAAAACACTGAGCACAAATGCAAATTGAGAATGCTGAGCAGAAGATTGCAGAATCATTGCAGTAGTATATCCTAAATTCAATTATCATGAAAAGCAAACATGGAAAGACAAATGCAAAATGAAAAACCAAGTTAACTGCAATTTCACACTCAATAATATTTGCAACAAGACCAAGATCATTTATTTCATCAATACAAGTAGGTATTGGCGCACTTTTATCAAGGAAATATGGTTCTAAAGATTTAAGATGTATAGCTCATGCACTGGGCTTTTGCTGTTTTTACGATGAAGTCAGCATGTTTGAAATGTCTTGTCTACAGCATCCAAGAAGCAGTGCATTGTCGTGTTGCTACATCCAGTTTTTAAGTCAATTGGGCGCGTATTGTAAATTTATTTTTGTTAGTACAAGGTATTTATTTTTCTTAGGATTTATTTGGGTGCGTTGTGTTTTAATATTTATTTTCTTGAATACAACCCAAAGCTCTGTATGTCGAACTTAGCAACCGAACAAAAACCAATACACTATTCTCAAATTTAGATTTATATAAATTAACATCAACAACTTTCAATTTAGACAAACTAAAGAGTTTAACATAAGAAAACTTGGTATCAACGACTCTAGTGTAATGGGTTCCATACTTATGGCCATTTTTATCCCACTTTTCTTAAATACTTCCCTTACAGCTACTTTTACAAACCTCTAATAATTATTGACATAACTGTTAAAATTTCTAAATTCTCAAAACACTGACTTCCCCCAAAATACATAATGCATACACAATTTATATCTATATAAAAAACACAATTCAATTCTAAATTCTACTTGCACACTCTAAAATATACTCTAACACTTTTCTTCAAAACAATACTTTTCTCAAGATGCTACATTAAATCTATCTCTCTACTCTATTCAGTACAAATCTTTCAAAGCCACCCTCAAATATTTTTTTAACTATTAATTTCAAAACAATCAATTAGTTTTAATTATCTAACAAATCACCTCAAACACTCCTCAATGCAATTCAATTACAATTATAATATTTGTATGCTTATATACACACTTCAAATTCTAAATATCTATATCTTTGCAAATGCAAACACTCTTACTTTCCAGTACTTATATCATGCACAAAACTATACACTACTACTAATATATTCACATACTTGTACTTAATTCCATAAATTTTTAAATTTTTCATACAATTATCAATTTTCTACCTATTTACTCAAAGCACTTCTATTCTTCGAAATACCCCTCAAATATTTATCTACTGATTTCAATCAAATCACACACTTATAACCTTTTTCTTAGATCAACACAATTCCTTCAAATCATACATAAATAAACACTTCAATTATATTTCAATTTTTCTTATTTCATCTAAACCACTTTTTAAATTGAGCAATTAAATCAAACACAATTCATATGCAATGTTCAAAATATTTCAAAACTTTTTTTAACACGATTACTTTCTATCTATCATTAACGGATTCAACCACCAGTTGCGAAAAATACTTCTCAAAGCAATTCAATTTCTTCAAAATAATTATTTATATTGTCACACACTTCATAACCAAATCAAACTCAATAATACCAAATAACACTCAATACTTGTGGCAAATACATTAACATTTTATAAACAAATTCCCGCACTCAACTCCTTACGCACTGCTCCCTTCGCTGCGAAAGATTTTATTTTTCTTCATTAACATTTATTTATTTATTTATTTATTTTTATTTATTTATTTATTATTTTTTTTAAACGCAAAAAAAAATTTCATGATTCTAGCCTAACACAAATTATTTTTTTCTATCCTCGTCGGGACCATGTGTCGTGTTGCAACATCCAGTTTTTAAGTCAATTGGGCGCGTATCGTAAATTTATTTTTGTTAGTACAAGGTATTTATTTTTCTTAGGATTTATTTGGGTGCTTTGTGTTTTAATATTTATTTTCTTGAATACAACCCAAAGCTCTGGATGTCGAACTTAGCAACCGAAAAAAACCAATACACTATTCTCAAATTTAGATTTATATAAATTAACATCAACAACTTTCAATTTAGACAAACTAAAGAGTTTTACATAAGAAAACTTAGTTTATTTACACACTTAATATTTACAAGTAACAAAAAGAATCTTTCATCTTCTTAAAACAATACACAATAATATTTTTATCTTTCAAAAATTATTTTTTATAATTACTTTGCCAAGGTTAGGGAGCGTCCCGAGCGCAACAACAAAATAACTTTACTATTCGTTCAACACTGAACACCTTCTCACTAAAAACTCCTTCCTCGCGAAAAACTAAATTTACTTAGCCTGAAGTGGAACTGAACAAATCAAATCTGAGATTTAACACTCACCCAATTATTCTTCATCAATTTAAGGTGCTCTCTTGGCCTTCTCGCCTCGCCTAGGGTCAGGGGTCACGCTGCTATACCGGGCAGGGGGCTAACTCTATTACTTTCACGGTGAATAACCACTTTCTCTCAGACGATAAATGTAGCCGGGCTTTCCTTGGCGCGTACCTTCACTATATTTGCACTTGCGCTGGGTATCTCTTCACGTCGTGAAACGGGACGCTGGGCTCTTCTCGTCGTGTAACTTCTCGGCTGTGGCACGGGAGCTGAGTCTCTTGGTCTCGGCTGCAATCTGAGTGCGGACCTCTCTATTTCACTTGGTCAACGCAGTCTCGCAGTGGCCGTAACCGCTTTATGTGGAACCCTCAAGTCTACTTAAAGTTTAACTTTTTAAGTCGTGCTGGAGATGGGGACCTACAGCCTCCCCGATCCAGACTCTCTCTCTCTCTCTCTCTCTCTCTCTCTCTTTTTCAAACTCTTCTATATATTATTTTAATCCCCTTTCATACTTATGACTCCACCTTCTCATAAACTTCAAACAGCCAATCCGGACACCGTAAACTTTTCATTTGCTGTACTCCCTCTCTCACCTTCTCATTGGCTTCTTAACTCAAAAACATTACGCCCTCACTGCATGCCCTTGCGACCACCCAAGGTTTTCAAAAAGGCCACTTTCCAAACCGCACTGCCATAAATCTAACATAAAAGGCTTTTGTAACATAACATCATCGTTTGGTTCCGTCACCTTATCTGTGTCTCCCTCTCAGACCTTCCCATCTTCAAAACTCATAAAACTGTCTTGCAACAGGCTACGTCCTAAATTACTCCACTCAACTCTATAATTATCTGTCGGCGTTAAATTTGATTTCGACTTTTATCGCAAACATGTAATAAAGCCAGCTTTTTATTTAAAAGCGCTTTACTACATGCATTGCATGGGTCCTGCTCCCAATTTGTTTTTGATAACGCAGATATCAATGTAGATACTTTAGACGGATCAAACACATTTCACGCAATGGGTGAAATTCAGTGCATAACCCCCTCTTCTCTTTCTTCACAAGGCCCAATCGCAAAAGGGGCGTGATGCCAAGCGCTGGGATTGTAGGGAAATCCGGTGCTATCCCATTGTTACCTTTTCAGAGCAGAACAACATTGAGTGGCATCATTATTGAAATGTGGATTTATATAAAAGGGCAATGCGATGAGACCCCAGGTTGGAATAGCTTAATGGAAGACATTACATGCACAAAACAGTACTTTAAATCACAAATTATGTTTCTTTCTTTCATCAGTTCTCCTCCCTCAAACTACGACACCGTATACAGTGCTCTTGTTAGTTCAGCTAATTAATGTAAGACATTGGAGCATAGCGATTGTTTTGTGACCATCGATCAGCCCCTTTACTGGAAAGCTCTGGAGATCATTTCCACAAGTTCCGTAGAATCTGAGCTTGTATCCGTAACTGTCCGTTTGGGGAGCTTCCATCTATTAACCCCTTCCTTCTCGCTCCCGTCAAAATTACGGAGTCAGGTATCGCCTTCTATTTCTCGTGCCCGTGATATTTCCGGGCTGGAGTGTTTAAAAGTAACGCACCAAAAAAATTAAAACAATCCATTTCAATTACCCTGAAAAATTTTATTTCTTATTTTACATACCAGATGGCAGTATTAGACTATTTATAATGTAATTGGGGATGGTTTGTTTAAAACTAATTGTGACAGATCAAGAAGTAAATGGAATCCTCCGGAATAAATAGGAACTTTTATTACCATTTTCTTGAAAGTTATGCGATCGTTAAGGGGCTAATGTTCTTCATGGGAGCAGTAGGATACATCTTGGATGGCAGCGGATTGCAGGATTTACTGAGCATTTTCTCTGCTCGGGCATCAATTCAGAAACTGATGACGGGTCATGCATATTTAAGAGCTGGCAGGGCTCACGTGATATGCCACTTTGCAATTGCAAAGATCCTTCTTTCGAAGATTAAGATTTCAGATGAAGAGCGAGATGCCATCAGTGACGTAGACTGTTCTCTTTTTGAATCATATACTTCTGTACAAAGTTTTCTGCAGAAGGTTACTAAAAAATTCGGAGAGCTGGAAAATAATGGACCTACCGCAAAACTATGGGGCAATATTTTCGAGTGGTAACGTTGATAAAGCAATTCATCCAAGCAGAGAGAAGTGGAGACTGAAAGCTCCATATCCTTTTTGGGAAAATAATGCTGCCTTACTTCCATGCGAGTGGCCATTTTTTTGTACGCAAAGACTGCAACACTGTACTTGCAAGACATGCTTGTCTTACAGAATAAGCTGACTCCTTCAGAGTACAAGAATTTTGTAGAAAATTGCTGTTTTACCATTCGGCGTTCTAAAAAATACTCATTGAACGCAGAATTAAATGTTCCACAACATTTAGTTAGAGCTATTTTTTCTTCAAACAGGTACTTTCCCCGAAAAACACAATTATACCGAAAATCACACTTACTAGCAAAAGTTGAAAAAATGACGCCAACTTCGGGAGAAGCTGGAAACCTTATAAACGAAGTAATTTTTATGTATTGGTACTCATTTTATGCAGAATTTAATATTCTAAAAATTTTACATTACGGTTTCTTTGATTGGATGAACCGGTTTTAATTTATGTTGAAAAAACTGAAAAAATACCTCTTTTTCACTCATTTTGTTTTACCTAACCACCAGCGCTCGCCTCGTTGGAGGGGAAAAACTCAGGATATTCATAATTGACCTAAAATAAAGTGATTAAAAAAGTTTCCATCTTCTTTTGAATTATTTCCGAATCCGGGTTATTCCCCCCCCCCTCCCTACCTACTGGCATAAAAGGGAAAATACGCTACCTATTTCAGTAACAGTGTGCAATTAACAAGGCCTTCTATAAATCGGTTTCATCTGTGCAAGCATTCGGGATTCCTGTAAGACATACGTTAGAAAATGTATGTCGAAATCGTTTGCTGCTATTCTGTCAGAAAGGAGAAGCATAGTTCTAATGGACTGGTACACACCTTAATTCCATTGGTTTTGCATGAGATTGTCGGGTTATGCAGGGTACATCTGCACCTACCCAAAAATATTTTCCATCTCAAGATGTCACTGACAGAGACATGGCCAGATTACATAAAGTAAGTTGGAGTAACTGGGCCATAGATTTGCAACTTTTTTATATACTATATTTTTAACACATTAAAATTATACAAATATGTATAATTTTCAAAAATCTTTGTATTGCAGGTACTTTAGTAAGTTTTGGGGAGTATGTTTAAGCTATGATATTGGTTTTTATTGTATATATATTATATAAATATTGTATATATTTTTAAATACAGGTGGGCCCAGTTCCGATGAAAATTGGGGCAACTGGATCACCCAGGTCTATTTCTCATAATAAACAACAGAATCTGTGACTGGGTAAATAGGTCCAATGCTTGTATATCTAAAGAAAAAAAAATGTACCCCCATTTAAAAATAATTTTCAAAGCAATTACCAATGTTGCAAGATAGATTGTTGCAAAAAAATAACACACAGTGAATGAAAAACACAATGCAATTGACTATAAACACATTTTCAAAAGTACAAACATACTTTCTAGCTTAGTTAGTAGCTGTAATGGTCTTTTCTATTGAAAAATGTAATATTAATTTGAGTTTAACAAGCCTTGAGTTACTTAATGAGTTAATAGGCGAATTAATGTGTCACTAGCCAAAAAAAAGTTTTTTGGAATAACTTAACCAGTAGTAAGCTTAAGTGAAAAAGAACACAAATGAGTGATTTAACTACTTAACTTATAATAGTTAAACTTACTCATACTCAAATATTTTCCTACTCAATAATTTATATGTAAATATGACGCAAATCTTGGGTGAGTTGTAAGAAGAAAAAAGAAAACATGTTTGAACTCTCACAAGCTTTAAAAGTATAAATTTCTCCAACAGCATTCTATCTATAAAGGCCTGTCTTGATTGACTTTATTTCAATTTATCAACATAACTTTATTAATTCAGTTACTTAGGCTGGGTTAGTAGTAGTTAATATAAGCATAAGTGGAACAGTGTTGGGCCCACCCTTAAGGTATGGCCCAGTTACCCTAAATCACTAAATCTGATGGGGTAACTGGGTCATACCCCTCCACAGACCTTTAACTCTCAGGATAGGTTAAAACACTACACAGAAAGCTATTTTGACATTAACTGAGCTAAAAATTCTTGCATTCAATTTTTGAGAGATAAAAATAGACTTATAAAAAATTATTGAATTCACCCTTGTGGAAAGATATTTTGTGATGACAAATACAAAAAACATTAGTAGCCATAAAACATTCTTCAACTAAGCTGGAGACCAAAGGGCTGTTGTTTTGTTGACTTCTGCTTACCAGTGTTGCCACAACAGAGTGGAATTACCCCCTGATATGTAAAGGAAAAATCTGGGAGGGGATGGCCCAGTTGCCCCAACTTACCTTAGTAAGAATTTATCAACAAGTTTCGGTCATTTCTAAAACTCTAAATAAGGATTTTCATTTCAAATTTTTCTTCTTCATTCCATATTCATTAATCATCTTAATACCGTGATTCCTAACCTGTGGGTCGCAAGGTGATTTATGGGGGTCGCAAAGGCTTTATTGAATTAAAGTGACTGTTTAGTGAATTTCACCGAAAAAAAATTCGATATTTATTTACCAATGTTGGGTGAGACAATGAAGCATACCTAACAGGTATTAATTATCTACTGTGCACAGTCATAATCCGGAAAATAAGTTGCAAAGCTAAAAACACGCTGTTTGTTAACAGCACAAACCCATAACGCTTACACACGCTCTCTAACTAAACAGGATACGATATTAGTAGAAAGTTAAAAATAGAACTAAAACTAATTTTTATGGCTTTTGAATATGTGACTGGGAAGCACATATTTCAGACTTGGAGTCTGCGATCTCCCAGTAACCATCAAACTCTGGGGAACGTGACGCTTTTTAAAGGCCTTCTGCAAATGGCATACTCATTTAGTTAGAGATCTACTGTCTTTATTTGGCAGAAAATGAAAATCGCGGTTACTTCTTGCTTACAGTACACAAATTCTTACCTCCAGTTCGTCTCTCATGAGTCTGTATTGTGCCGTTTGGCATTATTATTGAAGTTTCCCCAATTATATAAAGCAATTTTATTTAGGTAAGAGTTTTCTATTTTTACTATTATATAATTTTGATCAATACGGAAGGAGAATTTTTTTTCTCTTGGGGTTATATTCTGTTCTTGATTTTACACATCTTTGACTGAGGGAGGTTTCTTATAGTCCAGTCAAATTGTGTTTTTAGGAGGAAAATTTTGGGGTAGTTTTGATTTCTTCCATTTTATATGTTTTTCGGGGTGCTGAATCCGAATCTGAGGTTTGTTAACAAAATTTCGTGACTCAACATTGAAGAAAATGCAAAAAAAGGTAAAAAATTTCATTTTTTGGCGGTTTTTTGCTTGTAACTCGGAAACTATCAACTTTTCGTAAGTAACCCCATTATTCAAAATGAAAGTACATAAAATTTCCTACAAATTTCACCATTTAGGTTTTTTTCTCCGACGGACCGTTTGGGCTCAAGCGCTATTTGAAAATTGGCGTATTTCGGCTGTCTCCGCAAAAACCCATTTTTTCCACTCCAAAATTCTAATTTATTATTAATGGCTGTCAATTAGTGAATTCCTCCCCGTTCTCTGCACATACCTTATTTAGATCGTATATGTAGAGGTACAGGTAATTTTTTCAAAAATAAAATAATGATCAAGTTATTTAATGGAGTCCGAAATTGCACAAATTCAGTTACAAAAAAGTTGAAATTCCAACGAAAAAGCTTGAAAAATTATTACATTTTATTATATTGTATTACAATGCATATGATCATATATTACATTATTATATGAACCGTTGTCGTTTAGAGGGTCCTGGCTGAGGTTCTTCGAAGGCGGCGAGTCCTGGCACAGGTTCGGGTTGTTCTGTCGTCAGCGTCGGGGCTTGTTCATCTGGAAAATGAAAGAGGTTGTGAGAAAACAACGACTTGTGATCATATCTTAAGGAGAGATGAGTGATTACGAAATAGATTGTGGGATTAGACATACCTCCCGCATCATGTAAGCGTATTTCTTCAGTCTGTTCTTCGGTCTCTTCTTCGTCAAAGTCAATGTTATCTTCCGGGAGCTCGACGTTCTCACACAGCTCTTCGCACGATGTGCAGATCGGGGAGTAATGGAGTACAGCCTTACTGCATCAACAATTGCGTTGGCAGCCTTTTATACATTTACAAGAAATGTGCCGAAGTATCGAGTCCGGTGCAGGGTTCAAAGTGGTTGGCACTGGCACGAGACCATTCCTTGTTTTTTCCAACCCCACTAGTTCGGGTCTCTTTGTTGCTCGTCGAGTGTGGTTTGACCGGATAACCACTGCTGCATCTGAAAGTAAACTCTCAGTGAATGTTGTCGTGCAGCAGCTTCGGTGGGGGGTAGTGAGGCAATGTTGGTTTTACTTTTGTATGATGAAGATACGTATTGCCTGTATCTCAAATCATTCAGGCTAGTCTCATGTCCTTTCCCATACAGAGCCATGAGAAACACGTTTCCTACTTCGGCAATCTCGTCCTGGTATGCCTGAGGGTCTTTGAAAGGATCAATGACTGGTTGCAAGTCATTGTTCCTCTGCAGGACTTTAAGAAATTTCAGTTTCCCCTGATTAAACATAGCAGAAGTGGTGTCACAACCACTCATCGCGTGCAGGAACAATATATGGTCTGATAGGATTTTGTCAGCGGCAAGATGGGGATTGTAGAGGGTTTGAGACATCTTCCCTTTTCCTGGTTTCAAAAAGAAGACGTTCTTTATATCAGGGCTACACAGGCCAATCAAAATCTCCAAAAGGTCGATATATCTCCCCACCACTGACACATATTCATTTGACGAGGCTAACATAAGAACTGTTGTGATAATTAGCATATCAGCGTCCTCCACAGCTTGCTGTGAATTAAATTTTGCATTATCAAATTTTTCCATTAGCATAGATATCAACCCGCTCTTGTTTTTAGAGTTTGCAAGGAAACTCTCCTGCGAGACAGTGGGCACCATCGATTTTGTAAATGATATTGCAGCATATTATTTTCTTTGCGCTCTTCTCAATTGTTCTATGCGCTTGGTGCTTTCACAAGTTTCGTCAGGGTAGCCATCAAAAATGACAACGACATTTGATTTATAGTTCGACTTGACATATGGTACATAACTGCTGCAAATTTCTGCATATGTCTGGCAGTGGTGCTATTTGACCCGGTGTAACAAAAACCCTCCATCAATGACATATTTTCTATCGCTCAAGTTGGTTCAGTTGGAGTCGGTGTAAAAGCCCTGTACAAGCTCGATTTTGTTCCTTTCCTCATCCCATGCTCATCGAAAAGAGAGAGAGGGTAGGGGCTAAGTTCGTAACGAAAAAATTCTCGCAGCTCTTCATATGAATGTTTCACGATGGTTATTCGTTGGAAAAGTGTGGTTGGATTGATGACTACATCCCTGTCTTGTATCTGAATAGAGCTATTCATGATCGCAAGAGGCTGCTCTCTTTCGCCTCGTTTGAATTTTACAGCTTGAAAATCACCACCAACAATGCTCTGTATACCTATCATGCCCATCTCCTTGGACAAGTGGCAGTTCATCCTCTCATCTGCGACAACACCTGCACATAGTGACATTAGTTCAGTGGTCTCTGGATTTTGAAAATGCTACATTGTATTGGAAGGAGGAATTAAATGACAGCCTTTAATAATAAATTAAAGTTTTGGAGTGGAAAAAGTGGGTTTTTGCGGAGACAGCCGAAATACGCCAATTTTCAAATAGCGCTTGAGCCCAAAACGGTCCGTCGGAGAAAAAAACATAAATAGTGAAATTTGTAGGAAATTTTATGTACTTTCATTTTGAATATGGGGGAGGGGGGTTATATACGAAAAGTTGATAGTTTTCGAGTTATAAGCAAAAAACCGCCAAAAAGTGAAATTTTTTACCTTTTTTTTCATTTTCTTCAATGTTGCGTCACGAAATTTTGTTAACAAACCTCAGATTCGGATTCAGCACCCCAAAAAACATATAAAATGGAAGAAATCAGAACTACCCCAAAATTTTCCCTCTGGGGCCCCTTTTGAGCACAAATTGACTGGACCATTAGTGTTCTCCATTTCTTTAAAAATGACCAATCCAGTTTATGCCTCCATGGCAATTGCAATTCATATACAGTAAAAATTGTTTATAAGAACACCGGATACAAAAACATATCGCTTAAAAAAACGGAATTATTAGTTCCCGGCCAATTTTCATGTGTTTTAATGGATACAAAATCCGGTTATAATAACAACGTTAATAAGAACATATCGCTTTTAGTGACTTAAAATTAATTGGTGTCTGGGAAAATAAATCGCTTATAAGAACATGTTAATTGTGAAAGGACGGGAAGTTGCAGCACATTGTTCTTCAACCATTTTATCCATTTTTTTATCGATATAAATAAAGCAGAAACCTTTGTCGCATCACGCGGACCGGGTGGCATATTTTAAAAGACCCACGATTTGGGCACTCAATTGCCGGTTTGACGACAGCATCAGTTTCGCGATCTGTTGACATATATAGGAATCTTTTTATTATAAGTTTTTTTTTTTACTTCTACGCAATTTAGTATGTTTTAAAATCTGAATTACATATATAACACAAGATTTAAAGAGATTTTAACAAAATAAATAAATGAATAAATTGAAATAAGTATATTATTGAATTTTAAATTTACTTTCTTCAAATATCCACAATAATTTTTACTTATTTATTAATTAATAATTTGAAAATGCTAAATTTGTTACTTCATATTTTGCAAAGCCAACGAAAAAAGCAAAGATGATTCAATTATAAACCTATGTTATTAGTTTATTTTTCCAGTAGATAGCGTCACTAAAATTAAAGAAAATCAGATTAAAAAATCATACAAATTACTCAAGTGCAAAAAATTTTTGCAGCCTATTTCAATAAATAAGAATAAATTCAAATTTAACAATCAAATTCAATCTATTTCAATTTAATATAAATGTATTATATATTCATGTATTACGCTATATACATGTATAAATATGCTATGTATAAATATATTTACATCCAAATATAATCATTCAGACATTACGAAATGACATTACGAAATCAAATACATTCAGAAGTGAAAGAATGTTTTCACTTCTTCGTTACCGCACTCCTTGTGTTTTAATTCAATTATCCAAAAAAATTTCAACAATAAGAGCTAGAGAGCTAAGATTGGTGGCATTTTAAAGCAATTTTCAAGACCTTTTTCAATGATATATAACACAATTAGGGCTTAGAAAAATTTATTTTATTTGAATTTAAAATTTGAATTTTTCAAAATGCGCCGCTTGAAAAATTTTCAAATTTTTTTTAATAATACTTTATATAGTACTGAAATGATTGTATAAGTTTGAAAGTGGGATCTGTATGGGTTCATGTTAAAATATTGCATTGAATACAGTATTCCTGATTTGAAAACACGAAATTACTTAATACAATATGTTTTAAAGCCTAGAAAATTAGAAAAAAAAATTAAGATGTGGAAGTAATCGTACTTGTTTTGTATAACTGAAAGTAATCATATTTGTTTTGAAAAAGATATAGAACCATTTTTATCAGACTGTATATACTTCAGCACATACAGTACTAGACTTTCATTCACTTTCTTGCTTTCAGTGCAAGATTTTCAAATGCTCTTATTTTCAATTAAATTCTGAAAATAAAACAAAAACAAGTAATATATAAAAAAAAATTTTAAAGTCAATTCCTACTTAGGTCAACAAAGAAAAAATTTGAGTGTGAACTAATAGTAGGAATTGAAAAAAGGATTGCCTGCCAGAACCTTGCCTACTGTGCGAGATTAGGAGGGGGGAAAGAGAGAGAAAAAGTTTGTCAGGTTGGGGATTCGATCTCCCAACCTACAGGGCGGGAGAAGCCCGCGATACCACAGTGCTACCGTTTACACAGTAACAAGAGGGAAATTACTATTCAAGAGCAAGAGACGCTCTAGATCTAAAACTAAAATTGATTAATTAAATTTAATTAATGAATTTATATTTGAAAAAACTGTATTAACATCAAGTGTAATCCACTACAAGTTTAAAAAAATGTATTTGAACTTCAGTGGATGAATAAAAAGTACTTTTATTAAAGATTGAAAATTTGAACAAGATATATATAGAGAGAGTGTGAACTAATAATAGGAATTGAAAAATCTACAGCAAAGAAAGATCAAAAGATCAAAAACACTAAACACAATGTTGGTGAGTAGGTGATGATAAATTATGATAAAACGCTGTATCCCGGAGAGATCCTATTAGTAGACATTGAAAATTTCACTATAAATGTAATGGTTTCAACAAGAAACTACAGATATGCATGACCCTCAACAAAGGACATTCATGCTTACAGCTTGATAGGTATAAAATATGAACTGCCCCAGCCTACACCTTGTAATAGCAGAGAAAGCCAATATAAATTTCTTGATAAATAATTTTACATGTGCCTATTCATGGATAAAATTTTTACTATAATTGAATAAACCATTATTAAAATAATGTATTATTCTTGCCTACTAATAATTGCATCAAAACTAGTTTGTTATATGAAAATAGTCAACTTTAATAGTGATTTGTCATTCCTTCATACTCAGCATCATTCCCTCATTTCTTCAATAATTTAGCATAAAAATGTAACCAAATTAAAATAAATTTTCATATTTTAAAAATTTGATTAATTTAAAATTTGATTTTTTTAAATTATATGTTAAAATAAATTTATATTATTGGAATTTAAAACTTTAAATTTTTTAATTTATGCAACTTAATTGTTTTAATTAAAGCTTATTAAATACATTTATTTTCTAATTAGCATTAAAATTTTAAAAATTAAAATTATTGTGGATATTTGAAGAAAGTAAATTTAAAATTCAATAATATACTTATTTCAATTTATTCATTTATTTATTTTGTTAAAATCTCTTTAAATCCTGTGTTATATATGTAATTCAGATTTTAAAACATACTAAATTGCGTAGAAGTAAAAAAAAAACTTATAATAAAAAGATTCCTATATATGTCAACAGATGGCGAAACTGATGCTTTCGTCAAACCGGCAATTGAGTGCCCAAATCGTGGGTCTTTCAAAATATGCGACCGGCAGTACTCACCCTCAGAAAACATGGCCGATGCTATTTCGCGGCCATTTTGGTGTATTTTTTTCTCATGAAAATACATTAATCTTACATATTTGGAAAGAGCTTTGAAAACTGATAATTTTTTCTGCGTACACTTATTCTGTTAATTTAATAGTTTTAGAGATATTTGGATTCTAATGAAGCGTCATCGCTCTTTGACGATGTAAACAAATGGTGATTCGTTCAAAGCGTGATTCTCACTAAAAAATGAATCACTGAAATGAAATGTGTTACCTTGTCTATTTTTTTATTTATCAAACTTTTTATTTGAAAAACTAAATATTCAAATTGTTTAATAATAATAAATACTTTATTGAAACTAAATAGATATATACTGGTTTTTGGTGGATTTACTGATTTTTATGTGAAGTGATATTTTTTTCGTTCGAGTGTGAGTGAAGTGATTCGATTTGCAAAATTTCATTTTGAAATACAATCAATTTCGAAAGCGGAAGGTGAGTACAAAAGCTCTTAATTTTTATTTTCAGTTTATTTCATCCGAAGATTCCAAATTCAAACTAAATAACTTATTCATATTCAAAATTTTTTGGCATAAATAAGGAAAAATAGTTATGTGAAACGATACGAAACCATAAATTACTGTAAACATTTTGAAAATTTAACTTACATGTAAAGTAATTTTAAGTGTGTGATTTTCATTTTATTATTTGCATTGTTTTAGCTTTTGATTTGAATGCTAAATAATGTTTTGTAATAATTTTTTTATTTCTAATTATTATTAAAGACTATATATGTTGTTACGGCGTAGTGGGAGCTCAGCCAAAAAAATTATAATCATTGCTAGATTCACTGTAACGCTGATTCTAAAAAATCATGATTAAAAGATGTGACTTTCCATTTTGCAATAATAACTGCTCTTAATTTTTATTTTCCAAGATTCTAAATTCAAACTAAATAACTTATTCATAATCAAAATATATAGATAGCTAATCATAAATACTTTATTCAAAATTTTTTGGCATAAATAAACTTACATGCAAAGTAATTTTAAGTGTGTATAATGATTTTAATTGCTTACTACGATTTTAAATACTTTTTTTGTTTCTATTTTAGGTTTTTTTGGTTCTATTCAGAAAAAAACTGTTGCATTCCATTTGTTTGTATCATCTTCTTCTTTTTAATATTTATCTATATTTTATTGTTGTTTTAATATTTTTTTTTTTTACTTATTTTTAAAAAAACTAATTTCACCTTATTTATTGTTTTCAGCTTTGATTGTAATTTATTTTTTATATTTCAGTAGTTTACAGCATTTTTGGGGTTTCTTGCATGTTTTAGGTAATTTAAATGTGAATTTTTTCTTGGGTTGTAGTAAAGCATATGTTCTTCGTACCGTTATGGACTGTGTAGAAATTCCCATCGCCAAAAGGCACCATTCAGACAGAGAATGAGCAACAGAATTTAATAACAATTTAAGATACAATTTTGTCAGAATTTAAGAAACAATTATACACTGCTGGCCACTGTAAATGCAACACCCTGAAGGAAACATGCAAATAACATGAAATTTACAACATGCATTAGCGGAGGTGAGATATGCAAATGATTAGAATTTCAGCGCAGACGCACATCACGCGCGCCTGTGGCGCCACTTCAAAGCGCGATTTAAGGCTTGGAGATTTCGACGATTTCAAGTTCGGCAATTGTGTTTTTCTTGTGGTTTTTTCAAAAAAACGATCAATTATGCCTTGTCGAAAACAGCGATCATCTTTTGATCAAGTATCCGAGTTCGACAGAGGAAGGACAGTGGCCTACCGAGATTGTGGATTATCTTTCAGGGAAATCGGTAGTCGTGTTGGACGAAACCAAACCACTGTAATGCGGATATGTGATCGTTGGATGCAGGAGGGTATGACAGACCGGCGTGTTCGATCGCATCCACCTCAGCGCACCACTTCACGTGATGACAGGCAAATTGTGGGCATGGCAGTGACGGATCGCTCAGTTACATCACGAACCATAGCACAACACATGCAGTCTGTAACGCATCATCCAGTGTCTGCGCGTACCATTCGACGCCGATTACAGCAGAGTGGTCTGTCCGCAAGACGTCCATTCCTTTGTCTACCCTTGACGGAGAACCACAGACGTCTCCGCCGCCAATGGTGCGATGACAGAAGAATGTGGACGGCAGAATGGAATGAAATTGTCTTTACTGACGAGTCATGCTTCTGTCTGCAACACCACGATGGTTGCATTCGAGTCTGGAGACACCGTGAAGAGAGAATGCTGAACAGCTGCATTATGCACCGCCACACTGGTCCTGCACCGGGTATTTTGGTATGGAGCGGTATTGGATATCACTCTCGCACACCTCTAGTACGCATTGCCGGTACTTTAAACAGACAGCGCTACATCTCCGAGGTGTTGGAGCCAGTTGTCCTTCCTTACCTTCAGGGCTTGCCCACAGCCATATTTCAACAGGATAATGCGCGACCACACGTGGCACGCATTGTCCAACGGTTCTTCGTCAATCGCCAGATTGAATTGCTTCCCTGGCCGCCTCGCTGTCCGGATCTTTCGCCGATAGAAAACATGTGGTCCATGGTTGCTCTACGATTGACCCAGATTCCATCCCCAGCTGCCACAGCAGATCAACTTTGGCAACGTGTGGAAGCTGCTTGGTCTGCTGTACCCCAAGAACTCATGCAAAGTCTCTTTGAATCAATGCCGAGGCGTGTGGCAGCGGTGATCTCCAACAATGGCGGCTACTCTGGCTACTGATTTTGGCAGGAACCACACTTCACAGAAGTTTATAAATTTAATCATTTGATACTTGGTCAACATGTTATCTACAAAATAAATTTTGTCGTGATATCTCTTGTCTTTCTTGGTGTTGCAATTTGCATGGCCAGCAGTGTATTAAAAATGAATTTAATTCGTGCATTCTTTTAATGTGTCTATTTTATCAATAACTTTTTTTTTTTGCATAAATAAGGAAAAATAGTTATGTGAAACGATACGAAGTTTATCAATCAAATTTTAATTCAATTCCAGACTGGCACATGAAAATTTATCTTTTTCTAATGCAGGTATGCTCATATTATACCAGGTGGTGGTGAGTGTTTATACGAATACCAAATTTTTCTTTTTTGTTGCATGCAATCATGCATTACTTTGTGAATTTTAAATTCTTATTTGTATTATTATTAGCCTCAGCGTATCAGGGCGTATTTTTTATGCTACAGAATCCATTATAAAATTATACGATTTTTTTTTCAAGGAAAAATATCCCTACTGCGGTATCCTCGCCTTACAAATATTGTAAAAAGACGATAAGGCGCCTTTGCTGTACGCCTAGCGTGGTGTGGGAATCAGCAATTTATTAATTTAAAACCTCTTTTCTAATAATTTTAGGTATTTTTTATACCGTGACGAACTTCACACAATCGTAAGATGGCAACGGAATATTTGATATATCAGGGGGGGGGGATATTTGCAGGAAGTCGAATGAACTCTCATTACATCGTCAATCATAAGATGCCAATTTTACAGATATTTTAATTCTAAAAGCAGACTCCACCGCTATCCGATAAATATCCGTAAATAAAGCATGAATCATTCCCAGCGCCAATCACTCAAATTTTTAATCATGTGTAAAGTTTTTCACACTTCATTCAATCTTCATCTGGTGGACGGATGGCTTGAGCGTAGCTAGGCGAAGCCCGAGCCTAGCCTGGCGAAGCCCGGCTAGTGTAAAATAAAACCCAACTCTCACGAACTACAGAGGCTGTTCGCACATTTTTTAGACGATTTTGGTAAGCGGTAATAAAAAATCGTTTGCTGCAAAAGAAATAATTGCAATTGTACTATGTTTTAAAAAGCCAAAATTATCGTCTACGGCTTGAAAGTTTTGTTTTTATTCAAAATGGCGCTTTTAACAAAGCAGTGGTTCGAAGGCTACATTTATGCTCTTTCCGAAGAGAAATATGCTTACTCCGTTATCCAAAAACGATGTGAGAGTCATGGTTTTGTGATATCTAAAGCGTCGATAGGTAATATCGTCAACAAAAAAGGAGAAAAACGTCAAATTGGAGCCTCAAGTGGGACAAAAATTCCAAACAAGTATCCAAGGAAAAAACGGACATCTTCGACTATTGCAAAGGTACGTTGTTTAATGTCAAAAGAAAATCCCCCTAGTCAAATGACAGTTGCAAAATCATTAAAATGCTCGGTGTCCACTGTAAACAAAATGATAAACGTTGATTCAAATCTTAAGAAAGCGAAAAAACGCAATGTGTATCGTCTTCTTCCAAATCATATCGCTGAACGCAGGACACGCTGCAGAATTCTATATGAGAAACACTTATCCAAAGAAAAATGGAAAACAATTGTCACAATAGATGAATCATGGGTGAATTTAAATGATTGCAACAAAAAAAGAGCCATTTATTATCATAAAAGGGGAGAAAAAAATTTAAGTACATGGTTCAAAGAATCGAAAGAAAATTTTTCTAAGGGATTCATGATTGTTGCTGGCTTTTCTTATAATGGCAAGTTAAAAATAAAGAGAGTGGGAAAAAAATGTCAAGATTAACTCCAAATACTATCAGGAACATATTTTATCGCCAATTTTTCTGAATGAAATACCATCGCTTTACCCACAGTACCATTTATCTGTGAGACTCCATCAGGACAAAGCTAGCAGTCACACATCAAAATCCACTGTAAATTTCCTAAAAGAAATGGAACACAAAACTGGTATCAAGGCCATACCCTTCACTGATATCCCTACTAAATCTCTCGATGTATCACCTATGGATTTTTGTGCTTTTGGACTTTTAAAATCTGCATTATCCAAACGTCGTAACAAAACCCTTACAGGACTCTGGAAAGCTGTTCAGGAGGAATGGGATAGAATACCTCTTCTGACACTTCAAAGGGCATTATTATCCTGGAAATTGCGGTGTCGAAAGATAGTTCAGAATAAGGGATGTCAAATAGAACATTTAAAACACAAGAATTTTATGTAATTTAGTTTTGTGAATACAATATACCTCGTCTAAAAAATGTGTGAACAGCCTCTGTAATTCGGCTGTGGTCAGCCCTCATAAAGTTGGTGTTGATAAAAAAGTGTGCCTCCAGAAAACTGTCAAGAAAACAAAACTTGCCAAGAATTGTGGGGCCACCGCCCATACCCCTAGTGACTGGGACATAATGATCGGAAGTGATGACTCCGCCAAGTCATCACTTCTTCTCACTGACATCCTCCAAATTATCTGGGGAAAAATCAAGGTGACTGTTCAAAAAGTGAATCTTGAGGCTCGTCAAACAGCGTAACTTTTTTAACTTTTCCAGCATGTTGGCTACAATAGAAATGTAATGAGGGTCCTTTATGTTGCCCAAGAACTTGGTCACAATCTGCTTGAATGATACCTAAGCCTCCCTCTCTTTTAAAGTCATTTTTGATTCAAAGGTGGGATCGAACATCATTTTTCGAATGTCAGTCCCAACAAATACGCCTTCTTCCAATTTTGCTTCTGATAGATGAGGAAACTTCCCACAGAGATACTTGAAACATTCTCCATCTGTGGATAAGGCTTTCACAAACTATTTCATTAAGTCTAATTTTATGTGTAGAGGTGGCAGCGGAATGTTTTCCGGGTCTACGAGGTTCTTGCACAGAATGTTCTTCTCTCCAAGCTTTTAAGATTTTCTTGCAGGCCAGATTTTTCTGGACCAATGTTGATCCCTTGCCTTACTGTGCCATTCACATAAGAAACATGAAAATTTTGTAAAGCCACATTGCTGACGGTTAGCTTAGGGTGTTGAATTCGCTAAAAATGTCATTTCTTTAAATATTGAGTGATGAAATGTGAAAAAATGGTGGGTAACACGGCTTTTTTATTGTCATATTCGGTTTCATCACACTAAAAACCACAAGAATAAGACAAATTTATTCAAAAAGTTTTTTCATCGTTGGCCTGCGTTATTTCCGTATCAAAACAGTGAGCAACAATTAAAGGTAAAATGAATTTCCATTTGTCTTCATTTTTAGTTAATTTATTAGTACTATGTCAGTTTAATGTAATCGATTTTAGTAAATTTAATTCATTAATGATCATTTTTAATAGATTTTATTATTTTTAATACATCATTCTTGAATACACATAGCAATTAATGAGTTATACATTTCGTGAACTCTAACATTTTTCGGATATAGCGAACAAAAACTTTGGTTCCTTGAAGTTCATTATAACGGGGTTCGACTGTAGTAAGAAATTTGTGAGTTTTTATCTTTTTGTTTTGAATTTTCAGTAATAATAACAAAAAGAATCTAGAGTTTTAATTACCTGATTTTCAAAGTTCTGAAACAATGGCGGAATTAGTTGTTTTATACTCAGCAAAAGGTGAATATTTCACTAAAATTTTACAACAGAAACCTATAAAAAGAATCATAATACTTTCTTAAAACAACGCCCTTATTGACATTATGCAGCTCCTAAATCTATTCGGATAAGAGCTACAGATCATTCTAGACTTTGGATTTACAGTCCTTAATAATCTTTATGACAATGCAATACACTTTAAACGAACTTTCTACCAACTAGGCTGACTATTTTAAAATATTAAATTAAGAGAAACTTTTCTCTTTAGTGGTCCGAGACCAATACTGTCTAGGACCAATACAGTCCGAGACCAATACAGTCCGACACCATTACAGTCTACCCTGGCTCGTCTTCGGAGTGGCCATACAAAAGGTATGCGCTTCGAGAACTCTACAAAGGACTTCCATTTGCTCTCAAAACAGTGCCTTATGGACCTAGTCTAGCATTTTTAGTCCAGGGGGCTTAGCAACAACAACAAGAGAAACAAATTGTGCAAAGGGTAATTTAACGATAATAGGGTTTTCCCTTTCGCTAAAGGGCTTTTTAACGATAATTTCTGATAAAACTTGTTTTTTTACTGGTTCATTAAATATTATTAAATTATTTTTGTACAGTTCTATCGCTACTTATATTCGTTCCATTGTTAGTTAGCATCGAAGCGGTAAAGATCAAGTTTGATTTACAAAGCTGTATACCGTCCCAGAAATTCTACTTCGTCAGACAAACCTAGGAGGGGAATAGAACCCAGTTTAGCGGGAAGTTAGTATGCCAGCGATAGATATTACGTAGTAGAATTTAGATCCTGAGTTGAGCTATTGAAATTTATCGCTAATAATCATGTTTTTTGTGTTTCGTAGAGTGAGCTCTGAGTAGGAGTATTTTTGTACAGCATTTGCATTACTATATTTGAGCCCTCACTGCCCTCGTTGTACGTTCAAGCCATGCACCAGCAGTGGCGCACCCAGGGGGGGGGGGGCCCAGGGGCCCCTGGCCACCCCTAAAACAAGTAGAAATATTGATTTTGCATTATAAATATTTTATTCGTTCATCTCGGCCCCCCCCCCATGCATTATAAATATTTTTATCCACTCATCTTGGCCCCCCCCCCAAGAAAAAATCCTGGGTGCGCCACTGTGCACCAGTAAACTTTTGTTATTGAGTTCTAGTCCTTTTACCCATTGATCTTGGTCACTTCTAGTTAGTAGTTAAGTTACACTGGTGAAAAAAATTAAGAGAATTTGCATATTTTATCGAATTTCATGAAAAGAACTGAACTGAATGTAAAACCACTGCTTCTAGACAAAAATGAAAATCTTGTACGTCAAATACTTAAGCGTACACGTGTGTGTAGGCGGAGCCAGTAGAGAAACAGGCTTTATAAGCGCGTGTAAGTTAAGACGCATTTCGTTCGCTAGCACACCTCGGCGAATTTCTTGGTGTTATTTTGCAGCAATCGGTTATTTCAAATTGTAACAGTAAAAATGAGTAACCACCAACGTTTAGATGATGGAATGAGGTGGCGAATTGTGGGGAGGCTAGAAGCAGGCCAATCTCAAGTCCAAATTTGTAGAGAGTTCAATTTAACGCCCAGCGTCGTGTGTAACTTATGGAAACAGTTCCAGGATACCGGATCCATCGAGAGAAAGCCTGGGCAAAATCGTCCAAGAGCCACGACGGCCAGAGAAGATCGCCATTTGTCGATTATAGCAAGGCGTAACAGGAGTGCTACAGCTTTTCAGCTCTCTCGTGACTTGTATGCAGCCACAGGAACCCGTGTATCAAGAGTGACTGTTTCCAAAAGACTTCATGAGATAGAGTTGTTTGCAAGAAGACCTGCTGTTTGCGGCCCGCTCACTTCTACGAACAGGAGAATCCGTTTATCATGGTGCAGAGAACATAGATATTGGAGTATGGATCAATGGGCGACAGCTCTCTTCACTAATGAGTCCCGGTTCAGCCTAAACACCGATTCTCGCCGTACGTTCATATGGAGAGAACCAGGGACCCGCTACCTACCCTCCAATGTCCGCGAAATCGACCATTATGGCGGAGGAGGTTTAATGGTCTGGGCAGGCATCATGTTGGATGGCCGCACACCTCTCCATGTCTTTGAAAGAGGCACTGTGACTGGTGTGAGGTATAGGGATGAGGTCTTGGAGCCCTATGTTCGCCTTTTCAGGAGTGCAGTTGGCCCTGAGTTCATTTTAATGGACGGTAACGCGAGGCGACATAGAGCTCTTCTGGTCGACGAATTTCTAGAGAGTGAGGATATTCGCCGGATGGATTGGCCAGCCAGATCTCCAGACCTTAACCCTATAGAGCATGTCTGGGACGCTTTGGGAGGGCAATTGCAACTCGCAACCCCCCTCCGAGAACCATACAGGGAAGGAAAACAGCGTTGCTGAACGAGTGGGACCAATTGCCACAGGATATGATAAACTGCCTTATTTCAAATATGAAATCACGCTGCGAGACCTGTATATCTGTAAGAGGGGACCATACCCCCTATTAACCCATCTATTAACCCTTTTTTTGTTTATTCTGCAACCGCTGTTTCATACCTTCCGACTCCAACGAGTGTTACGCACGATCATGCGTGTGTATTACAGTTATTGAATGGTTATTAGTTTTGTATTGTATCAATGTATGTACATATCAAATTTCATTAAAATCGGTACAGTAGTTCTAGAGATAATCGACCAAGTCTGCAAATTCTCTTAATTTCTTACACCAGTGTATAACGGTCACCCACCAGGGGCGAACACAAGTCTCTAAACTTCGATGTCGATATTCTACCTGATGGACTTTCTCGGTTGTGAAGATTTCCAATGAACTGCCCTTACATATTTCTCCTCTTCTCTTTGTGGTCATGATACCCTGTGTAAGTTTGGATTTATATTTTATTGATGTCGTTAGCTATTTATTCTCGAAGGCGTTAATTTTTTTCAGCTGTATTTTTCCTTTTTTTTATTCTTTTGCCTAATGGCTAATAATCATGTTTTTGTTTTGTTTGTTTTTTTCCCGCTCGGGCGCTATTTCAATGACTCTCTGCCACGGGCGGGGATTGAACTGGTTCTCCAAACCCAGATGCTGGAATTGTACTGTCTGAACTACGCTGGCGTTGTGAAAAAAGGGTTATTTCAAATTATTTTATCTCATTTCTATTTTACAATTTCAGAAGTTTCTTAGGATTTTGCTCACAATCAGTCTTAAATAGACTCGAGAAATAATAACAATAAATAGCTTAGACTGATCACATAAATTAAATAAAATTTAATTAATGTGATCAGTCAGATTTAAATTAAATAAAATTTTTGATACTATTTCATTCAATTTGTTATTTAAAAAGAGGTATTTCCAATAAACATTTTTGTACGTTTAATTTCAATTCGCGCAGTTCAATTAACGCAAATTTTTTCGATGTTTGGATAGGGTAATTCTGACATCCAACTTATAAAATGTAGGTGTTTTACGAGTTGCAAGTAAGAACTTTAAACGTCAATAAAAAATTTCAACTGTTGAATAACTTCGCCTGTGAATCCTCAATAGCATCCAATTCTTATACTTTTTAGCATTATTTAAAATATTTTACTTCGCCATGTATTCTCTGAGAAAAATCAAAGATCCTGATACCACATAGTTTTGTGACCCACGTTACAACTTCGGAAACATTCTTTATGCCTCTTATTCCCTAATTTAAAGGAAAATTTCACCTTTTCAGTTTTCTCTATTCCACGTTTCTATTTTCTTTTCCCCATAATTCATTTTCTTCTTTTTTCCAGTCCATTCCTTTTCTTCTCGTAACTCGTTTTTTTTTTTCTCTCCCATTCATGCTTTTCATCGCATTTTACATCCCCGCTTTTTTATCCCTTCCTTTCGTTAATCGCACTTTTATTACTGAAGTCGGCGTTCTTTTAAAAATACTTTTTTTCCATTCGAATTTTATTTTTTAATCAATAAATTTATTTCCTAGGCAGAAATCCGGATCTTCTTTAGCGATAAGTTTTAAAGCAACTATCTAAATTATTTTTCTATGAGAATTTAAAAATTTCGGTTATTAAAAAATAAATTTCCAATCATGTGTTAATGAAAATAAGTATCTCCCTTGATATTTCAAAATACTTTTAATGATAGTATGCTATGATTAAATTTATAGGGACAAAAACATACATGATATTTATTTTTCACCGGTTTTAATATAAAACCACAGCGAAAGCATCCAAACCAATAGCACATAAAATGAACGTTATTACTAATCATAAAAACATTAGATCCAGAAAGAAAAAATATATATGCTCTCATTTATATGTATTTTGGAAAAGAATGGTGATAATATAGGGAAGTGATCAAAGTACAATTTACTTTACAAGTTCGCAACTGATCGTTGTCTGAAACACTGACTACTAGTGTCTGTTTATCTAAACTTGCAAAAGCATTTACAGAAAATTGATACTATGATAATATGATGGTTGTCTGAAACACTGACTACTACAGTCTGTTTATCAAAACTTGCAAAAGCATTTTTAGAATATGAATACTATGAAACTATGATGGTTGTCTGAAACACTGACTACTACAGTCTGAATAAACAGGAATAAACAGGAAAACCAACGTAAATAACTACGTTTACGTTGTTACTAACGTTGCGTTGTTGTATATAACGCTTTTTACTACAGTCTGTTTATCTAAACTTGCAAAAGCATTTAAAGAATATGAATACTATGAAACTATGATGGTTGTCTGAAACACTGACTATTACAGTCTTTTTATCTAAACTTGCAAAAACATTTATAGCATATGAATACTATGAAACTTTGATGGTTATCTGAAACACTGACCACTAGTGTCTTTTAATCTAAATTTGTAAAAGTATTTACAAAATATTAATACTACGTATACCTTTTATTGCGAATAACCTTTTTTATTTTGGGGAGTTCTGGCCTCTCTCTAATAGTGGATATAGTTTTGGACTCAAACACTTGCAGTTGTAAAATACGTCATACGTAAGAATAAATAAAATAAATTAAATTAACAGTAACAAGAATATAATAATTTTAAAATATTAAAACTATTATAAAACATCATTGTGTAAGTATTATTTTAAGATATGAGAGATGGTAGCAACTAATGCCTCAGAAGAAACATTCATTTTCCTTTAAATGTTACAAACCACAGTATAAAATTCACTATCGAATGCAAAATCATCGAATTATAGCTTAATGAAAACTGTTCATTGAAAATGAACAAAATGGTGTTTAATACTTATCATGATTAAGTTTTGAGCTCGAAGAGATTACAATTTATACCAATTGAACGTTATTAGAATTTTGTGTGTGTACACCGTTATCTTAATTTTCATTGTTAAATATCAGTGTAAATCATTTATCATTTCGTTTATTGTTATCTAAAGTTTTTCATCGTATGAGTTATTTATTCTGTTATGAGTCTTTTTATAATCGTAGAAAAACAGAAACTCAGACACTGTGACACTAATATAAAAGTTCAGTTAAAAAGGAGAACTATAGTAATCCTAGTACCCAATTATCTAAATTTAGAAAAATCGTTTCTAAAAATTTTTCATTGAGCGAGGAATAATTTTGCGTAAGGATCTCGACTGTTTCATCTAACTTAGATGGTTCAGAATATTAATAGGAAAAGTAATATTTTTGATCATTAATGATAATTTTACAGGAATTTTATTTTTAACTGTCCCTTATTTTAATTTACATCCTTATCGATATCTCCTTATGACCTTTCAAAAAATAATATAAGAGCCACATATTTACTCATTTAAAGATTTTCAACCTTATTATCATGTGTACAGACATCCTTACTTTCCCATATTATCAGTAATTTGATTATGAATGATACCACCAGAAATGAT
This sequence comes from Dolomedes plantarius, assembly GCA_907164885.2. NCBI lineage: Eukaryota > Metazoa > Arthropoda > Arachnida > Araneae > Dolomedidae > Dolomedes > Dolomedes plantarius. The sequence continues at coordinate 83,009,016 of OU015494.1, read as the reverse complement.
AAGGGTTTATTTTTGTGATCCCGTGTTTTAAAGACGAACAATACAAACCTCATTTTATTTTCGTGAGGAATTAACTCATTGAGCTAGGCTATTCCAGTTTGCTTCTTTTAAGAATAACACCCGTAGAATACAACCTTATAAGGCTGTATCCGTACAGCGCAACTCTTATAACGTATAGTATGTATAAACACATAATAATTATGTTAATTCTATAAAAACTTTGCAGTAACTGAAAATCTCTTCTTGTAACTCTATTAATATCTGACCTAGAGGTAGCTTAAATAAAAAATTTTTAAATAAAATTTTAGAACACAGAGACTGTTATCCGAAAATGAATAATAATATTTCTCAGTAGATAAGAGAAAATATCTGTGACGCACAATCAGCAACTTTAGCATCGATCTACGGTTACGAGTTGATAAACGGTTTCCTTTTCCCGCCTTTAGTAGCATGGTCAATAGATTTCCAGATCAAAGCAATTTTGCAGCGCCATCTGTTGAAACGTGAACGAAGTATTAATTATAAATTTAATTTCCATTAGCAGAGGTCTTTTTCTCAAAAAAAAAAAAACCTTGCGTTTATTATCGAAATATTTAATGCAATGATGAATATTTCTTGCTTTAGCTGCTAGAAAACATGGCTTATTTCTGGAGAAATTGTAGCTAATATTTTTCACATCAGGGGAATATCAGCTGTTTTTTTCTCAAAACATTTAAACGGTGTTGCGTGACTATCTAAACAGTAATTTTACGCTATAAAACCAGCTGTTATGATATTAAAAGGAATATATTAATAAATAGTTAGAAATTTCCTATTTATTGGTTAGAATTAGTAACTTTTAATCTGTTTTCATCCATGTATTCACATAAATTTTTAGAATAATTTTTCCATACTTTCTTACTTTCAACACTTGTTTTAAATTTAACAATTCATTCCTGTTCATAACACCTAGTATTATTCGACAACATTTCACCTCAATCAAAGAAGATGAGAAAAGGTAATTTATACAAAATAAATGTATAGTTTTGTAAAATACTACGGTTATACATTAAATCTCAATAGATCAAGCTAACTCAGTGATAACGAGGTTCCCTCTAATTAGTGGTTCACATGAACGCATCCTATCATAAAATCATATCTATTTCTTTCTATAACTTTGATAGTATTTTTTAGCGTCAACCCCTTCTCGGGAAAGTATAAAAAATCCAAGCCGCATGTGTTTTCTTAACAGAAAAAAATAATGTTACATTTTTCATCAATACCTAAATTTAGTTCATTTTAACACAATACTGTGAAACTTTTGTAATTGGCCACCCCTCTAAACAGCCATATTTGGTTCAAAACCGATTGAAGCTGCGGTGTACTAACCCTTTTGGATACTCTCGCCTCAATGTTAACCTATGGAGAAAATGTTTCCAAGGATTGCCGACCAGAATTAAAAGATGTTTTTAATTATACTCCGGAAAAAAAAAATCACCTTGTTGTATTTTTCGTTCGACAATGGTGTGTTTTAAACAGTCACCAATTCCTTTGGTAGACGAAATTTATAAAATGAATCCTGTTGCAAGGTGCAAAAAAATTCAGGCTATCTGAAAATACCATTTTTGTTGGATTATCAGCATTTATGTAACTGTAAATAGCAGACAAATTTTCTCCTCGCTAGCATTCAGGTGAACGAATCCAATAGAGTTAGTACACAGCAGTCTTAAAGACTCTGCAGAGCCAAAGTTATGAGCAGGCCCTGATTTTCCATCAGGCCCGGTAGGCCCAGGCCTAGGGGCCCCCGAATGTTGGAGGCCCCCCAAAAATTTAAATTTTAAAAGGAAAAAAAGAAAAAATTTCCAAATTCAATTTTTTTTTAATTTTACCTTTTTTAATACCAATTTTTTTTATATATCCTTTCAAATTTGATTGATTAATTGGTTCATGGTATGTGTAGTTATATGTATAGTTCATCATATGTATAGTTGTATGTATAGTTCACCATATGTATGTTATAGTGTATATATGGGATTAAAAAGGTTTTCTGGTTGCATTGTGTTGGTGTTTTAATGATGAAGTTAATATGTTGTATTGCTTTTTGTTATCTGATAATGTTCTAGGCTTCTACGCTTCAAATAGCCAATTCTTGGTAAAATAGCACTTTCACAATGATTCATGATTATTTTTTTTTTGTGCGTGTGTCAATTTTGGAAATTTTACGCCCAGATCAGTGTTAGGGGGCCCCCATTCCGAGTTGTGCCTATAGTCAAAAATTTTCTAAATTGGGCGCTGGTTATGAGAGAAACCCCTTTTCCACGGCCACCCAGGGCCCGATTTAGAAAATTCTATAGGCCCAATTCAGAAGGCGGGCCCCCTAACACTGATGTAGGTATAAAATTTCAAAATTGACACACAAAAAAAAATAATCATGAATCATTGTGAAAATAGCATTTTACCAAGAATTGGTTATTTGAAGCATAGAAGCCTAGAACATTATCAAATAACAAAATACAACATATTAACTTCATCGTTAAAACACCAATACAATGCAACCAGAAAAACTTATTATTCCTTTATATACACTATAACATACATGTGATGAACCATACATATGATGAACCAATCAATCAAATTTGAAAGGATATATAAAAAAATTGCTATTAAAAATAGTAAATAAAAAAATATTTGAATTTGGGAATTTTTTTTTCTGCTTTTAAATAAAAATTTTGGGGGGCCCCTAGGCTCAATCCTACTGGGCCTAATGGAATATCAGGGCCTGTGGCCACCCCTCAAAACGGCCATTTTCTTTCGGAACCGTCACTGGCTTCCATAGAGGAGTCTCACTGTATTTCCCATTAATACATGCTCTGTGAGGTGAGGTCGTAAACAGTTTCTGTTTAGTGTTTTTATCGTCCTCACTGATTATTCTTTTACGAATGAAATACCCTCTAATTTTTGCCACACATTTAACATACTTCTGAAGCGCCCGTTGGCAAGACATTTATTTTTTTTTCATAACATCTTGATGTCAGTTCGTTTATTGATACCTATTGAGAGTACAATAAGAGAGTTTCAATGGTATAAAGGTCAACGCGCCAGCTGTAACAATCAAGGGGTAACAGGTTCGGAACCTGGCAAAGGCTTCCTGCATGAAAAAAAAATGGCTGGTGAGTAACTGGAATGTTTTCTCTTTAAACTACTATATAATAAAGAACATGCTATCGTAAAGGAAACGAAAGGGAAGAATAAATCAGATAATCCTGAAATATAACCCTGCCTATGTGCGTAAAGAAAGAGAACTGAAAAACCGCAATGTTTAAAAGTTTAAGTATGTGTATTTTTATATAAGTTTCTTTACCGAACTTATAAATATATTTCGCAGAGTTTTAATAAAGAGTGAGACGATTTCCGTATGCTGAACAAAGTCTCTATGTTACCTAATAATAAATTTATATGTATAGTAAAACTAAGAAGACGATTATAAGAAGCATATGAATATATTTCCTATTCACGCGAGTCAAGTTGATTAGTTAAGGCCAATGACTTTTAGTGTAGCATAAACTGGATCAATTGGAAGATTTTTACGAAGTTAAAGAACATTTGACATTGCAATGGGTTGTGATGTAGTTGTGAGGGTTGCCCCATTAGTAAAAAATATGTTTATGAAATCCTAGTTTTGTTGGAACAACAGAAAATTAACGACCTTGTTGCATCATAAAAAGATGAAAAATACAACACCATAACTTTGAGAGTTACGTGAGATTGGCTTGAATGGTCTCGGGAATTTATGGATAATTTTTAAAACCTACTAAAAAGGTAGGTATCACGAATGTCATCTCCATATAACATAGCAACAGATGTACAAGAGACCACAGTAAGCAGAACTTATGAGACATATCACCATTATGAATGTCATTAAATAGCATGTTCGGCATTTCTTGACTATATAACAGAGCCAAAAATTTTATGGAATGAATCTTAAGAAGCATTTCTTTTTCAGAGTGGGCGTGTTTGGGTATGAGGACAATAAGGATACCGACTCATGTTCAAAAGGATAGTTGCAATTTAGAAGTCTGCTGGGATAGTATGATGACAAGCGCTTGATTAATCTGTGACTGTGTTCAATGCTCATCGAGCAACAAGTCATAATGAATTCATTTCATTGAGATGTGGTTATTGCAGGGCGACCATATTGTTGCCATGGAATTGCCCGTTCTCAAAAGCTTCGACACACTATGAAGCAAACTAGATCATCCTATTAAACTTTGTCTAGATCTATGAGCTTGCAAATATATTAATCTATCTTTCAGCAGAAAGAAGAAAGGAAATCTTGGGGTTAGCCATTAGAAATAAACTAAAATAATTCCCAAGAAGAAGAAGATTTATTTTCAGAGGTTCAACACTGTGCGTATTTTATATTATAAAGAGCAAGTACAAAATATAAGTTTCAGTAAAAATAATATACTAAATTTATGAGATGAGGCTTTTTTTTTTAAGTTTCGAACATAGCACAAAATTTATAATTATTTATAATGTGTTATAATGCGTTTATTTTCAACAACAAAAAAATAATGAGGATAAAAATTTCTCTATTACGCAAGGAGGCTGATAATTTCGCTCCACGATATCAAAAGTATTTTTATCTATCATTGCATTTCTTTTAATTCAGTTATCAATTTTTCACTTGTCTACATAGTCTCTAATCTAAGAAAAAAAGTCCAATTTTTATAATATAAGGAACCTAGCAACAGGGGAAGATGTGAATCTATATTATGCGTGCAATTTACAAATAATGATTAAAATATCCTGAATTTAAAGCTATACAATCAATTTAGAATGCTTGTGAGGATGAGGCTATCAAAAATTAGAATATCTCACAGAGCCTGGATAATTCAGCTGGAGGAACATTAACCTCGAGATTAGAATACTCAGGTTCAAACCCCAGTCTGGGCTGACGGTTGTTTCAGCGGTACTCGGCCATTGGAATAAAATGGCAATGAAATGTTAGGCTAACGTGATACAAATGATAAAAGAAATGTAGCAGTGCCGGAAAAAGTATGAGAGATAACATCTTTGAATAAATGACAAAATGCAACTTCCCCAATTATACATTACAAAGTAAGCAGAATCATAAAGCTACCCACGTATAAGGTTACAGCTGTATTTTCATTAGTTTCAATATTGAGAGAATAGTTTTAAATGGCAAATAGTTCTGGTTATACTTTAGGAAGTATAATATTCTTGTTTAAGGAGCAAACTAACTGAACAAATTTACGAGGCAAGAAGAATTTGCATAGATTTACTTTAGAAATGAAGACGTGAATTCTATGAATATTCAAAATATCTTAAGGAGGTATGTCACTGTCATCAGTATCTTTTTTGATATTTTGGGAACATAGAAGTTAAAATTCGAATTATTTAAACCAGCTCCAAAAATTCTTACAAACAGTAGAAAATCGTTAGAGCAGCGCATTTTAGTTATCAGTGATGATTCTTCTTATTATGGCACTTTGGATATCTAAGTTTACCTCATTTCTTTTGATGGCTTTAAATAGTCAAATATGTAATCAGTGTTCCTATTTTTTATGCCTTATGAATGCAAATAAAAATATTTTTACTGCTTGTCTTGAACAAATAAGCCACATGTTGTTCACAATAAATCATAAAGAAATTAAGGCTTTTGTAAAACTAAAACTTTATGTTCATTCTTTGTTCTTCTACTGATCGAGAATAGTTTATAGTATAAAAAGCTGTCGTAGTCTTCGAAAGGGCAGCATATTTATTTCGCAAGGCAGAATCTTGCATTGACTTCAACTTAAAAACTTCCCTGAGTTGGGATGATTTGTTTTTGCCCACTTCTGGGTTTGCAGATTCCTTGTTAGCAATAGAAAGAGGAGTACAAGAGTATAAATTACAACCTTCTTGTAAGAAAGAGGAAACAACCCCAAAACAAGATTTTCTCAGCACGGTTCGAGTTTTGTGGTTTTCGGCAGAGAATTTAGGAAGCAATATCGACAAAGAATTCACTGAGGTACATTACCTATATCTGGAAAATATAAGCTCCTCGAGTCTGGTCACTTGATTTAAATTTTACAGGAACTCGGAGTTTTCTATCAGAGATTTTCCTAGAACGTTCCACAAGAGCGTTACATTTCCCTTAAAAGAGCAGCAGTCAGTCCTCCTTTAATGTTACGTTTATGCAATTCTTGCATGTACTTTGTAAGTTCTCCTTTTGATCCATTGCCATATTCCTATTTGCTCTTCGCTCTCTTTATTACGGACATGCATGCGCCAAATCTGAGGAGGAAACTGTTAAACGAAGACATACTGCTTATTTCAGCTAAGAAATATAAACGAAAAATTTTATTTAGATCCAGGTGAGTCTCAGCATTTTTGTACTGGAAATGTAAGACTTCGATCGTTATAATATGCTCTTCCATCTGTACAATATGCAGTCTAAATGGCGGAAATAAACAAAACTTCTATTTAAAATGTATGTTTTCTTTAATTACACATTTTTCTAAATCAGGGCCCGATTTAGAATATTCTTGACTATAGGCACAACTCGGGATGGGGGCCCCCGAACACTGATGTGGGCTTAACATTTCCAAAATTGACACACACACACACACACCAAAAAAAAAATCATGAATCATTGTAAAAGTACCATTTTACCAAGAATTGTCTATTTGAAGCGTAGAAGTCTAGAACATTATCAAATAACAAAAAGCAATACACCATATTAAATTCATCATTAAAATACCAATACAATGCAACCAGAAAAACTTTTTAATCCCTTATATACACTATAACATACATATGATGAACTATACATATAACTATACATTTATGATAAACCAATCAATCAAATTTGAAAGGATATATAAAAAATTGCTATTAAAAAAAGGTAAAATGAAAAAAATTGAATTAGGAATTTTCTTTTTTTTTTCTCTTTTAAAATAAAAATTTGGGGGGGGGGGGCAACATTCGGGGGACCTAGGCCCGGTAGGCCCGGGCCTAAGGGAAAATCAGGGCCTGTTCTAAAAGTAATAAGAACACACAAGGTCACCCACACGCCCAAGCGCATATATGTGAGTGTGTGTGTATGTGTGACTGTTATGTATGCAGGAATTATACTAATATCTATATATATAAAACAGTTCCGTAACTGACTCATTCATTCTAGTGATGCGACATCGATAACAAAACATCGATGTTTTGAAACATCGATATACAATATTAAAACATCGATGCTAATAAGACATCGCCCATAAACCATCGATGTTTTTAAACATCGATGTTTTAGAACATCCATTTTTTAAAACTGGTTTAGTAATCTCTAACATTAATGTTACTTCCGTTAGTCGTGGGGGGAGCGGGTGATTTAATTTTACTCTCTCATTGGGCAGGCACAAATGACAAAAACTTGGTTGCTTTGGGCTACATTGATGACTCAAAATTTTCGTTGTAAATACCGCCATGTTTTGTTTTCAAATGTCCAGATAAATTCGTGGTATTGCCACCGTTTTGAGGGACTTAAGGCAAATGTTGCATTTTGCCAATTTGTCAGTGGTTTTGTAAAAATATTTCTAAACGATACTTTTGGGAGGCATCTTACTAATAATATTAACGTCAACTTATATAAAACCAGAACAAAACAAAAACTTAAATGGATGCACTCGTGGATATACTATTTGTAAAATAAAACCCCATGGAAGGTTATGGAGTGTCAGGAACATTCCAAGCGCTCTGATTGGTTCATTGGTTGTTAATTGCCATTTGTCTGTTTGCCAAGGAATCATTCCCCCTTTTGTATTCGGCCTTTTCAGAATTCAGACTTACATTTACTGAGTGTGAAAATTATGCTACGTGGTAAATTTTTTTTATTACGGTACTTTTTCATTAAAAAAGACATCGAGACAACGTAAAACATCGAGCACAAAACATCGATGTTAAAAAAACATCGGCTTAATTAAATCGATGTTTAAAACATCGATGTTTTTATCAAAACATCGATGTTTTGAAAACATCGACATCGATGTCGCATCCCTAATTCATTCACTGACTGACTGACTGACATACAACGCACAGACTTTCACAAATACGACCGTAATTTCTACCCGATATTACGCATCGTTCTAAAATGAAGGGTCGAGGCCAAAAACTCAAGAAAGAGACGAATCTACACAGAAACACATTTTATCACTTCACTAGACGCACCACACACATACATGTTACACAGACCACAGACAGAAGCGGGATTCAAACTCACTCTCCGCCTTCCCAGCAAGCACTGCGTCGCCCCCTACATAAACATACATAAAACATTCTGGCGACTATTGCTGACAGGCAAAAGGAAATGTACGAGAGAGGCCTCATTTCTGATATCCTCCACCTTGAGTTTACTGAAGGTAAACTCAACAACCAATCACAAAAATTAAAATATTCAATGACACTATATATAATTACATAATATGCACTAAAACTAATAATTATCAATCAAAATATAAAAAAGGCAAAAGTTAAAAAATGTTCAATCATAAGACAATCTATCAGGAACAGTCACTTTTCTTCCACATTTTGTACGAAGTACTGGTTCATAAGGTAATGTTTTGTCGATCTCTAATTGAAACAGTCTTTGTATTGGTCTTAACAGCTCACCAAACTCAGTCTTTACACGGGCAACTCGGTTTTGGCCATCTTTTCCAGGAATCAACTCTAACACTCGAGCTAATGGCCAATAGGTACGTTTCTTGCTGCCACTTTCCAAAAGCACAATATCTCCTACAGCTAGGGATTTGATTTGTGCTCGATGTAAAGTCCTTTGTTGCAACTGGCCAAGATATTTTATACGGAATCTTTCACGAACATGGCTTCTGACCTGTTGCCTGTATCTGATTCTTCTATTCATTTCTTGAGTGTCGATTGTGTCTATGTCCTCAACGTCGGAAGACCTTATTTCTTGTAAGAACATAGCCGGAGTCAATGGTGTCAAACTGTCTATGTCTTCTGTCACATATGTTAGGGGTCTCGCGTTTACTATTTGTTCACAATCGCAAAGGAGGGTGTTAAGTTCTTCATAGGTTAGTGAGGCTCTTCCTAGAACTTTTCTCAAAATTCTCTTCAGCATTTGGATCAGCCGCTCCCACCAACCTCCCCACCAGGCTGCTGTAGGAGGGTTAAATTTCCAGCGAATTCTGCGAAGAGTTGCAGCGGTTAGAAATTTGATTCCAATCTAATTCCGAAAAGGCTTTATCTGCCCCGACAAAATTTGTACCATTGTCGGAGTAGATCGTCGTTGGCCTACCTCTTCTGGCTATAAACCGCCCGCAATGACTGGAGAAAAGCTTCGGTGGACAGAGATGTAATCAGTTCGAAGTGCACCGCTCGGTACACAGCACAGGTGTACAATACGACCCATGCCTTCTGTTTACTCTTTAGATACAAAGGGCCCGCTAGATCTATGCCAACGACCTGAAATACTGCTGCGTCTTGGACTCTCTCTGGGGGTAATGCTACTGGCACTGTCTCCATTTCCGAGCGCTGAATCTCTTACAACGCACACATTGTCCAACCACTGTCCGAATAGTTTTCCTGGCCTTTATGATCCAATATTTCTCCCTCAGGTGTGTCATCAATAGGGAAACCCCTGCGTGTAATAATTCTTGATGTTTCCAGGAAATCAACAAATGAACAACTGGATGATCTGATGGCAAAAGCACTGGATATTTGAAACTTTCCGTATCTTGTCGATACATGACTTGCGTTTTTACTCTAATTATTCCAAACGCATCGACAACTGGTCTAAGAGGTCGTATTTTATCTTCACTAGATTTGTCAAAAGCTTCTCTTTGAATCAAAGAAATGAGCACTCTTTCGGAATTCTCTATCTCATGGCATGTAAGATTAGGTTCTTTAAGGACATTTTTCTTCCTAGAATTGTTAATGAATCGATATATCCAAGCTATAAGCCGTATTATTTTATTGTAAGAAGAGAAATATCTGTAGTACCACGCATCAGGCTCTGTACTTTTAGCATGGGCTGTCACTGATGTCTTACGCATTTCAGAATTTATCTCTAATTCGTCAGGTGATTCATTACTTTGTGGCCAAATTGATTTTGGTTCTTTAAGCCATGCTGGTCCCTCCCACCATTTCAGATTTAGAAATTGCTCAGGAGAAACATCCTCTTGATGGAGGTCAGCCGCATTAAATTTTCCCGCAATATGATGCCAATCGTCTTTCTGGGTCAGTGATCTGATCTCTTGAACGCGGTTCCATACGAACGTTCCCCAATCTGTCGTCTCGTTGGATCCAACTCAAAGCTGTTGTAGAGTCACTCCAATAAAAGATCTTTAGGTTTGGTATTTTTAGATCAGCAATGACTTGACTTGCCAATCTAGCTCCTATACAGCAGGACAAAAGTTCTAACCGTGGTATTGTTATGTTCTTAAGAGGAGCTACTCTTGTACGTGACTGTATTAACTTCACTTCAGTGAGATTATTTGTCTTCACCCTCAGAAAAATGCAAGTGGCATACGCCCCTTCCACTCGCGTCACAGAATACGTGAAGACTGATATCTTTATCCTCAGGATGATCTAAACCTATATAACGCTGAATCTTGATGTTAGAAATCAAATGCATTTCCTGAACCCACTTTAAAAATTGTTTAGCCAAATGTTCAGGGATTATCTCATCCCACTTCAATTTCAATTTCCAACACTCCTGAATAATCAATTTTGGAAGGAGGGTCACGGGAGAAGTGAATCCGATGGGATCAAAAACTTATGTGCAAATGAGAGAAGAGCCCGTTTAGTTGCTATGACTTGCCCCTCCCCATGCGAATCAATTTTGCATGAAATCATATCACCTTTTAAATCCCAATTTAGCCCCAAGACAGCTACAGAATCATTAGATTCCAAGTGGTCTGTTTCCACTGGACAATTTGACTGCCATCCTCGAAGGTTGAATTTTGCCATTGACAGTAACGATCTTGATTCCGAAATAAATTTATTTAACTCTTCAACTGTGTTAAAGCTGCAAACACAGTTGTCAACATACAGCGATTCTCTTAATTTTTCTGCTGTAGAAGCGAAATGATTCGGAGAATTTTCTAAATGGTGATTCAGTGTGGCAGCTAATAAAAATGGACTGCAATTGACCCCAAAAACCACACGTTTATGTCTGTAAACTATAAACTCCCCTTTAGCTTCATCTTTCCACAAAAATCTCAAATAGTCTCTATCTCTTTCTGTAATACCGATTTGCAAAAACGCCTTTTCAATGTCTGATACTGCTCCAACGAGGTACTTCCGGAAACGATTTAATAGTGAAGGAATTATTTCAATTAAGTTTGGTCCCTTATCCAGACAGTCGTTTAGTGAAGGGAACCCTTTGATGTGAGCCGATGCATCCAACACTGGTCTCCCTTCGTGGTCTCACTCGAATCTTTAAATACAGGCCTGTGTGGCAAATAATGAACTTGAGACTCTTTATTATCCGCAACTACTTCGATAATTCCTCGCTCTAACCACGTATCAAATACCTCAGTGTAAACTTCGGTTTTATTTGAGTCCGATAGTTTTCTCTGCGTGGTAGCAAGTCGTTTTTCGGCCAGTTCTCTATTATTCGGCAAACGGGAGTTATCTAGGACCCAGGGCAAAGCAACTTCGTATCTTCCACTTGGTTTCACTTTCACGGTATTCTTAAAATATTGCATGGTTTCTTCATGCATTTCTGACTTTGTTTTTGATTCTACTGGGTCCGTAATGCCTAAAACATCTAATTTCCACAAATTAGCTGCAGAGCTTTTATTTACTAGCAACGATATAACCGTCAGTGAATCCCTATTATCTGATTTATTTGCGGGAATCTTACCCATTAATGTCCAACCTAAGTGTGTCTGAACAGCAACCGGACCAGATTTTAGAATTTTAATATTCCCGGTCAACAACTTTCCTGCAACATCGGCTCCTATCAACAATTTAATATCATTTATGATTCCAAATGAATTATTTTCTAGATCACTAACCGTTATACCAAAATCATTTAGTTCAGATAACCATGGACCATTCGGTACTCTTCTCACATCTGAACAGATGACAAGCTCATTCAAACAAAAATCTGACAATTATATTCATTATTAACACTACTTAAATTTACTTTATACAAGTGATGTAACTTTTCTTTCGTCTCAACACCACCAAATAACTTATGAATCAATTTCGATTCCCCACAACTATCATACCCTAAACATTTGATAATATCTTCCGTTATATAGGACTTTTCAGAACCGGAATCAATGATAGCTCGCACCAGTTTTTCTCTGTTACCATTTTTGACACGTACAATTATGGTTTGTAACAGAGTGTTAGAACTTTTAACCTGACTACTTAAACATTATCAGAACTCTCTACTTCTGGTTTCCTATCTTCTGACACCGAATTATTCGTTTTGATATTTTGGCATAGAATTGTTAAATGCCTTCTATTGCATATAACACATTTAACTTTAGCTCTACAATCACGAGAAATATGATTTCGTTTTAAACAAACAAAGCATGCTCTCCTTTTTAACACACTATTCATCTTTGTCCTCGTAAGAGAGAGAACTAACTTTAAAACATTTCTCCGATGAATGCAATTGATCACAAAAGATACAATATTCGTTATATTTCTTAGTAGAGGATTTATCTTTAAAAGTGTTACCAACAATTAAATCATTCGCAGTAGCTACATTAAATTTATCAGATCTAATATCAGCTTTAGAATGTTTTTTAGAGTTATCAAAACCAAAACAAGTACGAGCTAACATAATTCGCTCTTCAGATATTACTTCATTTTTCAAAAATTCAAGAATAGATTTTAATTCATTCTTACCTGTATTCAACTTCTCCCGCTCCCTTTCCCAAATTCTCAAAATATCGTAAGGAAGACATGATTCGACGAGCGGAAATAATATACTGGCATACTTATCTTCTGTGACTCCGAGGGATTCGAGCGATCGAAGTTTTGTTTCTAAACTATCATACAACGATGATATGTTGAATTCTTTTCCTCGGATGTTGTTATTGTTTAAAACCAGCTGTAAAAGATCTCTGACTAATATTTGAATTAAAATTTCATCACGGCCGAATCTATTTTTCAAATGTTCTATTGCCTTAGAGTAGTTTTCTGCAGTCGTGGGAAAACTATCAACTATCTCCCGAGCTTTCGATTTCGGAACCGTGCTTGAATCAAATACACGAATTTAGTATGGTGTCTAATCTCGAGTCTTCATGTATTTTCACAAAAGTATTCCAAAAGCTGAGCCATTCACGAGGATTTCCATCAAATAATTTTAATGATAATTCCGGTAATCTCATTGCCTGTTTAACTTCAAGATGATTTTCCGTTCTCACTATTTCTGGCACTTGTACTTTCGATTTTGACATAATCTTTTTCAACTTTGGATTGCAACTTATAAATTTGTCAACATATGCTTCACAAGCCTCAAATTCTTTGTTATATATATCTTGCGAAGCACTATCCTCTAATAATTGATTAAGAATATCATCATCAGCTTCACGAATCCTGTTGAATTTATCCTCTAATTGATCAAATAACGACTCTAATACTTCTGTATCGGGTTCTCTACTTTCCAGTTCTTTGTTCAAAGATGTGAAAACTCGAGTAAACGCTGTTCTAAGTGGTGTTCGTCTAGACTTTAAAATCTCCATGGCAGTATTCAAACTTTAATTTTTCGCTCTTTCACTTTTAAATTCCTCGAGTCCCTGTTCCGGGCGCCAATAATTTCACAAATACGACCGTAATTTCTACCCGATATTACGCATCGTTCTAAAATGAAGGGTCGAGGCCAAAAACTCAAGAAAGAGACGAATCTACACAGAAACACATTTTATCACTTCACTAGACGCACCACACACATACATGTTACACAGACCACAGACAGAAGCGGGATTCAAACTCACTCTCCGCCTTCCCAGCAAGCACTGCGTCGCCCCCTACATAAACATACATAAAACATCTGGCGACTATTGCTGACAGGCAAAGGAAATGTACGAGAGAGGCCTCATTCTGATACAGACCAAACCGCTGGACCTAAAGGGCTGAAATTTTGCATGGCGATTCTTCTAATAGTGTAGGGGTGCACTAAGAAAGATTTTTCAAAATTCTTCTCAGATTTTTTTAAATTAATTTTAAGCTGTTTTTTAAACTTTTTTTACGTTTGCATTTAAAATAATACATTGAGGGTTATAAAATTTATATCACGAGAAAGATCATAAAAATTCCTTCAAAATGAAATTGTTTTCGAATTTTTACATCCATTTCCTGATTTTTGGTGAATTTTTAAAGATTACTTTTAGAATTTAATTTATTAAATGCTGATCACGTGATTTCTTTTTCTGGTACTTTCCAATAAATTTATCGTCACGTGCGTAACAACTAATAGACAAAAAAAAATTTCTTGCTAATGCGGCAGACGATTGGACATTATTTTGTCTATAAAATATCCTTACGATTTTTTTTATAAATATATATATTTTTTCTACATAAATTGTATATATTGATTGTCGCATTTATATAAATATATATATTTTATTTTTTTGGCATTAATGCATACATTGACCGTTGTATTTAATTTGAATGTACTCCGTAGCGAGCGCGGGTTTTCAGCCTCATGAATATAATGTAAAGGTTTTGGATGACAATAATTAAAATTTGGAAACACTCTCTAAGGCATCTGTCTTATAGTGTGTGGTCATCGGAAAGCTTTCAAAATGAAGTCAGAAAGTAAAGACTAATACATTTGGAGCTACGACATAAAATAACATACTTTTAAACTATTATATACACAGAAAAAAAAATTCAAAATATTCTGTAATGTAAATGGAATAAACCGTATCTAAACTACCGTTCAAGATCACCTCATAAATGCTCAGTGATACAAGGCTCGACTCTGACCCGTCACGCTAGTAAACAATGTTGAGATTATTTCTGAGATGTAAACTTACATTAACTGGCAGAAATCTAGAGCAGAAACATTCTCTAAGCACTCGACACAGAACACCTCTATGAACTCCTCCTCAAGTGTTGTCACTCAGAAGGGATATTTCTTTTATAAGATGACACGTGATAGAGGTGAAAGCTATTTGGGACCCTTTGCTGTTATTGCTCATGATGGAACCAAGTAATCATTCTGTAGTGTAGAGAGAGCATGGACTGTTGGATAATAAGCACGGAATTGGATCATAAGTCAACCAAACTTTAAGATCTTTAAATTTTTGTTTAGACATTATTCATTCCTTTCATCTATGAATAGATTAATATGATAGTCTATTGTATCGTGACATAAATTTAACGCCCAATGAGTTTTTCCAATAAGTTGTTGCAATAGAACAAAAAACCCTGTGATGTAGGTTTTCAACGCTGCTATAATCTGTACGTCTTAAATTACTTTTTCGATCTCATTTATA
Organism: Dolomedes plantarius; assembly: GCA_907164885.2. Taxonomy (NCBI): domain Eukaryota; kingdom Metazoa; phylum Arthropoda; class Arachnida; order Araneae; family Dolomedidae; genus Dolomedes; species Dolomedes plantarius. Next base: position 82,993,558 of record OU015494.1, on the reverse strand, counting down.
ATAGATATACCTCAGGCTATAGCGTGTCGTCTTAGTTGGTGTAAGTTATGATATTGGTGGAGGTGAAAATATTGTTAGTCTTCCAGCCAAACCATTATATCGCAATTAAAAATATGCTTCCGGGGATAGTAAAACTCTAATAAATAACAAGTACCAATAATCAGTTTTTTTTTCCCAAATCAACTACTTCATAATTTTAGGTTATTCCATCAATTTGGTGAGTTACATAAGAGAACAACACTCGGAACAGACAATCCATAAATGTCTAAGAGCAGAACATGTGATGCAATCTCCGTTGATTCAACTATGAGTCTGCTCTGTGGCCTATAAATACGGTACATCGTTATTTTCATTTATGATATCTATCTGTATGTATAACACTTTGAGCAAAATAATTCTAAGAATAAGTTTGGTCCGTATGCATTACAGCCATTTATGTAATAAGAGGTAAAGAAATTAAGTGTTGAGAACATTCTCGGGTTCGTCTTATCAGTACCATGTGGTGCACGACCTACGTCAATCTCTTACGGCCAATGCATGGTCATAAAATGCCAAACTCAGCAACCAACATTACAGAAAATTCATTTGTGGCTGCTACTGTATTGATCTGGTTTAGTGTTACAATATCTACAGGAAAATAGGAACAATGATATGAAAGCAGAAAATGATAAGTCATGTAGGAAGGGACTACTTTTTTACTTAAGTTGGTGGGGTGCAGTTAAAATGACCTGTTCTCTTCGGTACTGTTATTCCAAATTAAAAATTTCATGAAAAGAATCATCACTGTAAGACAAGAACAGAAAGATGTAGGCTACCAGCTCAAAATGTTAAATGTAAATCTAGGATCAAAAGTATTTAATAATCTATGAGTTAGAGTACCGAAAACGGGAATGCCCAGATTATGCAGGGTTTCATATGGTATAAAAAGATTTTAAAAAGAAAATCTTGATTATGTATAAAGGATTTTAAAAGAAAATCTTGATTATGGTATAAAAGGATTTAAAGAGAAAATTATGCGTTGCAGGGTGAAACTGGGATACCCTGGAGTAATCCTTCCACCAGAAAGCCTTAGCCCACCCCTTTGTGCTACTTGAGGTTGCCATACCAAATATGATGATGATCATGAGGATGACAGTGAAGATATTAGGCAGCATAAAGGAATCTCATTAAATATGTTTCCTATTATTTCCATACAGATTTAAAATGAATAAATGTGAGTTTAAAAGAGGCCTGACGAACGCTACTTGTTCAAATGTGTATACCAAGCTTATAGTTAAGCGGATACGAGTAAAATGCTTCTGAAGGCTGTCTTCCGTATTCGTAGCACCATCCATAAAATTCTGAGCAGTCAACATAACCTTTTCTGGGCCTTTTACGGTATGGCAACAGCTCTGGGAAGTTCAGAAATGTGTCTAGCATAAGGATGTTGTACGATCGGCATAGTTACATTCCATTAATTAAAAAATTCCTATTCTTGTGATAATATTACCATTTTAAGACCAACATAGTAAATAAAGTAAACTAACATTTTTTCATAACCTTTCCCACGATGTTATTCTCTTTTTATCGCATCGTCATATCATGCCTTCGCTGTTTTTCACTTCTTTCCTTCTTTTTCTCTGGTTTCCCTTAATTCGAATTCTCCTGGCACAAAATTTCGCTTCAACTTTTTTTTAAAGATGGGAATACAAGGTGGCTACGGCTATATTAAAAGGCTTTTGAAGTACGAGAGACCGTAGTGTCGCTGACTGAAATGGGAAAATCACAAAATCTCGATCGTCTCCCACAAGAAGCCTCGCTACGGAGGCAGGAAAAGCTTTGCAGCACCTCTAACACGAAAATCATATGTAGAGAGTTGTTTTGAGCCCTGCTGTCATGGTAGAGCAGGCGCCCACAATTCAAACATCAGTGCAATCAATGAGAAAAGATTAGACTGATGTCCCACACACCTTCCTGATTTCAACGCGATCAGAACCTCAGTGTAAAGAGGTACGAATTCCGTTATTCACTGATCTGGTCCAATGGCGTTTTTAGGCAAGAAACAGGCAGGGAAACAATTTTATGGGGGATTGTGAAGTTCCAACTGTAAGTATAGTATTGATTTTTTTTTTCTTTTCACCTGGTTAGGTCTATATGCGCTTGTTCTTGTGCGTGGAACTAAGAAGTCGGATTAGTAGGTAGATATCTGCAAAAAGTTGCTCATCCTATAATTCTGTTAGTATATGGAAATGAATGTTGCCTTGCTTAATGCACTCAGTAGCAGTGAACGTATTTACAAAGTTCACTGCCATTACGTGTGCCAGTGAAGGACTGGTTTTTTGAAAATGATGTTTTGTTTTAGTCTAATGTGGAGGAACTTTGTCGTAGGACATTCGCCTTTTGTTATTCACCGCGAATTACTGGCTACCTATTCTAGTAACACCATACAGTGGAGCCAGGATTGCTCCCTACGAAGGGAACGACATGGAAACGACCAAGCCTTATCCGGGATTTGAACCCAAGCCCACTTCATGGCAGCTCAGAACGCTAACCACTACACCATGTGTGCTGCAATTGAAAATGATGTTGAATGTTCAGATTTGTCTCCGGAGAGTCCATATCTGAATCCAAATAATCGCCTATGTAATGAACTGGAAAGATTTCGCATACAACTAACTTCTCACATATCATCTCTTTCAGTTCCTCCGCGGATAGAATCGAACGCCATTTCTATAGAAACATACCTATATTTGGTAAAAAGAATGCCTTGAGGAGTTTCTGCTGTAATTAAAGCCAAAGATGATCCTATTACTTATTAAAACGCAAAACAAAACAAAAAAAATGCCATTTTTTTTTCTAAACGATCACAGTTTCTCATTACTATTGATGATGAAATCTTCCAAAATATTCTTACTTAATTAGTTCTTCCATACTTTTTCTCCCAATGTAAAAATTCTGGAGCCCTTCAAAAAATAAAGAGCATTCATGAACTTCGAAATAAATTATCTGATAAGTATAAAAATTAAACTATTCAACGTGTACATTTTAATCTACATCTAATGAAAAACCTACTGACTTTGTAAAATTTTTCGTTTGCTACAAACTTTTCATTGGCAGTGATCATTTGTATCAAAATCATCAAGTTAACTATAAAAGGAAAAAAAAAGTACTTTGCCGTATCTCGTAATTAACATCGAAAAACTATTTTCCTTTCGAAATCCTTTTACTGTGGTGTCCATTCCACCTAAGATATTTCTGAGAATAAGGACTTGAAGCATGAAGTACTTACTCGTCCATGCATAGCGCATTATATATCTTTACTAACAGGGAGAAATCAAACCGTTTCTGTTGGTCGAGCAACCATGTCGAAAATGATCAACATAGTGTTGAAAAACACAGTATTTTCTTCATAGGAACAGCTTTCTACAGAGATATCATTCGAGCCTGATTACCCCTTTAAAATATAAAGAAAAATCATTTGATAAGTTGATTTTTTTTCTCATTTTTCAAATCAAGGAGCCTAAGTTCCACCTTTTTATACCGCTTTTTTATGTTTTTCATGAGCAGTTTCTGAAGGTAGGAATTTGCATTATCCGCCTTTTTTGCGTCAGCTATATCTGTGTATGGACACAAGGGAAGAGATTTACTTGGAAAAAATAGTAGTCACTTAACCTATCCATTACGTTGAAGTTGGTAAGGAAACTCGATGTAACTTCATTTCAATCTTTAAATGACTAATATCCACAGAAATTTACTATTTTCACTTGACATAAAATTAATCCTGACCATTAGAGCTTTTGTTCACAGATGACAAAATTTCTTGGTTTTGTTGTTGTTATTGTTACCCTTATGTCACCTGGCCGGATAAATCCAAACCAGTCCATCTGGTTTTTCGTGAATGATTGTGAGAATTAACGCAATGCCGCTTAGCCATAATTCTAAAAATCACTCAATGAAACAGCGGTAAGTTCAAGATTGAGACATCAGTGCTTGTAATGCTGTTGGTTAAAGTAGGAAAAGAAATGTTTCTCCCGGGAGGAGGAGCCAAGTCGTTTCATAGCGTGCATTGATCGCCTAACTAGAAGGATAATTTCTATAGTTTTTTGTTATATTCTCAGGATGGTGTCCTACTTTGATTGAAGACTTCAAAGATGTTGATACGGCATTTCTCTGCAATGAATGACAGAAAACGTTTTTTGTTTGAAACCTTACAATAATTGTTTTGGGGTGCTCTTGTAAAATTTTTTAATATTTACGATTCTAACATATCTTTGTTTGCACATATTTATTTTCCCCAAAGCAATTTTCCCCCATAAGCTACTTTCTTCTTATATTCCATATCAAAAATATTGTAACGAGATGTTTTGAATCGATAAATTTCGGCATATTTAGTGTAAAAAAAAATCAGTACTGTATCCTCCTGTGTTAAAATTGTAAAGAAGCATAGATGAGGATATATCAGAAATGCAGGGACACCAAACACAATAATATTATCTTTTTTATACAGGAATGAGTTAATTCAACGAACCTTTATATGAATCAATCACAATCTTGGTTCTAGAAATTCAAGCATACTTCCACGTCTGCTTGCGGGCAATCTCATATCAAAGACACAATTGTATTCTTATTTGTACAACGAGGTCAGACTCTTCACACTACCACCTGCCTAAGATTTTCCGAAATCAAAACCATCAAATAAATAGGACAGCACAGTAACTGAACAATAAGGCAGAATAATAAAGAATACCTGACTTTCCAAACTCTTTCTAGAGAACATTCTTTTGCAACCAATCTTTATCAGAATCCTTCTTCATACCAATATATTTTTTCTCTGATAACCATCAAACTATTTCCCATTATATCCAGCAGGTCCATTTAAATTTTATCAGATTCAAACCTCAAAATGCTACTATTCCTCCAAACTCCTGAGGGTTTTTTTTTTTAATTCAATGAGACTGAGTGGAATCCTTTTTGTATCAATGAGTGAAATGCTATTCATATTTTGAGGAATTCAGGGGAAATGGCAGACTTTTAAAGCAAACTTCGAGGGATGACCATAAGACAACTTTTCTAAGACGTATAAAGAATACAGGGCTGTGAAACGGAGGAGGAGTTCTCGAAAGGAAATCCGAAAGTAATTGCGAGGAATAAGATCCAAGTATACTCATCCTCGTTAACGGTAAACACATACAATGAACAGTGACTTGCTTCAGACTATTATTATTATCTCATTTAAATTGCATTGGCTTCACATATTTGTTCCTATAGAAACTTGGTGCAATAGAAAAGAAACCGCTTGAAAATGGAGGTGTATCTTAACCTGTACACAATTTTTCTCAAGCTTTGAGTGACTGTTGTTCAAAGTTTAGATACAGTCAGTAAACAGCAGTGAAAGTCTATTGCTCTTTAAGGCAAAACAAATGTGGATTTCACTGACAGTCCTATGGGGGTCTCCCCTTGCAAATCACGCAAAAAGCAATAGGAAAAATTATCTACAAGAGTATATTCTGACACTAAATAATTAGGTTTTTGCTTCATTTAAAACTAGGATTTAAATATAAAGGAAGTTAATCCATTTCAGTTTTCATACGTTAATACGCCGATGTACTTCAATTCTAGCAGTCTATAGAATGCAGACATTACCACAGTCTACATTTTATGAGTTTATTTAAAGATTTCATCTGTGTTTGCTAACTGGACCTTTTAAAAGGTCATTTCAAAAGATATTGTTACTATCCTGCAAAGCACCTGTAAAATCGATGTGCTCCAAAGTACATGAGAAATATGAGAAACCTTTTTATTACAGATGCATTGGTAAAGGTTCAAGAAGGAAGATTCTTAACCTGAGAACTCCCAACTAGCGTTCAGTGACAACTACTAACTTTAGTAGCATTCGATACTTTTTGAACACTTAGAGCTAAATCAAAACTTGGTAACACTAATAAAAAAATGATATCGGCTTTCAAATAAAACCAAGCTATTCTACCTGAGTTGTCTTCCTGTATTAGGAATAGTATCATTTTTTTTAATGGTCTGGGGAAGGTTTACTATGAATAGATCTTTTAGAATAGCATTTCAGTTTGATAAGAATAATAATAAATAGGATAGAGGATTCAGAACAAGTTATCAATATTTTCCCAAAAAACCCCTTCAACAAGAGATAATAGGTAAGTTACTTAAACAAATTTAGTTTAATGACACCATTTATTAAATTCGCAGATTATAGATAATTGGTTCAGTTTCTTAGCAGCTCCTTACAGTAGTCATTCATAATAAGCTTTTCGTTTGGTTTTGAGAGCTACTGTCAAACTTTTGCTGTACGAGGACTAATTAGACCGGGACCTACTGCTTAAAGCCGATTCTGACCGGCTTACAAACGTCCATGTCTAAGAGGTGGGACTCGAACCCACGGACTCCAGCGCCCTAGCTATTTGACCTACCGCCCAACCGTAAGTCTTTACTTAGGTCTTTACTTGTAAGGAGCTACATGTCCAAGGATTATTCGTTCTAGTATTTGAAAAGAATTATCTTTAGCATATGAAAATTTAGTAGGGACATCCAAGGCAGATTTTCGTATGTTTTGCTACCTTCTAGTAAATTAATCTACTCATCATTGAGAGAGTTATATTTATTTTAAAATATCGAGTTAAAAACTGGATAAAGCAAACTTTTTAGAAATTTATTTCAATTGACACGGATAAATTTTAAATATTACACCACACCTGATGTAATTATAATTGTATTTAATAACCGATATCAGTCTTTTCTCTGTGGTCTAAAACGAGATGTATATTATTTCCATATTAGTTACAGTGTATAGTTACATATATTAGTTACACTTCACTTAACTCTAGATTTATTTGTTAAAGTATAGTCCTTCCTAAACTTTAATTTTCTCCCGCCAAAACATTTTCAGTGAAGTCGAGTTCAATGCACTCAGTCATTTTAATAAGCATGATACTTTTAAAACAGATTTCCTATTTAAACAGTTCCCTTTTTTTCATGGTCAATGAAATCATCTGATTTGTTTAATTTCAGCTCTAGATTTTGTTTTTACATTTCTTCTTTATTAGAAAGGTTTTTTTTATTATTTATTTCAGTGTGTGTTTATTAAGATGAATAATTTTCTTCTCCCAACCCTAAAGAATGGGGAGAAAATTCGATTCTTTCTAGTAAAAGTGAGAAATGAGAATCATGCATCAGTTTCATTTTTCTCCATTTTTCTCTTTGTTTCCAATAAATTTAGGCGCTTTTTTACATGATATATGAGCAAATGATCAAATAACAGCTCTTTAAGAATCATTTCGTTTCAGAGCAGAACGAGTCTTCAGTGTTTGGACGGATGAGATTTACTTTTACTTCACTTCATTATACTGTATTCCATTCTTTGGAAACACTGAAAGGAAAAAAGGGGTTCAATACAAATTGCATCAGTATGGTTACGATAAAGAATCATTTAATTCGGATATAAAATATCCGAGATCCGTATTAAGAAAACGAGGAAGAATTTATCCAGTATCTTTTAAACCACAGATATTGGTTATTTCAGGGAAATATATAATTTTTTTACGACTAGAATTTCAATACAAATAGAATTTTTCTTTTTTTTCAAGTTTCCTTTTCTGTTTAAGAACCAAAAGAAGTTTGAACGTGTATGTATGTATGTCTATATATATTTATGATTTATTTATTTATTTATATATCATAAAAAATTAAAAACAAATTTTTAATTGTTCCCAATATGCATGATTTTTTTTTCACATTATTGAAAACTCTTATCCTTTAGCTCTCATTGGATTCCTGTAAAATCCAGTATTTAGGAACGATGTATTTAGATAACTCAAAAAACATTCAATGAGCTTTTAAAAGAGGAGCAATTTTTAAGGCTCTATTTAATACTGGGGGACGACTTTCAGAAGAAATCTAGTTTTTCTTCCGTTCCAGGAATAATCCATAAAAAGAGGAAAAGGAGGTCATACTCGACCTGTGTTTAAAGATTTAAATTTTAGGAAATTAATGACTACGCATACATGTTGGTCGAAATGCAATCTAAATTTGCAAGGTAAGTCATAGTCTACGTATGTCTTATGGGGTTACTGGTTGATCCCCCCTCCCTCTCCCCCACTCTGTAACTGTTTACCACGACTTGGGAATACGAAAGGAAATTTACTTTAGAGCAGTGGTTCGCAATCTTGGGTACACGTACCAGTACCGGTACGCGGACAAGCAGCTCCGGACGGCGAATGATTTTACAATTTAAAACAAAAATCTATTGAAAATCTGTATTACAAAAAAAGAAAGGAAATGACTATAATAACTAATAATCCATACATTTTAATATTTTAGTTTGGAATTTTATTATCCATTGTTGTGTTGCAATACTTTATTGGATTTCCCTAATCTCAAAAGATGCCGTCTACACCTGAATGTGTTATCTATGACCACCCCATAAAATTTGGCACTCGCCTGCAACTTAATAACTGTGTCTATAACTGTGTTTGTGAATTATAACTGTGTCGAGAAGATTCTTGCCAAGACAGTAAAATTTTTAATGCCATTTGCGCCCACATATTTATGTGAAAAAGGATTTTCTGCAATGACTGCGATGAAAACCAAATCTAGAGCTTTGCTGGACATTGAATCGGGTCTTCGCTTTAAACTGACAAACATTGAGCCCAATATTACTTCTTTAGTTAATAATAAACAAGCCCAACATTCTCACTAATTATATATTTTTTAAAGTGATTACTATATTTTATGTATATGTTTAGCAATAAAAATATATCCCAAGTTACTTGTCTTTATTACAAATGTTCTCCATTGCATTTTATTCCCCATTTCAAAATTTTTGGTCTACCGGTAAGTCATTAAATTATTTATAACGTACAGGTATGGTACTATAAAAAGGTTGGGAACCCCTGCTTTAGAGAATTCAGAACAAATATGTACTTAAAAAGGATGCCACCAAGATAGTTTATTACGGTTTTAAGCTAATCAAGGGGTAGTTTTATAGACATCAGCTACTTAAAATCCCCAGCAGAATGTACGAATGGCAAATCAATGGCTTTTATGGTTTGTCTGCAGAAAACAATTGCACGTGGTTCTGTGGAAACAGAATCGCATGTGGGCATCTGAATGAAAAAGAGACCAATTAGTCCAAAGCTAGCAATCGTTTATGCAAGCTGGAGCAAATTTTCATATGCTGTTATTAGAAACCTTTTCTTTTGACCTCCCCAATAAAAGGATTCGTGTTATAAGATGTATTGTCACGCGCGAGCACCAACTAATTGTTCCTTGAAGTATGTTTTAGGTGAAATCCGCGTTTTGACAGGCAGAGAGTGAAAAATAGTACAAGTTATTCCACTGTCCGAATAAAGGTTCAAAGAATAGCCTGATACAGCTGACATACAGCCTGATAACACAAAGTGATACAGCCTGATATCCCAAACAAAGAATGATTAATTGTTAACTTTATAACGACCTTTCTCTTACATTTCAAGTCATTTCCAATAGCGAAAATTTTCAAGAACAGCACGCAAAGTGATTATTGGAATTAAATTATAACTCAGGTGTATTACTTACATATTTGCACCTACAACTTCCCCTAAAAGGTAATTTACTTCCGCTAGGAGAAACCGCTTTAACCTGTAAGTTGGAAGCGTTTTGACAGAAGTAATGTTTGACATTGTGGACTTGGAAAAAGTCCACAATGCAAACGAAAGTGTTTCTCTGCGATTTGGGAAAGAAAATGGTAAGAATATGCTTTCATAGCCATTTTCCAGATACAAGGATCGAACTCATATCGACAAACCGAGGCCACTATTCTAGCAACTGAAAATTCCTAGTGATGAAAGAAAGTTCATTTTTAGTGACTTTCAACATATATTCCTCATTCCTTTTCAGGTCAGTGACACGGGATACTGTCCAGTACATATTAATTAATTAATTGATTAATAAATAACGCTGTTTTTTTTTCACAGTGGATATTTTATATGTTTACTAACAATGCATTATCGTACATTTCCTCAAACGAACGCCATTGTTTTGATTGTCTGTCAAGAACGAGGATTGAAGTTGTATCTCCAAACATCGAGACCATCATTCTATCAACTAAACTATAAAAGCAATGTGAGAAAGTGTTATATGCAGTGAATATCCCAACAACAACCAGGGCCCGACTTAGTCTAATTGGGGCCCGGGGCAAAAACTTCTTTGCCCCCCCCCCCTCTGCTTCACTACTTCAGTAATGAAGAACTTAATACTTAATACTAAACTTTCTATTCGATTTGGGGGCCCCCCTCTGATGTGGGGGCCCGGGGCAACTGCCCCGTATGCCCCTGCCTTAGTCAGGCTCTGACAACAACCATCTCCAGTATAAGACTTCGAGTCAATTGAACCAATGCAGTTGTTGGTGCTTTCATATATTCATGGATTATGTGGTGTTGTAGAGTCCCTTAACAAGGGGGGAAAACCTAGGTCTTCGACAACCACGTGGATATGAGTTATTAATTTATATTGCATTAATACATTCCTCGCGTTCGATTAACACACTTTTCTGCATCAAACTGTTGTTCTAGTATAATTAGTATCAAATTTCATAGAAGACACGGTTCTCCATTGGGGAGTCTTTATTCAGTGGCTGTATTAGTAAAATGAGTCTATTACCATAAGGAGAATTTTGCTCCCTGATTCATGAAAGATTAGTATCTATTTCATTCTGTAAAATGCTGTAATAATGAGCTTTGCGGGATTCTTTTAATTTTACGACTTTCATCTCTTGTCTTTTAAGCAATCACCATCCATCCGAACAAAGTGAGCATAAAAAATAAAGTTTGTGTAGCATTTGCAACTCAATTACTTTTAGAATTTCATTCACTCCTCTATTTTTAGACTTAAATGCATTTTTTAGACCAGAAATATGATGCTTTTTTTACCTTTAAAAATGACATTAGGCTACAGTATAAAAGGGTTTAATTTTTTTTATTATAATTATCTCGTAGAACTTTTAATGTTTTTTCTATAAGTTTAAATTATAATTGAACTTCATGCTTTCTAAACTTAAAATATGCAGTTCAAATTTCTATTACTTTCCAAAAACTTTTTACTGAGAAATCTAATATTGTTTTTTCCTTTTTTTATTTTTTTTTTCAATGTTAGAATCATTTCTCTGTTTCTGACTAGACACTTTTCCCGCAGTATTCAAAACTCAGTAAAATGTTTCCGTTTTCTCTCTTCAGCAAATTTGCATAAATCTTATTAAATTTTAAAAAGATTATCCGTGAATAAGGTATTCTACAAATTAATCTGTAGCTCGATTTCATCCTTTTTTATTAAAATATTTTTTATTACAATACAAGTAAGTATATGTACAGAGCAATTAACTTTAAGTTAAAATCACAATTATCAAAATTAAATAGATTTTTCCTGGATTCCCTAAAAAAATCTTTTTATACCTTTGAAATCCTTTAAAAGCACTTAATTAAAAATTTATAGCTTATTTTAGGACGTTATAGTAACTTATTTTTAGTTGATCTAGTTTGGAGAAATACTGCAACTGATTTCAAAGCAAACAATGTCTGCCAGCAGTATAATCTTACTTTAAAATAGAATGTACTGAAAGATACTAGTGTTGATTAAATTTGATTATATTATAGATGGAAGAACACCCTTAAAAAGTTTCATGATCTTCAGTGAATTGCTGATTTATACTAGATATCATAAATACTTAACACCTTTACACTTTTTCTTGAATTCAATACTTTTACATTTCTTGCTTTCTGAAATTTATGCAAGCAATAAATATACTGACATTTCTCTTAACGTTCTTTAGGTAGTCATTACAAATTCTGTACAATGTTGTCATATTGCAACATTTTGTCTATGATTTCTGCAGAGGATATTTGGTATTATTTATAAAATATCCACTGATGTCTTCTTTGTTTATAATTTTACCATGAGAGCAGAGTGATCATTATACATTATTTTTTCTATTGGAAATCCCTTTTTCTGTTTCTATCTTATGTTAATTCTATTAAGTATTCTAATAGAATTTTTTACCTTTGCGTGGTGTAGCCATAGTAGCAAATAAATAAGTAGTTTAAATTTGACTGAAAGAGTGTAGTATTAGCAGTGTAGTGTAGAATGAATCGTCAAGAAACGCAGCATTAATTAGCACAGTATAACGGTTAGTTTTAACTCCATTGCGTTTATCCTTTATTAAGTGTTGCTGTGTACACCTGTTTATCTAGAAAGTAATTCTTTGTTCAGTTTACAAAGTGGAAGGGTTTATTTCGGTGTATATTCCCAGTTGAAGTAGCTGACTAGGGTCGGATAAAGAAAAACTTACAATTTCACATTTTGATCCTCCTTTTAATTTCCAAGAAAGTGTAAAACCACTTAAACTGAGAATTTTTACTTGTCTAACGAAAGACTGCTTGTATTTATTAACATTCTTTGTATATTTCAACAGCTTATTTAGCTAACACTTGTAACCCACAAATTATTTATAATTCTAAAATGCTTTTCTAACAGAACCCTTCATGATACCGGTGTGTTTCAAAACTCGCGCACATCCACATGGTAATCCTTGTTGCTTAAAAAACCAAAAGGGGTGCAACGTGTCACACATCACGGCGGACAGTATGGAAGTTTTAACTGAATTTTTCGATGATCGTGTCATTTCCAAAGGACTTTGGCCACCACGTTCACCGGACTTGTAAATTCCGAATTTTTTCCTTTGGGGATATCTGAAAAAAGTCGCCCGACAGCAATAATCCCCATACGCGTGATGAACTTAAGAGTAGCATCCCTTCATGCAATATCGGACATTAGTTCTCACACACTTCGTAAAGTGTCGACTAATCTGGTAAAAAGAGTTCGATTGTGTGTCCAGAAAACGGACATCATTTTGAACATTTACTTGTGATTTACCATGTCTGACACCTAAGTCCATGTTTGACCATGTCTGAGAATAAAGATAAATCGTTTCAACCTTTGTTGTCCTTTATTTCGTTTGTTAACATAATTCATCTGTCTTTAAAAACTCAACCACCAAAGGTTGATGTGCGCGAGTTTTGAAACACCCGGTACTTATTTCTCTATCACTTTAAGGTCTTAGCTAACAAAAAACAAACAAACAAACATACATACACAAAAAAAGAAGAAGAAAATAAAACCTTCTTTCGTACATTTTCAACTGCATAAATGACTTTTTTTTTTCAGGCTGATATACTCAGTAGATCATTCTAGATTTAATAGTAAACAGCAATAAGTATTGTGACAATCAAACTATGGGGTCTGTTCCATGCAACTCTTCAAAACTAACTGGGAAAAATCAAAATTTTCTTCCTCTTTGGAAAAAATGTGAGTTTGTGCCAACCATGATTGCTTATCTTTATTCATGCTAGATGATACTCAAAGCCATTGTTTCATTGCATAATCTTTATAGGTAGTCATTGATCCCTGAGAGTCAAATGTGTTTGTTTCAATAAATAGAGTTGGTAAAAATCGGTAGCTATATGACATGATTGACATATAAGATTGTGATTAACATATATGATTACGATTCAACATATTATCATTAGGAAGTTTATAAAGAGAATTGTGGATTGATAATGATATAAAATATAGCTGTAAAAATAGGTCAGAAAATTTTTGAGACAAGTTATTTTGCTGCTGTTTATAATAAACACATACCTGAAATTTGTGAATTAAAACACTTTAAAGCAATCTCATCTAAATATAGAACATACGCCTTTTTTTCATGTGTTCAATGTGTAAACGTCATTAAAAAAAAACAAAGCTCTTCCTCTGAGTATAATCATTTACAGAGAAAAAGTTTATTTGGACAAGGTATAAAATTAAAATAGCTTACATCTGTCTTTTATCCTAATTATTTGGAATGGAATAAGGTAATTTAAATTATACAGGTTTTACGCCAGTTAGTGAGTACTTCAAAACCTTAATGACAAAGTTTAAAAAAAACCAATTTTTAAAGTATATTAGTGTTCAAGAAACAAGAGTTAATTAACTGGTATTTATAACTAACAGTGATTATAACTTTTCTCCTTTATGTTTGTATTTCCCTGTCCATTATATCTGGTTTAATTCAGCTATTTTTCCCCATTTATATGCTAAGATGTACTTTATGTTCTTTATATATGCCTTAAAACTTAAAACTTTTATATTTTTCCTCTTTTATAATAGAATGATGCATGCTTTTCATCCTGTTTCTTTCGCATCAAGCAAGTTTTTAGCTTTACAGGTGAAATAATGTGTTAAAATATCTATAGTCATTTAAAAACACAATATTAATTCATCAACCCACTTTTAAATGTTCATTTCCCTGAGATGTAACAATGAATGCCTTCGTCCTAATTTAAAAAGCAAATTAATATGAAATGGGTATTTTATCACATTTTGAAACCTCTTTTAAAGATACGATACCTTCTGCATGTGTTTAGCATTGTGTTTGATTCCCGTAGGAACAAATCTAAGAAAGAACATTCCAAACAGTCTGAGAGGAGTAAAATATAATTAATAATTTATACTAATTGCAGCCATTTCTTTTCTACTTATCCTAAGATTGAAAATAATTGATATAAAAATTTATTACATAGTATTATGGTAAAGTAGGTGTAGCCATCTATGTACTATGTATAAAATAGCAAGTGTTATTTACCTGCAAGTCTGCCAGATAATTGTTATGTCCTTACTGTAATCACATTTCGTGTAACTGTAGTAGTGAAACATTCTCTATCATTATAGTTTCATTGGTTCGAAAGTTTGTTCACTTTTTCCCATCCACTTCGTTTTAAACATATGTTTGCGTCTTATCTTAAGCTCCTTATATTTGTATATGAGAGTTTATAACTTCGAAAACACAGATGCAACAGAGATAATGAAATTATCTCTTTCCTCATTATTGCACTGGGTACAGAAAATATTCACTACTTGTTTCATTCTTCATGTATATTTAAGTAATGTTCCCATCTCAGTTATATTTGCCTCTCTGGATTTTAAATTCCTATGACATATGATTGAAAGGGTTTTTTGTTGTTGTGTTTTTTAATTTTAAGTTTTCACATGCCACACTTAAAGATTGAAATCCTATTTAGACAGTAAACAGTGTCCGAATTTTCAAATTTTAAAGAAAACGTTTTCACACAATTTTCTTAGCCATCTTTTACATAAAAAATAAGTTTATCCTAAAACGATATATTTAACACGTTTAAAATAATAGTCTTATCCATTTAACATTAAACCCAATTTTTGAATGTCGGGGATATAAGTGATCAAATTCAATAAATTCATATTTAATAAATACAGTGTTACCCTTTCACTAACTAAAATTTATTGAATATTAGTTAAAAAATTTATTTTTGTATTTTTATAATCCAGTTCTCAACATTATAGATATTTTAAGTCGATAAGCGCAGAAAAATCAAGCAAAATTTGATCTATTAACGCATCATCGGCGTTCCAAAAGCAAATTAGATAAACAAATATACTCATTTTAATTTAAATGATATTCATATCTAAACTCTCTGTATTTCGAGAATCAAAACAATCCAAATATTTATTTCCACTTGTATTTAATTCAAATGATTAGATTTGCACAACTTCCCTTTCTTGAGACTTAAAAAGATCCGTTTTTAGTTTTGAAAAATAATAAGCAATGTAATTCTACTACGAAAACTTCCTTATATGTACTATAATATAAAAAACAATAAACTGACCAGGTATAGGAAGCATAAATTAGCTCCTTTCCTCAGGTCAAGAGATGTGTGACGCTTCTGTTAAGACAGACTTTTTTTGCCGTCCACTCGTTCAGTTCTAAAGAGCGGCAAATGAAAGATGAATCGGAAAATGGAGGTATTTTTGAAAGTTCGCAGCTGGTGTAAAAGATGGCAATGAGAGAGAGTATGAGATTCGAAATGGCGAAAACATTGCGAAAGGGGGGGATACTAGCTGAGCAAACAAACAAGAGAAAAAAAAAAGCAAGCGATGGTGCTAGTGGTGGAAAGAATAGATAGATGGAGTAGGAAGGTCAAAAGAAGATCCGGAGGAACAGAGAGAGAAAGTCACGAATCCGCGCTGCGCCGGCCCAAATCACTGTCATTAAGACGCCGAACCATTATTAGATGCGTCCTCCTTGCAGACACGACGCCGAATCCGGCTACAGAAAAAATTTTAAAAAAATACCCAGCACATTCCGGGCAACCTCTTTCTGCTTTCGCTTGCGGGCCCCATCTCGCTTTTCTCCTATTTTTATTATTATACATCAAGACAAGGACTTGCCTGAAATAACGAGCTCACTCATTGCTTTCATTTGCGACGTGTTAATGAGTTAAACTAGGTTCCCACATTGACAATTTGTTTCGAGAAGGCTCGCCCTCAAAACTTCACAAAGTTTCCTATTCAGGAGCACCCAAAAATATGATTGGACAAAAAGTATAGAATAGTTTTTGATTTTTTATTCTTTTTTTTTTCTTTCCTCTCAAACTTTTACAGAGGAGTATTCAAACCATAGGTGTAGCATCGGGGGGGGGAGGGGGCACGGGGGGGAACATGCCCCCTCAACTTAACTTGAAATAAATTAAAACGTTAATAAAGTTCAGCTAAAATCGGGAAATTGTAGGAAAACTTTAAGAAAGTTGGTTATTCCCGCTTTTCAAACCGTGAAACTGAAGTTTCCGATTATGTCAGCCTTAAAATAGTTTTTAACAATGACATGATCCATAGCAAAAATTCGATGCTATAATTTGTTTTCTCATTTTATTTATATTATATTTATTTTCTCTTGTATAACTTTTGAATACTACACAAACATCAATTCTATTGTTATTCAATTTTGAAAAAATCACAATATTTCATATTTTAAGGACCGTCCGGCAGTCAATGCGCTGAGGAAGGCCCTAACTGAATTCAATTCGTGCCCCCCCCCCCCCCCAAAAAAAAAAAAAAAAAAAGTTAGAAGCACGCTACGCCTGATTCAAACTGTTCAGCTCCAAACTTTATTAGCATCATGATTCTCTAAAAATTGACCCTCAACAGCTGAAAACTGAGTATAAAGAAGAAAAATTAAGGCTCTAAATAATGTGTCAAGGGAGGTAAAGGTTGCCTCGTGTAGTCATCGCTCGTTGTAGCGTAACCCGGTTAATATGTCACTCCGTTTAAAATGCCGCTTTTCGGTAATCTGTATATTTAGGTAGCAAATCTAACTCTAACAGAGTAAGCATACAGTTTCAAGGTCACAGCAGGGGGTGATATAGAAAAAGGTGAGTAATTTGGGGAAATACTTGATTTCGACAAAAACGTTTTCTGCTTTTAATTCTTTAGATTTTAATACTTTTCATTTTAATTCAGAATTTGTTTGGACAATGTTACGATGCCCTAGAAATTTATTGCCGTTAACTTCAAACTTAAGTTTAAAAAAATAAAATTAAGGCATGGAGAAAATAGCTCATAAAGAGGAAGGCCCTTTAAAATTACTGTCATAACTCGTTATAGCATCATCTGATTAAACGTCACTCTGTTTGAAGACCTGCTTATTAATGAATAATCTACGAGCTCTAGAAGTAAGTACCGTTGAAAGGTTCACAAGATTTAGGTCAAATATAAAAGCTCATGAGGAATAGTAGTACTTTTGAGAACATTGCCCTAATTTGACAAAAAAATTGCTAAGATGAGTTTTATTCCTTTTATTTATTTATTTTTACCCAGAGCATTATTCAGAACTCACCATAATGCGTGTTAACATTACAGATTAGGTGTTCTGGTGTGTTCAGATCTAAGGAAAGGATCAAAATAAATGAAGTTGCTATGAAATTACAGTCGTATCTCAATATAACGTAACCAGACAACATGTCAATTCTTTTACTATGTCCTGTTTCATTAGTGTAATAAATAATATAATAGTTCTCACTAAAGCAGAATATGTGGTTGAAAGGTGGAGATGCAAGCTATTTACAGTAAAATAAAAGGAAAATTAGTCTGTACTGAACTCTTTACTTTTCCACCATTTATGAAGAAGGCCAGTATAAGCAAAGATGAAGATTGATCTATCTATTTTACCATTTATGGAAATCTGAGTAACAGAATAAACATTAATACTTTCTTAACACAAGAAAATAAGTTTAAAAGAAATGTTTAGTTTATTAGAATGTATTTTCCTGATTTTACGATTACATTAAAGAAAAGGGCATTTCAAATAACAAATGTCACATTTGAGTAAAATCTATGAATAACTTTTTAAGGAAGTGATCATAATTTTGAATAGTCATTCCACTATTATTTTAAATATTGTTATGTTTACTATAAGCTTCTGTTTAAAAGTTCAGATAACAGCACTAAATTTAAGAAGGACGTTACATCCTTTAGGTTCCTTTAGGTTACATCATAGGTTCGGGTTCAAGAATGATTCAGTCTTTCTCCCCCAGAATCTTTTAAAAACTAAATTCAAGGCCCACTTCATAATGAAAAACTGTTAAAAAAATAACGGATTTGACGATACCGAACGAGGTACTTTTACACAGCTTACATGCGAGGATCCTTAAAAATCATTTTGAAATTAGTCTCATTGGCTTTTTATAAATCAGAAATGTTTATCCATGATTACAAGATCAAGCCTTTCAGAATAATTTATCTTTTGCACTATTTTTGTGAACAATTTCTCTTCTGTAGCTCAGTATAAAAAATATTAAGCTACGAAAGCGTTTGAATATGCAACACTACTGAAGAATCAACTTAGTAAGTATTAAACCGGATATTTCCCGATATAGTAACATGAAGCGCCCTCATTCATAGCAAAGTAGGAAAAAAAGGCAATTATTTGCTGTATAAATTAGCATAGTTATTTTCTTGTATTTTTTTAAATTAAAGACTTTGATATTGTTAAATTGTTTATAGAGATTACATAAAAATGCAATACTTTTATAACAAAATAAAATTTTTGAAACAAAACAAAAAAAATTCATTATTTTAGCTTTTCTATAACTGCCAATGCTCTCACAACTGAAAATACGGGTATCCACAAAGGTATTCTTTTTTCATAAAAGGGATCTTGTAGTTTAAAATTATGGAAACACTGCTTTATTTTAGAGCAATACACAAAAATTATAAAAATTAAATGTTATGGGAAATATTTTAAACATTTCAGCTGCGGAAAAATTACAAAGGAAATTTGAAGAAAAAAAAATTACTACGAAAACTTTGGTTGAAACAGTTTGTCAAAAGCTTGGCAATTTTTATTAAAGGAATTTTTAGGAATTAAAAAATTTCGTGTAAGGAGAGAAAATTTTATTTTCAAAATACCCATATTATTAGTTTACCCATATTATAAAAACACAGAGTTTTCTTAATTTTGAGATGATACAAATATTTAACTGGTTATGAAAACCTGTGTTTCGAATTTGTAAAATTTTATTTAAATTTGCGTTGAAATTCAACCCAAAGCTTATATTCTACTACTCCTTTCTACAAAAATCAAAATGGGTTGTAAATTTCAAAAAATTTAAACTTTTCTTGTTATGTCAAAAATAATCAAAAATTAGTTACAAAAATGTTCTTTTCAAAGAAAATCTTTTTGTCTGCAAAATATCTAAGTGAATAATACTGGAAAAAAAAACATTCCACAAAACATCAATATTGATAGAATATAGAATTTATTTTTATTTTCATGTTTCACCCTCATACTCTGGGGCTATTTTAACAAATCCTAGCACGTCATGACTCCTTGCATATCTGCCCTAAAACAGAAGGTTCTGGGTTCGATTCTCGAAGCAGCCAAACTGTGTATCAAATGGGAAACAAATTTCTTGAAAGTGAGAGGCTAGGTCCATTTAATAAGGTTGTTTAGAATTATATTTCAGGATTTAACAGACATAAATTTTTTAAGAAATTTGCATATATAAAGTGCATAACGGTAAACAATAAAACTAGAATAGCGTTTTCTTTCAGTGAAAAAATTCACAGAAACAATACTTCAAAAATATATGTAATATGCCAAGTACTTTTCTCACTCTCTTCTTAATTTTGCGTTTATTTCGATGGCTGAATGTAATTAACCTTTAGCTTATAGGGCCCATTTTTCCGATTCCCTCTTTAGAACAGGAAATTTCATACCCCCTTTGTAAGAATGGCCATTAAGGGGGGTTATATATAAATATATATATATATATATATATATATATGTGTGTGTGTGTGTGTGTGTGTGTATGTGTGTATGTATATATGTGTATATATATTGTAGAGTATTGCATTTCAACCTCTCCGTTAACAAAAGAATTCTTCTATCTCGGCCTGAGAGTCATCAAAGAAACCAGACCACTCGGATGGCAAAATGCTGACGGCATTTTCCTTTGTTCATCCGATAGACTTGTTCCACAGAACGTTTAGGAGGCCTCGGTCATTTTTCTTGATTTAGTCTGTCGTTACAAACCGGGTGACAACCGGTTGACGTCAATTATAAATGACAGGAGACTCTAGGTGCTTTTCATTCATGAACTATCAGTTGTTAAGCAGCATCCTGGAGGCGCCGCGCGCCTAAACAAAAGGACTCGTGCCCCTTCGCATTGACCGAAGCGGCCCTTTGAGGCTCTTTGACGTGAGGCTCCTTGAATGAGGCTCTTTGAAGTGGCTTTGAGAACAAACTAAAAAGGCGGCCGCTTAAGACCCGGGGAAAATATTTCATTATCGCCCCGGGAAACCCATTTCCGTTGCTCACTTGTTCTAGATCGTTCGAACTTTCCGGAGAGTGATGCAATATTCGGTGGAGGCTCTTCCTATAAAAGAGAATGGACCCCTTGCCCGTGGCTTGCGTCTTTGTTTCTGACCCGTGGCGGATCCAGTGTGAGAGCAGCCGGGTGGCCGCCCTTAGAGGTACAGGATCCCTTGGACTGTTTGCAGCGACGATTAAGTTCCTGTAGGAGTAAACATACTCCGCTAATTTTGTTCGGAGACCAGTCTTCGTGGAAGTAGCCTTTGCTACTGAAATTTCCAGTGAGGAGTCCCTTCTCCTTATTTTTATATTTTCATCGCTACCGGGTGCGTGCAGTGGTCACCACCGTTGATATTGTTGGGGAGCCCCTTTTCCCACTAGGACGAAGTGCCGTTTCATCATCATTGAAGCAGAGTCAGTTTCTGCTAGCTAGCGGACTTTCTTTGTTCTTACTCCGCCCCACGCCGATTAAATCGAGTGTGACATTTTTTAAGATTACCGAAGTTCATCTTGCATCTGTGCAGTGTACATATCTCATCATCATCAATTTTCTCATAAATTGCATTTGTTTTGTTTAAGTAACGAGTGATGTATACCTGGTGTGTTTAGTTCATCTACTGGTTGAAACTACGAACCTCAGTTCGCTACAATATATATATATATATATATATATATATATATGTGTGTGTGTGTGTGTGTGTGTGTATATATATATATATATAGGTGTGTGTGTGGGTGTGTGTGTGTGTGTGGTGTATATACTAGCTGAAAACCCACACTTCGCTACGGAGTACATTCAAATTAATACAAAGGTCAATGTATGCAATTAATGCCAAAAAAAAAATATATATATATATATTTATAATAAATACGACGATCAATGTATACATTGATGTAAAAAAATACATTTATAAAAAATCGTAAGGGATATTTTTATACACAAAATAATGTAGAAGAAAATATTAAAATTAAATCTAATAGGATATACTAAAGAATATAGTACAGTTAATATAGTACAGTTTAGGAACATAATATCTTTTACTGTAATTTAATAATTTTTTTGGATATGTCTAATCGTCTGCCGCATTAGCAAGAAATTTTTTTTTTATTTAGTTGTTATGCACGTGACGATAAATTTACTTAAAGTGCCAGAAAAGAAATCACGTGGTCAACATTTAATAAATTGAATTTTAAAATTAATCTTTAAAAATTCACCAAAAATCAGAAATGGAGGTAAAGATTCGAAAAGATTTCATTTTAAGAAATTTTTATGATCTTTTTTGTGATATAAATTTTATAACCCTCAAATTATTAATTTAAATGCAAACTTAAAAAAAGTTTACAAAAACAGCTTAAAAATTAATTTTAAAAAATCTAAGAAGAATTTTTCCAAAATCTTTTCTTAGTGCCACCCTACACTATATGAAGAATCGCCATCCAAAATTTCAGCCCTTTAGGTCCAGTGGTTTTGGTCTGTGCGTTGTATGTCAGTGAGTCAGTCAGTGAGTCAGTCAGTTCCGGAACTGTTTTTTATATATATAGATATATGTGTGTGTGTGTGTGTATGTATGTACTATGTATATACAGTATGCCCACTAAAGTCCCTTCCCACCCGTCTTAACTTCGGAACGGCTGCTGCTATATTCATAAAAGTGGTGTCTAGTCATAGTAAAGTAACTATGCGCTACTGAAATGAAACCACCTACCGTGCCCACCTGGTGGAAAACTGCGGAGTTAGCATTCCTAGTCTCGAAAACGGAACGAGATAGGGAAAACAATGATTTACAAAGTTGTAGAAAATCATCGATTTAGTACGAAAAGATACCTTGTGGACATTAATGCAAAGAATAGAACGGCTAAAACACGCATTTGTTTTTTTCGTGATTTCCTCCACTGTGACGTCACGAAACTTGAAAAATGGAGAAATGATTATCTTTCGGGCAAAACACGACACCGCAATGTGCACAGTGGGATATCGCTTTTGATCCCCAATCAAAAGGACCGCGGTTCAAACCTCGAGGGTTTCATACTTGTACTGATTGTCTTTATAAACAGAGTAGACAATACGTCGATCGTGTAAAATAGTGTCGCACCAACTCAACGCAACTTGCCCTTGGTGTTCGAAATTTTTGCAGTATGCAAATACGTAAGAAACGTCATGTCTGTTCACCTGAGACAGCTATAAAAGAACATCTTGGGGTTGTAGTATGTTAATGCTCGTGGTCATGGCTGAGTATTCCAAAGCTGAGATCTCCAGTGAAGCAGTACCTCGTCAAGGAATCCGGGGACCAAATAACTGGGTATGGTGGCTTAGAAGAGTGGCCTCCACGTTCGCCTGATCTGACTCCACTGGACTTTTTCGTGTGGGGATACCTGAAACAGCAGGTGTATGCGACCCCTCCACAAACATTGCAGGACCTTAAACGACGCATTACGGACGCTTGTGCCAACGTGTCACGCTCTATGCTCCAACATATATATATATATATATATATATATATATATATATAAATATATATATTCATTCTTGGGCCCGTATTCTTGGGATTGATGATTACATTTGCTTTTTCAAATATAAAACAATATTTTTGTCTTTGCGTTAGAACTGCAAGTATATCTCAGAAAAATCTAGCAGGTATCATTTTTTTTTAAATGTTACCTGAATAATTCATCTGTTGGTTAATATTTCAATATGAGAAGCAGGTCATTCAAAATATGATTTCCTCGAATCACCAAGTAGCATAGTTGGTGCGGCATCCCTCTGGAGACTGGAAAATTCTTGGTCTTAGTACCGACCATAGTGTTGTAGATGACACTCAATCGCTGGAAGTTAAATAACCTAAACTAAAGTAAAATAAATATGAAAAAACAAATGTCCCGGCCAGCATCCTATCCCTTGGTCAAAAAACCCTCATATCGCCAGGATAGCTAAATTCATCAGAAAACTCATCTGCAGATAGGACTAAGTCCATGGATTTAGTCCCAGACCTAAGAAAAAAATACTTTAAATGTGTAACATCCCTTTTTAGAATAAATTTGACTGTTGGATTTCTTCAGACCTTTAAGTTTCAATCGTTTTTATCCTTAAATAATAGGTTGTTTAATGGATTAAGGATAACTTGTTCCGCAAATAAGAGAGAGCGATGAGCGTGTTCCAAACTCTCGTAATAGATATCCAATTTACAGTAATCTATCTGAGCTGATCCAGCAGCTCTATATAACACTTACTCTTATTGAGTGATAATCGTCACTCATGATACAGTACGACGGCTACTCACGCTCAGATTGAGACCTGAGCCCTGATGCCATGGTGCTAATAGCTGGATACATGTTCTTTCTCTCAAGACCGGCCAAATATATAAAGCAAATACGCTGAACTTACCGCCAGAATTACCTCCAATGAGGGATGATTCTGAAGGGATAAAAAAAGTCTAAATAATCTAATCTAAATCTAATCTAAATGGGATAGGTTCAGGGCCTTTTTATCGCATGGGCAAATCGGGACTTTGCCCAGGGCCCACTGATGCTAGGGGGCCCCAAAACCCCCTTGGTGTATGCACCTAGTACTTCTAATAGTATGTATAGCCCATGGATAGTTCTTATTTTTATAAATGTTCGTAAGGGGGGGCCCCCAAATAGCATCTGCCCAGGGGCCCCAGCGTTCATAATCGGGCCCTGGATAGGTTCTGATGGGCCTCAGCCATTGTATTGTATCCTTTGGCATGGTGCTTTGAGCTGATTATCATGCTAAAATATTCTGTTGTATGTAGGAATAAGCAAGGATTTTTTCTGTTAATATTTTCAATATACCTTTCAAAATATTCTAGTAAAAATCCTTTAGAACCTGTGAAGGGATCAGTGTGAAATATAGTGTTATCAAAATATTTGGATATTACTCATTATCTCCCCTATCACTTAGTATCCCTAAAATATCTAAAAACTTCAGACGATTGAATTTTCAATATAATTTGTAATGATAAACTGTACCACAAAAAAAGGGAAAAATCTCTCTCCTCCCCCCTTTCTCTTTCTGTAATTCTTAGCTCTCTCTCTCTCTCTCTCTCTCTCACATTCATTTACTCTCTCCCTTAAAAACGAACTTGTCATCCCTACAGCAACTAGCTTAGATACACGATAGTATTAATAATAATACTACAGAAAAAAAATTACGTTACCCTCATCATGGCAGTCATGAAATCGGCTGTTCTTGAAGTCGTGAACATATGTATCTATTAGAAATAACCCAAGAATATCCTGATACGTCAAAATTCATTGGTTTAGTTATAAAAACACTCTCTTAGGTAGTATAATAAAACTCAATAAAAAATAGCATGGTAAACTATGCTACATAAATGTCGTTATGAACAGTCATGAACTTTAACAACCAAATAGCCATTAAAAGGTCCATAACTAAATAATCATTTAAAGTTTATATTTTAAATTAAATTCTAGAACTCCCCAGAAGATGCTCGAAACTTTATTCTCGATTAGCTACGCAAAAAGACTATTTTAAAGAAAAGACTATGTCGTCGTCATGAAAAGAAGTAAAGTGGTTTTTTTTTAGACAGCTGATGTACAGTCAGGAATCTGTGCATGGGCTTTTGACTTAGTTCTAAGGAGCTTTCCATCCAACATACATGTATATTATTTGAGCTTAGAGTGCACTCTTTAGGATTTATAAAGGAGTAAGAACGTACCTTCTTGAGAATGCTACCACAACGAACGTGTGATCATTGTCTTCATTATGCCACCCACATCGTACAGGGGTTAGCGTCACGGAGTGGTCTCTGGTTTGATTTTCCACTAAGGCATGGATGTTCTTGAGCTGTTCCTTCAAAGGTAGTGATATTGGTTCACCTATATGATGCTTCTATAATAAAGGATCCAACAAACTTGTTTTGTGGAATCAGTGAATTCCGAAAAGGCAAGTGCTTGCCGCGTTAGGAAAAATATGTCTGAATTATTTTCATATGCATTCTGTCAAAAAAGAAATACAAACTCAAATATTTTTAAGTTTCAGGTTTCCTCATGGTTCATTATTAAAGATATCCTTCCCCCTCCCAGTGTCTATAACTTCCAGAATACGGAAGACAAACCTGTTGCCTCCTCAGAAACAGTAATCTTCTAGACAACAGTTTCGTACAGTTTTACTGATGTGTATGCTCATACCCGTTGCAAAGGATATTGGCTGAAAATACATACAAAGGACATAATCAAATGCAATTTAATGACACTAGATGCAGATGTCGATTTGTCCATACCCATATCCTGGCCGTCTTCTTACAGCTCTCGTCTGCTGATGAAGTCTTCAAAATGTGATTTGCAAGACGCCAAGAACTCATACTGAAAGCTGGTTTGCCATGCCTCCAACTTACCGATCGCTCTCCTCGTTGAATATCATTCAGTCTAAGAACTGAGTCATCACTCAAGTGATAAACATAATATCTAAAAAGGGATAAAAAGAGACTCCATGAAGGGCATGACTTATTTATATGGGGTCAATCTTCCCCGCGAGCTAACAGCTGCTAGTCAGAATTTCAATTTGAGAGTAAACAGCCCCTTTGCCGTTCTCAAACCTCATTTTTGATCAACCTCATAGCGGTACCCGCACCCAAAAAATATTAACCTAGGAAGAAAGGAAAGTTCCATGCGGATGAGGAAAACGATCTTGCGTGAGTTCCTGGCCGTGCATCCGCTAGCTAGAAAAAACACTTTCCATGCTCCACTCGCAGATTCGCTTCGTTCCTGTTTATTATTGCTTATATTGTCTTTATTTTTCCTAATCAGAACTTGTTCCAGTCACAGGTTTGGTGTGTTCGTGTTTGTTTATTTTTAATTCAAGAAATAAGTGTTTGAGATGATATGAATGATGTGCAATGTTTTCTCTACATAATTGATTTAGAAAACTTATATTTTATTAACTTTTTTGTGAAAAAGCTTTTCTTCCCATTTTTCACAAGGTAAAAATATGATTCTGATTCTAAATCCTTTTAAACTCTATACCTTAATGATTCCTCATATACTTACACTTGAAAATTGTTTAAAAACTCCTTAAAAACTGGGAATTGTATACGTTAAAGATTTCAAATAGAATTAAACATGAAAGAAAGAATTACGAAAACTTTAAAACTTATAATGATGATGTAATTTAAATGATGTACTTGATACAGAATTTTGATTAAAGAAAATCGGGCATCAGCTGACAAACAGTCACTACGTACGCTGTTAAAAATAAAAAATTCTTAAATATAACCACAGAATTTATTGATAAGAATGGCAAACGTAATTAAATGAATGTGTTTTTTACTTGAAATTCATAATAAATGATTGAAGATTTAAAAGCGCAAGAATGTCTTATTTGCCAATGCAATGGATCTATCACTATACAAGAAGAGAAATTTTGATTAAAGTGGTTCATCAGTTGACCTCATACATCTTCAATAACCATGTAAAGCTATGGGAGTTTGTTTTCCTCTCAGTATTTTTCTAATCACAGATTAGTAAAAGTATATTTCTGAGTTCTGTAATCTGAATTTGAAAGCATCATTAAATGCAATACACGTGTTTCTTTTTTTATTTCTTTTTTACAATATCGATAATGCAGCTCTAATTCTGTAGGGATAGACATCAATAATTTAACTCCATGTAAAAAAAAATGATTACTGAAAAAATATAATTTTTTAGAAACTACGCCCTGTTCATTTAAACGTCAACCTTCATAAGCAGAAAACAGAATTCAAAAAACGGCCTCGTGCAGCAAAAATCTCACCATAGCTCTCCAAACCAAACAAAACCAAAAACAGGCATTTGCTGATTCGTGGTTAGAGTAATACTAAGAGTCTCCATGACTTAACATTGAGATTGAAGATTTACCATGTCAAATAGTGCAGCGCTTTAAGTCGCTTCTCTTCCTATTATAAGCCAAATGTAGATTACGAACAACAAAACAATAATAAAGAAGTCGGAACTGACTTATTACCATTTCCAGCATATTTGCGTCAGCAAATGGTCACCCAAGTTGTCCATTCATCCTGTAGCTATTTCTAACCTTTGAACACTTTCTGCCCATACGGAAGAGGACCTAAACTTTTATGCATCTTCCCTTACTTTATTTCAACCCAGATACACAAGTAAATCTCATATCACACGGGACATTTTCATGCTTCACTGTGAGCAGACAACTTTTTCAAACGAGTCTTTTGAACTGAAGTTTGTTAAAAATCCTCGTGTGATGAAATCGTACCTATGTACAATTTGTTCGGTCTAGTATCGAAAGAGTTGGATAAGTTGTTCAAACTGGTTCCGATCAACCGATCAAAAGCGTGCAACGAACACCGAAATTCAAAATGGCTGTAGCTACACACTTCTTAGAGTTTGCAAGCTAAATTGATCATCCATTAATAATGTTCTTGAATTTATATTTCACGAAATCATCACCCCATAATAAAATCTTTAATCTATTATAAATACATATTAACTGATGCAAGGTGTAATAAGCAAAATATGTTAAATTCTTTTTCATCACGTCCCTCCAGTTATCACGTTAGTGTTTGCAAAGTCGTGGATAACCTACCGTTAAGTTCATCTGATTTGTTTGCTTTCTGAAGGAATCCTTAATTACTATCTCATACTATTGATGTATATAGTTCTTAATATCCATGAGACCTTAAAGATTGCCACTAGTATGCTGATCGTTATATATATTATCATTTTCGTTTCTTTGATTTTTAAGAATGTTGCAAACTCATTCTGTGGCCAACGGGTGATATTGCTCAATAAATTAAGATGCCGCTTTTGAGCGAAGTAACTAGCTTCTAAGACTGTATAGTAAACCTACCGAGACGCAGTCACATCAAAATGTACCATGAAAATATTGTTTGTACTTTGTAAATGATGAAATGAGAGTCGTATAATATAGGCTTAAAGAGACTAACCGTTCTCCCCAACCCAAATACGTACCTATATCCATGGAGGGGTATTCGCTTGTATCATCTCAAAGTGACGCTTTTTTCTAATGGGTTAGAGAAAAGCATCCGTAACTTCATATTTTAGTGATTGATTCTAAGTGATATTGAATTATGTTAAACACAATTTTTTCCCTTTCTTGTCTCGTTTTATATGTTTCTTTACTAATTAAATAACATAACCATTCAAGAAAATGATAGTTAACTCTTGTAAATGTAAACACACCCAATCCTTTTTTTTTATTTAAAATAAAATTATTGAAATGTTACGCACTTAAAAATTAAATAACAATAATAATAATGATAATAATAATACAATTGCTTTCCTGATACTCACAGCGTTTAATAAAAAGTAATGTGTTCATGAAAATAGTTAAAAAATTCTCTTAATACATATTGCATGATTCATGAAAGTTTTTTTGACTTTTCCCTCATACCGCTCAGAACACACTTTGAAAAAAAAATTAATTTTTTTCATTTCTAAACAGTTTTCAAATATTTTAGGGCTTTTATAAATATCTACGAGACATTGCCATACTTTGTTTTGAATCAAAACTGTCTAGAAAAATATAACTACTTATTCTAACTGATAAGCTCTTATAATAGTCTACAGTATATTTGTCTCCTATTAGAGGGGCTGGGGGTGCCTTGAGTGGATTGCAGATCTGTACTGTATATCCGGCATCCTCCAGCCCCACATGGAAGTATCGGACCGCGGAAATTAACCTTCGGCTGCGTATACAGGTTTTGCTACGCAGCGGCCGGTCTGCAGGTGAATCATGGTTGATGGACAGCATTGTCCGGGGGACCGGTAAAGTTTTAGAATTGTCTCCTATTAGGTGCGGCCTGTATCAAGTATAAAGGAAACACTAAAAAAGAAAGACTGAGGAGGAGGATATCAGATTGTGCATCTTCATACAGTGCCGAATTGACAGCTATAGATATGGCGATTGAAAATGCGATTGAAAGGGGAATATCGAGATTCGACTTATAAAGCGACTGTATGAGTTCGCTGCAGGCATTGAATACATATGAATATAAAGGTGAAATGGTGGAAGATATAAAACAAAAGTTAAACAGACATTATTTAGAGGTTTTCCTACATTGGGTCAAGGCACACGTGGGAAACAAAGAAAATGAAGAAGTTGATGAGGAAGCAAAAAAGGCTACCTCAATGAGTTTAATAGCTGGTTCGTACAAATTGACCAAACAACAAATGAAAAAGAGACTTAAGAACTACTATATGAAAACTTGGCAGCAGAGATGAGAGGAGAGCGATGTGGGGAGGCCGGTATTTCGTGTCTTTCCTAAGGTTAGTTGTACGAGAATATCGGATAACTTTTATATAAATCAAGCAATTACTCAGCACGGTAGTATTGGGGCATATCAAAAGAGGTTTCATGGGAAGTGGGATCTATGTAGCTGCGGAAAAGAACAGATGATTGAACATTGCTTATTTTATTGTGGGTTATGGAATAATGAACGTAAAAAATTACCATCGGGCATAAGGAATTGGCCTGCACTTCGTTTCTATCATGACTTTTATTGTAGAGCGTTTATAAAAGGGATCATGAGAGACCTCATGGTTCAGCATTTTCCTTTGTTGGGAAACGTGGCCTAGTTCAACTTTCTTTACAGTATATTTTATTTTCGTTCCTGTGTATAATCGTACTATGTTTGCTTTGTAATTGCTTAATTCAATAGTAAGTGTAATTGTATTTGAAACGTCCACTTATATGTAAAATTGTAAGAGTGAATGTTATTGTATTGAAACTGCACCTTAAATGTTAAATTGTAAGTATATAATGTAAATCGCAATTGTAAATTGCAATATGCTTATAGCGTAATGGTTAATTTACTTGTCAGTGTAATAGTAATTGCAATTGCTCCTAAAATGTAAAATTGTTAGTATATAATATAAAATGTAATTGTAAATTGTAAGATGTGTGTAGTGTAATTGTTATATGCAATAGTAAGTGCATTGGAGGCATATGAGCAAATTAATACTTGAAATTAATCATAAAAAAGAATGATTTAATTACTTTAAAAGAAATAATTATTATAAAAATGTTTACCAGTAAACCTGTTTGTTAATCATTTGTAATACAATTGTTTTAAGTATGCAATATAATTTTTTAATGCAATAGTAAGTGTAATTATGTTTGAAATTGCATCTTAAATGTAAAATTGTAAGAGTAAGGTAACTGTATTGAAATTTTACCTTGAATGTAATTTGTGAGTATACAATGTAAATCGTAATTCAAAATTGCAATTTATCCATAATGTAGTGGTAAATGTTATTGTAATTGAAATGGTAATTGAAATTGCATCAAAAATGTAAATTTGTTAGTATATAATGTAAATTAAAATTGTAAATCGTAATATGTTATTAATGCAATGGTAAATGTAATAGTAACAGTAAGAGTAATTGAAAGAGCACCTTGAATGTAAAATTGTATGTATATAATGTAAGCTGTAATTGTAAATTGTAATATGTTCACAAGCAACTTTAAATTTGCCGTATAAGCTTATCGCTGTGGTCGAGGGAACCTTTTGAATTGTCTCCTATTAGTTTGAGTTATAGAATATGCATATTTGATTTACGTTAGTACTTTTATGCTCCTACTCTTTACCCTATATTTTACATATACCGGGTGGCCATAATTAAACTGACAGTGCTCACAGTGTTCTGTAGCGCGATCTATTTGCGAGAATGACGCCACATTTTGTAGGAAGATTAAACAAGACGGGGGACGAGGGATCCCGCGAAAAAATAAATTAGTTCCAAAAGTCACCGCTAGGGGAATATTTGGCGCTGTGTAATAGAAAATAGAGTGTTAACAAATGCAAATTAATACGGAATAAAATTACCTTTTATTATGCACATTTTCTTATTTAGTTCAAGTGCAATATGGCAACACTTTTAAAAAAGCGTAAAATCTACATAAACACCGATAAAGTCTCGTGATCTGCAATATCACGTACGCTGAGCAGAAGAAGAAGTTCTTTATTCAAATTTCACGTTACATCCATTGGCACAGTGCCAGCTGCTTGGGTTTTAAAAGGCAATGTGTTACGTTTCGAATCAATCGGATTGAAAGTTTATGTGCAATGTCTCCTTCTTTAGCCGAGCGTGCGTTACTGGTCAAATTCTTTTACCTCAACCAGTGCAACGCGTCAGCCGCTCTTCGTGCTTTTAGAACGCACAAAAAAATGCGTAAAGGTAACGGTCCTGTGTCAGTTAATGGGCTAAAAGCAATGGTTGCGACGTTTGAGAAAACAGGTTCTCTGAAGGTTCAGTCAGGCAGAGGACGAAAACCTGTACCACAGGATACAATCGAAGCAGTTGCCACGGCGATTGTCAACAGAGGACCAGACAATATTGCTGCCACCTCTAGCGCTCGTGGATTAGCTCGGAATATGGATATGTCTTACAGTACGGTATGGAAAATCTTACGAAAGATTATCAACTTCTATCCGTACAAGATCAGCCGTGTACAGGAGTTACTGTACCCCGACCATGATAAGCGATTGACTTTTGCTCTCACCTTTCTTGCCAGAATGGAGGTGGATGATGCTTGGCCGTGAAAAATCTTATGGGGAGACGAGGCCCACTTTTACCTGCATGGAACTGTGAATACTTAGAACTGCCGAATTTGGGATGACAAATCACCACATGCAGTCACAGAAATTCCCTTACATTCACCAAAGGTAACTGTTTGGTGTGGGTTCACAGCGGAATTTATCGTAGGTCCATTCTTCTATGAGAACATTACCCCGACAGGACCGGAAACCTGTTCTGTTACCGGAGAGAAATATCGCCACATGTTGAACAGCTTTGTCATTCCGGCACTTCAGCAAAGACAATGCCTGGGGGAAATCATTTTCATGCAAGATGGAGCCCCTCCACACGTTGCTGTACGGGTGCAACAGCTGCTGCGACAGAAATTCCCAACAGAAAGGGTCATTAGCCACTACTTTCCAACTGCATGGCCACCTCGGTCGCCTGATCTTACCCCATGCGACTTCTGGCTATGGGGTTACCTTAAGTCCAAAGTCTATCAAGGAGTGGTCCAGGACCTGGCTACGTTGAAGGATAACATATCACGGACTGTACGGGAGATTCCTGCAGACATGTTACTTTCTGCTGTTGTGCATACTGTGCACAGAATGCAATATGTGGTCCACAACAACGGCAGCCACATTGAACCTCATTTGAATGCAAAATAAAAGGTAATTTCCGTATTGATTTGCATTTGTTAACACTCTATTTTCTATTACACAGCGCCAAATATTCCCCTAGCGGTGACTTTTGGAACTAATTTATTTTTTCACGGAATCCTTCGTCCCCCGTCTTGTTTAATCTTCCTACAAAATGTGGCATCATTCTCGCAAATAGATCGCGCTACAGAACACTGTGAGCACTGTCAGTTTAATTATGGCCACCCGGTATATCACTATAAGGAGATTTATATCTTTTCCTGCATTTACTACAAATGGGAGGGAAAGTTCTCCACCTTATGAATTAAAAATAAAGAACAAAGATCTTCAGTCAATAAACTGCACCCTTTGTAGGCCCTTCTGGTTGAACATGACCAGTCACATAGCTAGGAGCATCAGTATAAAATGCAGGTTAACAAGGTTAACCACTCACTTAATCACTTCACAAATGAAAATACAGTGCATAACAGTTGCAGAGAATACAATCGCCTACAAGGCATTGGTCTGAGGTCTTAAAAGGAGCAAGAAGTGCACAGATGCACTAACAACCTAAAGGAGACACTTCTGAGAAACAGATACACTTCGAGTGGGTAACAAGTTGGAAACAGGCTGCGAACAAGTTGGGAAGCACAAGTTTGGAATTTGTGGCCATCTTCCCAACTTATTCTAACGCATCTAAGCCCGACGAGATGAGGTAGAACAGGGGGTAAGTTTCTCTAAGCTCAGTGTCAGCTCTAAACGTCTCTGAAAGAATCTGACTCGATTTGATCTCGAACTTCTGGTGTATGAAGCAGTTCTGGTCATAATATAGACTAGGCGAGGGCTGGAGATATTTGGGAGCGCCTGTGACTAAAATGACAAATTGCAGTCTATTACTTTTCAGTCGAAAAATCAAGCAAAAGTTCGCTTCATCCGAAATACTTTAGTGATGGAATACGAGTACAGATTTAGCTTTTTCTTATCTCGTCAACAAAGAAATCTCTGATTAGTTTAAATTATTAGGAAAGAATCACAGGGTTTTACTAGCAGAGTGAAATGCTCTGAATGCTATCGGGGCTTGATAAACCAATGACCAGTCCTTGGGGCACTAGAAAAATACGAACAGCCTTCCATCTCATTATGCACTAAATTCTCACTCAACCAGCAACTACATTAGATAATGAAACGTTTAATGGTAGACTCTCCGTTCGCAGATTAAAGCTTGTGAGTATTTTGGACGCAATGAATGAAATGGCTCGCCAGCGAAGAAAGCAACGGGGGATTCGATCCTATTGCCTGAAAGTACATCTTATTCTAAATCCTATGTAAAAAAGGAACAGAGAATCCCATTTGTCGAAGAATGTTATTAAGATGGCAAAGCCAATAAACATGAAAACAGACCACATATTCTTCAGGTATGTCTTTACAAAGCCACTTTCAATGGGGAAAGTCTCCAATTACAGTATAAAGAGTTCACAGCAGCTTTCTGATTTTCCCCCCTCTCTCTTTGTCTTCAAAACTTGGCACATCTTACTTACCTGTTGTATAGAAGGAAAATGATTGTACCATAATTTAATCCTGAAACCTCTCCTTTTTAGGAAGTTATTATGAAAATTGAACGCAAAAATTGAAAACAAACTATATTGCAAAAATTGAAACAAATTGATGATAAGCTTACTACACCAAACTACGTGAGACATCGGAGACTTTCCTATTATTGATACTCAGCCTTGAGAACAAAAAGGATTCGTCAATGTAAAATCTCAATCAGTTGTCAAAAGAACAATCACACTTCCTATCAGGGCCTCTTGCTTTTTTCTATTTCATCACTTATTTAATTTATTCAGTGGACTTAAGGAATACAGCAACAGCTAAATGATCAAATCTTTTCAGAACAAATGCTTTTCAGCCTTTACACCAGGGGTCTTTGTTTGACAGCACTCAAAGAGTAGCAGCACTATTAACCCATTTTAGTGTTATCTTTTTTTTACATATTTTTACTTTCACTTAGCATTAATTAACAACTTTTTTTTAAGAATCCCCGAAAGATATGAGTAAATGTGCGTCTCCCATCACTTCTTTAAATATTTAATATGGTTTCACTGTCATCTGTGGCCCCAAGTCGTTCAAAATGAGTCGTTATTACCGCCTGATCTCCGATTTAAGTGAAGATGGCCAATCCATTCCAGGGCCTTTCCGCGTCCAATGTATACTTCTTTAAGGTTGAGCTTTTTCATCATGAGGGACTTATCGATATGACTCGTGTAACAAATTAACTTTGGTTTGACTCTTATGAACTCTGATTTATCGATCACAGCCAAGCGAATTAATTAATCGCTGGCAGTCAATCCTGAGGATCGGAAGTCCAGATTTAATTTATTTCCATCTTTGTTGCCAAGACACGTCCCATCTTTAGTTATATATTTTTTCCTACTTTCGGTTAAGTTTTCGGAAAGTGGCATGAATATGGTTCTCACAAGGATTTTGACAAAAGATTCTGATATCACGGTGAACTACGTGACCCGGGTTTCGGCTGTTCCCTCTCAAATCTGCCAGGTGATGGCCGATTGGCTAGAGAGCTGGCATTCGGGGTTTATATCCTGTGGGTTCGAGTTCCACTGTTGGCATGGTTGTCTGTAGCCTTTCGGAATTGGCTTTAAACTGTAGGTCCCGGTCTAATTAGCCCTCGTGTAGCAAAAAAGTTGACCGTACCGCTCCAAACCAAACCCTCTCAAATCTGAGCAGCACCATTTTCGGTTCAAGCCTGTGTCGAGATGCTCTCTGCGTCGATATCATCCAAATCCCCTAGGCTCGTTACATTTTACTTTCCGCGTTATCGAGCCATCGATGGTATTTTGTCTCCGATTCATCATATGTTATATAACAGGCAACTCTAAAATTTAAATGCAATATTCTGAACACCTTTTTTCTTATCCTCTGAATCCAGGCCTTGGGGGCCCCCGAATGTTAAGGTCCTCCCAAATTTTTATTTTAAAAGAAAAAATTCCCAATTCAAATTTTTTTTATTTTACGTTTTTTAATAGCAATTTTTTTATATATCCTTTCAAATTTTATTGATTGGTTCATCATATGTATAGTTATATGTATAGTTCATCATATGTAGTATGTTATAGTGCATAAAAGGGATTAATAAGTTTTTCTGGTTGCATTGGATTGGTGTTTTAATGATGAAGTTAATGTGTTGTATTGCTTTTTGTTATTCGATAATGTTCTAAGCTTCTACGCTTCAAATAGCCAATTCTTGGTAAAATGGTACTTTCACTATGATTCGTGATTATTTTGTGTGTGTGTCAATTTTAGAAATTTTACGCCCACATCAGTGTTAGGGGGCCCCCATCCCGAGTTGTGCCTATAGTCAAGAATTTTCTAAATCGGGCTCTGTCTGAATCTAGTAGCAAATCATAACAATTGCATTTATAAAGGTTCTGTAATCAGCTTAATGACTTTTTCCTTTTGATTCCTCGAATGGTACCTATGAATTAACAAATGTTATCACATAATTACTTCATTACATCACATGACCTAGTAAGATGAATTTTTGAAAAAAAAAAGTTTTTAAAAAAGTTTTAAAAAAACAGGAATTTGATATTATTAAATGTAATATCGATAAAGAAATTTTTAAAAAAATACTAGATTTGAATGTTTATAGCATCTGTAACTGTCAGATTTCGAGCCATCGCGGTTCATTCAATCTGTAGATGTGCACATTGGCCAGTTGCACTAGGTGGTCAGAATACTCTTATGTTCCTATACCTCGGATATTTAAACACGCTTTATGACGTTTAAATATCCGAGGTAGTAACCGAGCGACTCGTAGAACTCATCTTCAAACATTTGACACAATATATGTGGATGGTGCATAAGAATTCTGTTTTAAAACCTCTTTCTTGATCAATGGTTATTCGTAATCAAAGTGGTGCTGCATAATATTCTCCGAGACAATCATTTCACGCCTACTATTTTAACTAGGCAATGAAAGTATGGCAAATAGAAAAGATTGTCTCGTGGCTATCATCATTAGTTAAAAAACATCGATGTTTTAGGTAAAGTAATTTTTACATTAGTACTTCCAAAAAATGCAATCGTCGTTGCAATGATACATACATACACACACGTGTATGTATGTATGTATGTATATATATGCGTGTATGCAGTGCTTTTTAAAAAAATAGGTAGGTATACTGCGTTTTCTCAAATAAAGGTGCGTATTTTTAGTATCGTGATTTCACACGTCCCGTCACATGGGAACAAAAAATTCGCAATTAAAAAAAAATACTTTTTGTTATTTATTAACAATTGATTCGCAAGTTTCTTAAAATTTTGGTTAAGTTAAGCCAAAATAATACTTTAAAAAAGATAGGGATTCGCCGTACCCCCACGTACCCCCAGAAAAAAAGCCCTGCGTATATGTAAGTGCATGTATGCGTGCGTGTGTGTGCATCGCTAATTCCGACATCGGCCGTGTCCCTTCGGCTCAGCTTAGCTAATGAATAAACGAAAGGGTAATTAATTACCCACGGGAAATTTCCCTACACTTTTAATGACTTGAATGCTTAGTCCTCTGTGTTCCAACCCACTGTAGGGAATAAAAGAGGCGTAAACTGTAAGAAAAATGCATAATTTTTTTTAAAGGAAAATGTCACGTGTCAAAGAATCATTTTATGCATTTTACTCCATAATTATAGCTGATTAGGATTTCCTGTTACCTAAATTTTTCAGGGTGGCCATGACACTAATCATGGTTTAGTTTATTTATTGAAAAGTTTGTTAATTTCCTTTAAAACAATTTACTAGTGATCCAGTTTAAAAGGGAAGTCATTGAAAATAACTCTTTCTCGCATCACCAAGATAATTCAGTTGGTGAAACACAAACATCGAAATTTGGAGACTTGAATTCGAACTGGTTCAGGCTGCTTCGAAATATTGAAAAATTGTATACAATGTATTTTCCTGGTGCCTTAGTATCTTGTTATCTAATAAAATTTTCCTTCCATAAAAGCATATATAATTTATGAGGTATTAATAATATCTGTGATATATCTACTGTAAATATTACAATTAACACATTGTTGACCGATCACAAGTAAACTCGTGTTCTCGTGCACAAACGCAGATGACCAGTAACGAGTTAACTCGTGTTTAGCTGAAACCTAACTCAAATTAACTCGTGTTAACTCTAACACAAGTTAACTCGTGTTTAGCGTGAAAGCTAATGAGCACGACCGGTCAATAAAATTGCCTGTCAACAATGTGTTAGGGCCTGTTCACATAGGAGTCCGTTGCGTTGCGTTAAGGAAAAGATGACGTTGAGACGAAAATAAACCAATCATATGCCTCCAAACGATTAGCGATTAAATTTTTAACGCCTATGATTGGTTTATTTTCGTCTCAACGTCATATTTTCCTTAACGCAACGCAACGGACTCCTATGTGAACAGGCCCTTAGGGTGGTTTCAAAATCCAATGTCTATATTGTGAGGATTGCATAGTACTTTATCTTTTCGTTAATGATCTATGCAATTTTTGAGAAGGAAGGGGGGGGCAGATATTTTTTGCCCTATGTGCTTAAATATCTAATAGTCTGGTACTTCACCAGAATAGTGTAAATGAGAAAAATAAACGGAAAATTCAGTAACAGTTGTATCTGAAATACGTGTTAAAAAGACTTTTTACCATGCATGATTTTGGAACGAGTTCTCCAGCTCAATGAGCTATGTATGAAATCTACCTTATATTTGTGAACCAATGTTTAGGAAATAAGATAACATCAATGGCAAATTATTCTGATAAATGTAGGTTAGAAACTGATTTGATTATGGATACTTTTAACTACGTAATGAATGTGTAATACAGTAGGATACTTGCAATGTTCAATAATGCGCAAGACTAGAAAGTTCCTAGTTGTTTTCATGGGAACAAAACTACTGATGACTGTTACTTGCATAGCCGGCATTTAAAAGTACATTCAATATTTTTCTCTTATTTCGAACTTTTCATGCTT
This sequence comes from Dolomedes plantarius, assembly GCA_907164885.2. Classification (NCBI taxonomy): domain Eukaryota; kingdom Metazoa; phylum Arthropoda; class Arachnida; order Araneae; family Dolomedidae; genus Dolomedes; species Dolomedes plantarius. Next base: position 82,954,674 of record OU015494.1, on the reverse strand, counting down.
AACGTTTATATTGAGAATGAAATCTAGATCTTCAGTTTCTATTCAATATCCTGGGGATATATGTTACAATTAACAGACATTAGATGTTAGTCACATCAGTTAAGAAAATTCTGGTCCTTTAAATATAACTACTATTATTCATAATTAAGAGTAAATAAATCTACTCAATCAATATGATCAACCAACAGATAAGTCTAATTTTAGGAGTAGCAATTAACAAACAACCTTATTTCCCTCACAATTCGTTTATATCGAGTTACGTAACAAAACAGAAAGAACATAACTTTTTACACAGCAGTATTGCTAGCGCGCTGGAGACGCACTTTACATTAAATGTCTCCACTTTCGAGTGTATGACTTATGCTTTTTACGTCACTGTAGTAATTATTTTTCACGTAAATGATAAATGCAGAATATTTTTTTTCCAAAGAGAACAACCCACAATCTTGGACAGTACGTTATCATACTTCATTCAGGTATGCAAGAGTCGTATCTGCAAGTATAACTGACAGATGATATCCGTTGAAGCTCTGGGTTTTTTTTTTCTCATGCAGCAAAAAATTTTGCTAGCACAGTTGCAGTAATAACTCCCAATGCATAAGTTTCTAGAAACATCGGAAGGTATAAGATAAACAAGCAGGCTGTAAAGCTGGCAAGGCATCGCAGTTTCAAATTTTGAGGATCGAATTCGTCCTCTCATCAGATCATAATTTCAAGACTGAGGAATTCTAGAAATTCTAGAGGAACTATCCCTTTAAGACTGGTATTGTCGCCTCTCCAATGTCTGTAGATGGCAGTGTGATGGCATGGGCTGGTTTTCCTTGTTTGGCATGAACCTAACGGCAGTTATCAGCAAAAACATGAATGCTATGCAGCCACATCGTGCGTATTTGTATTTTGAATAATTGTGCAATTCTAACGGTAAGTCAATAGTTTGAAGAAGGCCTCTGTTTCTGTCAGCAAGATTACGCACCGTGTCATACTGCTAGAATTATTACGCAATGGTATAAGGAGATAGGGGATGCAAAAAAAAAAAAAAAATAGGCTGACCAGCCAGAAGAAAAACGTAAAGATCGTCTAAGAAATACAGCTGAGCATTTGGCTGCATTACAGAGATATTTCCCTAAACAATAACAAAAATATGAGCTATAAAATTAATTCTATTAATGTCCAAACATTATTAGGATTATATATATACTGAACCCCTTCGGTGCTGTGTTAGACCAGCACTGAATACAATCGACAGTTTTAAAGAACGTACGATAGTTAAGAATGCTTTTCATAAAAGCAATATACCCTTAGAAACGATGGTTTATCATGAAAACATATTTTTGCCTTCAAAAAGGTGTCTCAATCAAATTTTTGCATGGTGAAACTTTTGTCTGTTCTGAGACTACTTCATCGGGGGAAAAAATATCTTCAAACTCTGAGCCAAAATTTAAGTTCATTGTCACATTCTTTATCTACAGCAATTTTAAACGAAGATTTTCTCTTTCAATACAACTTTTCAAGTAAACATCTCAACATAATTTTTAATATCCTCCTCTCACATCTCTGCGGCGTAGTTAAAACCCTGTATTAATGCTTCACATTCCAAAATTTTCTTTGGACAAATTTCCTTGGGGTCCAAAACTTTCAGATTGTTAGCTTAAACGAAAATAATTGTGTCCATAGAAATGCAGAATGACTTCGTAGTGACCCGAAAATATAATATACCTACGACCAGTGATGTCGTTTAATCAGCTTTTATTGAGGCAAAATGAAACTAAATACAATATCACATTTTCTCTAACGTGAGAATATATGGAATAAACGTCAGTAAATGAAATCTTAATAAACCCCAGTACACTACTCTTTAACCAACTGTAAAATAAAATTGAATTATAGTCTTACTTGGTAATAAATAATTTTAAAAGGGTTTATGCACAGAATTACGTCAATGAATTTACCTAACTTTAATATTTTCTGTTTAACAGTTGCCACCTGGAAATAACATTGCGAGTGAAATAAAATGACATTCATTGAGCTGTATTTGATCAAAAATTATTTATTTTGAGAATATCAAATAATACATAATAATTCCTAACCACAGGAAATTGCTCTGATTTGAGAAAATGATAAAAATTGAGAAGCCCTTAAAATTGGTTTTCCACATAAAGCCATTCCAATTTCAAAATGTTTAATTTAGTGCTGCCATCTATGATAAAAGTCCCGAGTTAAAACAATTTTTCAGAATGTTGAAACACTTCCGTAATAATTTAAACGTTATAAATTTGAAAATTGTTTTTCTTGGGAAAAACATACATTTAAAATTTTTGAAGAAGTTTTAAAACTAGGTTTAATATTTAAAAAAGTATTTGATAAGTACGTTTATAAAAATCAAAAAAGAATTTACCGAATAGTTTTTAAAGATAGTTACAAGGTTAATTTGTATCAGAGTTATAAAACATCATAATTTCATCTGAGAGATTAATGTGACTAATAAATCGCAAAAATAAAAACAAAGATTTTTTTCTTAACTTGATTAAATACAGCTCTAACCCTTTAATGTACAGTAGTCTGCCCTTAATAAATTTTAATATGGTTTAAGAAAATGGAAAATAGAGCGCTTAAAAATAAGCTTTAGATTTTTACATAAAAATACAGAAAACAAGAAATGAACATATTTTTTCGTCATATTTTTTGTTATTTCATTTTCTAAAATATTCTCTATTTTAATTTTGAATGCATGGGAACCTTTACATTTCTCCTCTGTAGACAAATTAATTTTATGCTCTGCATTATTTGATACAGTATTTACCTTGTCCCTAATTTATCTCGTCAAAAATTACTGAAATAAAATTATGTAAAGTTTCTCAAATGCAGTCTACGCATTTTTGAATACCCATGTTTATAGTTATTCGACTGCATTCGTAATTATGTAGATTGTGTTAAGTGATTAAAAATCTAGTAACAGTTGTTCCCAGCTAGAAATAAGAACCTACATGCGATCAAAAGGAGATTATCACATCAAACAGTGAAACATTATTCTGTCCTCGATTATCTTAGGAAAAGATGGTAGTCGTTTCCTAGGATATGCATTTCCTAGGCAGTCATTTCCAAGTCATATATATATCTATATATATAAAAGAGCTTGTCTGTTTGTTTGTCCGCTATAGAAGCATAGACTGTTTCACCCACCGGGACCAAATTCGGCACAGTTAATGTTTTGGACCCGAGAAACTTAAATCAGGAAAAACGAAATTTGGGGCTCAATTAGTTTTTTTTAATTAATTTTTTAATGTTTTTTGTGCCCGATAGAGGTGCGTCTACCCCCTGTGGATTCCCCTGGACCAGCTGCGTTAAGAGGGGTGGTTTGAGGATGACGGAGGGGGGGGGGAGGCGTCAAATTCCAGTGCACGGGAGAAAGAGGGTTGGGAATGACCTTAAAATCAGACGAAGGTCCGCAGGCTCAAAGTTTCTTTCTTTCTTATTGTTTGTATATCATTTCAGTAGAAACGTGCTAAGCGCATTCTGTCTGGCCAGATGAACATGAAGAGCGGGAGTGCAGCCCAGTATTTTTTTGATGGAATGCATGAAATATTTTACATCTATATATCTACCCGGGCAACGCCGGGCAATAATGCTAGTCTATATATATAAAAGAGCTTGTATGTTTGTTTGTCCGCAATAGAATCATAGACTGTTTCACCCACCTGGACCAAATTCGGCACAGTTAATGTTTTGGACCCTAGAAACTTAAATCAGGAAAAACGAAATTTGGGGCTCAATTAGTTTTTTTAAAATTAATTTTTTAATGATTTTTGTGCCCCTAAGCGCACCTCTTAAATGTTGATACAGCCCCTTTGCGAAAACCCTTCAAATTCGATACGCGGGGGAAAAGCGGGTATGTTTGAGAGTTGGTCTGGGGGTAACGGGGGGGGGGGAGGACTAGGTGTTTATTTTTCTTACGTTTAGTGGAATCGTGAGACTAAAGGTTGAGAACCGCTGCTTTAGACAATTTTAGACAATGGCTTTCAAACTAATAGAACTCAATAAAATTTGGAAAAAAAAAGCAAGAAAAAAAAGAAAAATTAAGTTTGGAAGTTTTTGGAAGCCTTCTGTTGATCTACATATATTAATTGTTTGAGGATCATAAAATGGGAAGAAGTTTAAGAGTTCTACAGGTTTTTTCCCCGCGAAGTTCGCGAAACAGAGTTAACATACGATATGTATTTAAATTACTTATTCCGGGAAATCATATAAGATAAATCTTTTAGAGTTTTGGGGTTTTTTAAGCAGTGGGAGGAAAAGCTCTTTAAACAGAGAAACATAACGACACATAACTTTCATTCCGAACTGTTAGTCCATTAGTTATATTAAGGCATAAGAAAATTAATGAAATTATTTTTAAAGAATGATTGCCCGGGTAGATACATAGATATAAAATTTTTAATGCTTTCCATCAAAAGAATACTGGGTATATCATTTCAGTAGAAACGCGCTAAGCGCATTCTGTCTGGCCAGAGGAACATGAAGAGCGGGGGGTGCAGCCCAGTATTTTTTTGATGGAATGCATGAAAAATTTTATATCTATATATCTACCCGGGCAACGCCGGGCAATAATGCTAGTATATATATATATATATATATATATATATATATATATACATATAAAACAGTTCCGTAACTGACTCACTGACTGACTGACATACAACGCACAGACCAAACCGCTGGACCTAAAAGGCTGACATTTTGCATGGCAATTCCTCTTATAGTGTAGGGGTGCACTCAGTAAGATTTTTGAAACATTCTTCTTAGATTTTTTAAAATTAAATTTTTAAGCTGTTTTTGTAACTTTTTTAAAGTTTGCATTTAAAATAATAATCTGAGGGTTATAAAATTTATATCACGAGAAAGATCCTAAAAATTCCTTTAAAATGAAATCTTTTTCGAATCTTTACCTCCATTTTCTGATATTTGGGGAATTTTTAAAGATTCATTTTTAGAATTTAATTTATTAAATGCTGATCACGTGATTTCTTTTACTGTTACTTTAAATAAATTTATCGTCACGTGCATAACAACTAAATAGACAAAAATGATTTTTATTTTCCTGATTTTTATTTTCCAAAAAAATATTAAAATACAGTAAAAGATATGATCCTCAAACTGTACTATATTAACTGTACTATATTCTAAAGTATGTTCTATTAGCTTTAATTTGAATATTTACTTCTACATTATTTTGTCTATAAAAATATGCGTTACGATTTTTTTATAAATATATTTTTTTGTTTTTTTACATCAATTGCATACATTGATCGTTGAATTTATTATAAATATATATATATATATATATATATATATATATATATATATATATATATACATATATATATATATATATATATATATATATATATTTATATTTATATTTATATTTATATTTATACATATTTTGGCATTAATTGCATACATTGACCGTTGTATTTAATTTTAATGTACTCCGTAGCGAAGTACGGGTTTTCAGCTAGTATATATATATATATATATATATATATATATACAGTGGACGCTCGTTAATTCGAACTCGAAGGTTCTGAGAAAAAAGTTCGAATTATCCGAAGTTCGAATTATCCGATGTTAAGAGAAAATATATAACTTTAAATGTGTATCACTGAAGAAGAAACTCTCCTAGTATGTATAACCCCAGAAAATATTTTATACTATGTTATCTAAAGTTAAACATATTAAAAAGCAATACAGACTTACCTTAATCATAAAATGAAGCAGAAGATATGCAGTATAAAGTAAACTTTTACTAAAAATATGAATTACACTTTGGGGAAAAACTGTAAAATGGATGTTTGGTTCTATTTATGATGCCTACATTGTTCAACCAGCTTCTCGATTTGAAGTAAACATTTCAATTCATTTTCAGAGGAAGGTTCCATCTGAATAAATGCTGTCAGAGTTTTAATAGAGTCCATTATGGCTTTGTCCATTATGGCCGCATTAAAAATATCTTTCGGCAGGTAAGTAGAGAAAAGCCGTGGCAGTTTCCTACCGAAATTAGTGCATACGTCTTCGTTTACATCAGAGCTTTGGCCACATACAGTTTGATAAGAAATATTTCGCCTTGACTTAAATCGAGTAAGCCGTCCATCACTGCATTTAAATTCTTCAATACCCATTCGACTTGCCAATTCATCAGCCTTCGTCAGCACTAGGGGTCCATTTATCGGAAAATTTCGAGATCTAACATCCTGGAACCATAGCAGTAGAGCTTTTCTAGAACTTCTTGGGACGCATTTCCCATGCGTTTCCTTCCATTAGCAAATTTTGATTTTTCCCATGAATCTAAAATTGACTCCTTGTTTTTCAAATTAGTTGACAAGGCATCTTTTTTTAATTCCATAGTCAGCTGCTAACTTTGTTTTACATTCGCCATTCTCTACTTTCTTTAAAATTTTTACCTTTGTCTCCAAAGTTACGGTTTTGTACTTTCCCCGTGTAGACATCCTGAATTTTTACACGTTCACACCACACAATGAGGAAGAAAAACTAGACCACATTAACTTGCCTGCACTGCAGTTATAACTGACGCAGCTCCCTAGAATCTGTAGTAAAGACTAGTTTTTCTGAAATTCTAAGAAAATCGATCCAAATAAAGGAAAATTGCTTTTTCCGTTTAGCACTAATAAGAAGGACAATAGCTATTAACGTTTAGCGGACATCCAATAGTCTAGGAATGCAGGCATGTAACTCTTTACACAGAAAAGAAATTTTGACACACAAAATAATAAATACAGTGTGTATTTTCTCCATTAAATGAGGAAAAAGAATTTTTTTTGTCAAATTTTTAGTTCGAATTACCCGAAGTGATAAAAATTTAGTTCGAATTAATGAGATTTTTTTAACATTAACTCCAATACAAGTTTTTTGGGGCCTTTGGATTAGTTCGAATTAACCGAAAGTCCGAATTAACCGAGTTCGAATTAACGAGCGTCCACTGTATAAAGTTCTCAAGCAGTATTGTTGTAGGACATAGAAAAGTTTTTAGAATCAGAACATGTTAGCCAAATATTCAGTATCAGAACATGTAGGGCAAATATTCAGTGGCATAAGGTAAATGTATAGTGACCTTATGAATTTACTCGCAAAGCGGGAGTAAACTCTCGCTTTTGCGAATAAACCAATCTGTCCTTCTTACTCTATTTTATAATGCGTGTTCATAAATTTCCAATAAAGTTGGTCCACAGAATTATTTCTTAAGGAATAAGTCACATGAACGATTCGTTTATTTTGTCTCTAAAATCAGTTTTCAAAATTTTAAGGCACACAACTTAATACTTACTTGAACTAGGACCACGAACATATTCAGCAAGTGTTGACGATTTTTCAATTCCTACTATTAGTTCACACTCTCCCTATATATATTTATATATCTTGTTAAAATTTTCAATCGCTAATAAAATACATTTTATTCATCCACTCAAGTTCAAATACATTTTTTTAAACTTGTGGATGACACTTGATGTTAATACAGTTTTTTCAAATATTAATTCATCAATTAAATTTAATTAATTAATTTTAGTTTTATATGGGAGCGCTTTCAATAGGAAGAGACCTAGAGCGTCTCTTGCTCTTGAATGGTAATTTCCCTCTTCTTACTGTGTAAACAGTAGTACTGCGGTAGCGCGCGCTCCTTCTGTCCTGTAGGTTGCGGGATCGAATCCCCAACCTAATAAATCTTTCCTCTCTCTTTCCCCCCTGCATTTTACAAGTATAACTGGAAATAAACAGTAAGGTTTGGACTCAGAAGGGGAAGTGACGCGCCCAGGCCATAGTCGCGACCTATAGCCACAGCTGTGGCTCAGTATAATAAGCTCCGCACGATTGCATGTATCGCTTCGAGTGGCTTGTCTGGGCGCGGGAAGCTATGGCGAACGCGCGCCACAGCTGTGGCTCTGTATAATAAGGCCCTTAGATTTTTCGCTTTTGCGAAGCCAGTGTGTCTACAGGACATTGCTGATCTAGTGTAATTTTTGTTTATTCGGCACATGCCGGATGTGATGAGGTTTGCGCGCGAAAAATCTTAAAAGAAGGTTATTCTGGGAGATTTTGTCTTAGGGTGAGGTCGTGTCAGACCATTTGCGCTCCCGGTATGTTATTTTTATTGTGATTTCGTTTTGTAACTCTGTGTGTCTCTATATATAATCAAATGTGTTTGATTAAATTAAGACTTCATTTTTATTTGGTGAAGCAAGAATACCTATATTTTAATGATAATTTAAATTTCGGCCCATGGAGAAATTTACTTAAACAAAACCACATTGGTTTTAAAAGCGCTACTCCACGTCGCAACCAGTTGGGAAATACATGTTCGTTTTTGTTTTAATACGTTTTAACCCATCAATCCCATCAAATCGCGTCGCATCGCCGGCATCGCATCGGTGCGGGCGGTTTTTGTAAGGTTGCAGGAAAATACTCTTTTATGCCTGTGCCTATAAATACACGGACCAATTTGCACTATATTATTTGAACGTGTCCATCTCAAACAAACTGAAAACAAAGCTTTTTGTCTCTAATTTTTTAGGCTCAATTTGTGATTGCTGACCAACAAAAATATTCACAGGTACGTAAACTTGATGATATTTTTTCTTTGAGCGGTTAGCGGTTAGAAATTGAAAATTAATACATTTATGGTTTATATTGTTTTTAAAAAAAAGCTAGGATTCATTACTTAATTCTATTTTAAAGGTTTTTTTTATTTTGCAAATGTTAAACATATAACTACAGGAACAAGTGCAAACTTGGATTATTGAACTGCATCACCTTATTTTTTTAACAGGTACGTGAAATATGGCAATTCAGAAATCTGGAAAATACGATTTTTTTTAAATAAAGTAACGTACGGGGAATTGTATTTAAAATATGAACAAAATAAAAATAAAATCGATTTTGGAACGTTTCTTTGCAAAAGTCATCTGATCGAGAAGCAGCTAAACTTACATTGCGCCTTTTTATAAGTTCTTTATGAAAAGAACCTAATTTTTTACAGATGTCTGAAAGTCGAAAAAAAGCTTTCTAGGTCCCAATACAGAAAAAGAACACTTGAAAAGAAGAATTAGTAAAGAAGTACTTGTGGTTCATTAAAAACATTTTTATATCCCAGCAAGATCGCATGAGGCGCCATCAAGTTCCAGAGACTACCAAATGTGACGCAGACCGGAAATCGCAAACCCCAAGGAAGATGTTTTAATCGCAGAACTAAGTCTTGAAACCAGTGAACCGTGACCAAAGACCGTGAAGATTTTCTTCATCCTTTCTTATAAGAGGATTTTATAAGGATCCTACTGTTGGCCTTCCATACTATCTGACAAATTAAATTAACTTTAGTAGAGTTAGGGCCCTACCCAACTTACAGAGCGGATGTAAACTTTCCTTCTATTTAATTATAAAAAAAATTAATTACCGGCGGCAAATAATTCCAAGAGTTTGGCTAGTGTATTCTAAGTTAAAAGATTGTGTATTTTGTTTTCCTTTCAAATTATTTAAAACTTTTTCTAGTGCCTTTGTTGAGGGATCTAATGATTGGAGACATTTAACTCAGATTATAGAAACGCATGAAAATCAAGAAGTCACATTTGTAATATAAAATCTTGGATTGATTAAATAAATCAATTTCTTCTAAAACAACTACTGATTCTCTAAATGAGAAATTAATAAATAGGGAAAAAGATGGATGGGTTTCCGTGTTAAAAAATTATAATTTATACCGTTAAATTCTTAGCCGGTCAAAATTTGAGTTTTAGAGCAAAAATAATAAGTTATACGAGCAACAACATGGAAACTTTTTAAAATTAATTGAAGCAATTGCCAAAGTTTGATGATACCATATCAGGACCACTTCACTAGATTAGCAGAAATCCATCAAGTATGCCTCATATTTAGGAGTTTATATTCAAAATGAACTTATTTCCCTTTTGGGTCAAAAATAAGACATGAAATAATATCGCTCTTAAAAGTTAGTAAATATTTTCTATTAAACGTTTATTCAAAAAAACGTTTATTTGACTACGAATGTAAAGATGAGGCTCGAAAAAATCCAGAAGACCATTCAAAATTAATTTCTACTTTTGTAATATTGGACACTGCATATCAAAAATAGAAGAAAGGTTCGAACAAATAAAACAACATCACACAGTTTTCAATTTTCTCAACGACCTAAATAATTTCCTTAAAACAGATAAATCAAACAGGTCTACAAACTGTAAATATGTGGAAAGTATGTTACATGATCCATTTAAAAATGAAAAAAATATTACAGCTGAAGATTATGCGATTGAAATTGACAACGTTGCATCCTTTATTCCCCCTGAAATGAAACGCGTTAAATGTGATTCAATACCTATTTACAAGGTAACCTCATCTATCTCTTTCCAAATTTAGTGACTGCCATACGAAATTTTTTAACATTACTCGTGACTGTGGCTAGCGGGAAAAGAAGCTTTTCAAAACTTAAATAATAAAAATTATTTGAGATCAACAATGGGACAAGAAAGGCTTTCAGACTTATCTATTATTAGTATAGAAAAGGACATTTCGGAAAATATAGATGTATCAGATATTATAACAGCAATTTGCATTAAAAAGGCACGAAAAGCAAAGATTTTTTTAAGCTTTTGACTGTCTGTTATTAAGTATATGTATTAATAGATATGTGTTGTATGTATTTAATATAACGTATTCATTTGGATATTATCAATACATTTAATAATTATTATGTTAGATTTTAAAATTAAAAAATAAAACTGATTGTTTGTGATATTTTCTGTATTTCGTTGTTTCATTTAAGGTTAAAAATATTTCAGAGAAATTTCAATTAATCCATACGGTACGAGGGAGGGGGGGGCGGCAAAATTATTCTCGCACACGGGCGGCAGCTACCACTAGGAACGGCCCCTGCTTGGCAAATGCCACTCTCAAGTCATTTTCGCAACAAAGTCTGTTCCTTTTCTTTGTTTTTATGTCCAGCATCCTCGAAAAGGATTGCTCGCAAAGATATGTTGTAACAAACGGTATGAAAATCTCCAGAGCTTTCTTAGCAATAACAGGGTAAGTTACCATTTGTTTACACCAAAACGTTGAGAGCGTTGTTGTTTCTGAAGAGTTGATGTTGGACCTGGCTCTGCTGAATTCAATGATTTCATCGAGGTATTCATCATTGACATCTGTTGTCTCAACACTAAACGTGAACGGCTGTCCTCGCCCATGCTGGATATGACTCTCTTGTAGGGAAGTATCCGTCGAGGAGACTTTTCAACCTCATCTAAGTGCGTGGCAAATTGCTTGCTTCAGTTCCGTGGGTACAGAAATGTCTCCGATTCCAGATACATCTTCGATCTTACTTAAACAGTCGTCTAGCAGGGGAAAGTTTGCGAAAGTTATCGTTCTCTGTTCGTCGTTCCCATAAACGGTAGCTTTTTTTGAAAAGCATTCAGGTTTTCTTCCGCTTCGATGATGTTGACTCCACCGCCCTGCATCTGTTTATTGAGATGATTGAGAACTGCGGAGATATCAGCCATGTACGCTAAAATGAGAATGAACTCAGAATTTTTGAAGCAATCTGCATGGACAATGTTGGTGCTCTTGCAAAAACAGGCTGATTCCACACGCACGGCAAAAAACACGATTCACCACCTGTCCCCGGGATAACCACCAAACGTTAGAATGGTAACGGATGTACCTCGAGTTCAGATCCCATATCTTTACACAGATCCCTGAGATCCGGTGCCTCAAGCACTATTCGTCCATAGTTCACGCATTGTCCACTACAATTTTTAATACGTCTGCCAGTTTTGGAGTCAATGTTTTTGTTGCCACGCATGCCTGTGCAGAATACAATGGCGTAACATGATGTGTGTGCATCGGCTTTCACTAGCGCACCAAAGCCGACTTTCTTCTCCAGCATGGCTGGAGCTCCGTCTGAACAAACTGCAGAAACCATATCCACGAAAGATTGTTGTCTTTGAAGAAGTCATCCACAAGTTTCTTCACATCGACTGCTTTAGTTGTTGTTGTAAGAGGCTTACAAAATAAAAATCTTCCTTTTCACGTCGTCTTTCTCATAGCGCACGAATACTGCAAGCTGGCTTAGATTGGAAACGTCTGTGGTCTTGTCGAGTTGAAGGCTGAATTTTGGCGGGCTTGAAATCAGATCTGCAACTACTTGAGCCCAGATGTCTTTGCTCATGTCCTCTATTCTGTCGCTGAGGGTGTCATTGAAAGGAGGAATTTGGGATAACTTAACTTCAGCCGCTGTTCCCAGCATGATATTCGCCATCTTCAACACAGCTGGTTTTATGAGTGTTTCACCAATGGTGCGTGGTTTGCCCTGCTTTGCGATCAGGTAAGCAACTTCGTACGATGCTGTGAGGATCGGTTTGTTGATGGGTACAAAGCCGGGAACAGGCAAAGTAGCCTTTTCATCGAATCTGACTCTCTTCACCTTGAATTCAGCGAGCATTGTATTCTTGTATTTTCCATCTCCATGCAGCTTAACCCTTTCAGGGGCAACAACCTCCACTGTTTGCAAAGTACAGATTTTTTCCCCGATTTTTTTAACCCAAAGAATCTTGAAAATTTTTCCAATTAAATGTTGCAAAATGTTTTACTTCTTTAAACTGATAACAGATGACAGTACTATCCACTAGCTCTCTTAACTGGAATACATTGAATGTAAGTGAAATAAAGACTAGATTTACGCGTTTGCACTATGCAAACAGCGCCCCTAAAAGGGTTAAGGAAATGTTCTCTTAGTTTTGGCCGGGTGCTAGACTAAGAATTGCTCAAACTTGGCATTGCAAATCATGCAGTAGGACGTTGACTTCCCATCACGTTCCGTTTATACATGTGATTCCATATTGTACATATTCGTCCGACCACTTTCGTTTTTGCTCGACATAGTTAGTATGAAGGACTTAAACTATTAAGAAAGGTATCACACGACGTACCATGACGAAAGTTACAATTAGACTACTGGGCGCACCAAATTCCCTGCAGCACAGATAGGCCAAGCGATGTTGCGTGATCACCTGCAGCCAATGATGGACAAGCGGGGCGTGTTATCACGAAACGAATCATATGAGTCGGGTGTGTTTGACCTCCGCCGAACCCGCGAGACTGACTCACCGAACCCCTGGGGTTCGATCGAACCCAGGTTAAGAACCACTGTTCTAGGTGTCAAATTTGTAGTTTTGACATATGGTACTCGAATGACTACCATAGGGCTTTTAAGCTCAGTAATAAGCTAAGAAAAAAAAAGATCTGATTTTTATCGGGTCATACTAATTTTATGATTCAAGAGGATAATATTTACAGAAGAGTCTTTTTAAACTTTACTTATTTCTTGTATTTAACTTTTAGGCATGATATTTCGATCTGCAAAGTTTATATGATTTAAAGAAATGAAGTAAGTCACGGGATTCAAACTGGACCTCAGAGAATTTACAAACGTCACGATTTACGGGCTAATAACATCATCGTCAAACTCATTAAATTTTCTTTTTCATAAAAAACCCATCGAGGGTTAGATCAGTTTTCGAAAATTCCATAAACGCAATTTTCTATAATAACGGGGCAGAAAGATTCTTTTTTTTTTTTTACACTGCAACGGAATCCCATACCACAAACGTACTCAGTAGGTTTCAGCTAAGTCGTAAAGGGTTCAGAGAGCGAAAACTATGAGCTATCTAAGAGTGATAAAATCATTAACCTTTTTTTCTTCGTGTCACCATGTCAACCCTATGTGCATTTTTGTCTTTTGTTTTCAATAATTACCCTTGCAAAAGCAAGTAAGAGTAACTAGAAATTTGGGAATAACAAATTTGTCGAAAATAAACCCAACGTTTTAACATGCCAAGCTAAAGCAGGAGATACACACAATAACGATCTCATTTAGGCTGGCCGCACACCAAACGCAACAACACAGTGCGCAACGTTTCTGTTGCTAGGCGTTGCGCAACCAAAATGTTTTATCCTAGAAAATGGTGATACATTTTGACTTGTAACGCTAAGTTGATTTGATATTTCATCAGTAGAAAGTAAGAACACGGGAGGTTGAAGAGGTCTGCAGTATTTTGTTCTTTGTTGAGGGAAGTTTTCAGTTTCGGAAAGTAGTTTGGTCATAATTGTGGGTGATATGGCAAGTGAGGAAGTAGAAGTAGTTATTCTTTTGAGGCAATTTATACAATTTTTAGATGAAAAACCAGAAAAAAGCTGTTGGGATTCATACAATCAATAAAAAAGAGACTGGCAGTTTTATTAAAGAACTTAGAAATGACCCAGATAATTTTTACAATTATTGTAGGTTAAGCATACCTACGTTTGATTATCTCTTGGGAATTGTTGAAGACAAGATTCGGAAAAAGAGCACCAACTACCAGAAGAGTATACCTCCAGAAGAAAGGCTTTTAATAACATTACTGAATGACTTTTAATAACATTGTTGATTAACAAATGCTTTTGTTTTGTAAACATATTACTCGTAATATAAAAAGCATTAACAAAAGAAAGACAAATACGTATATAGTTAGTATCTACTTTTGAATCTAAGAAAAATATAACTTAAAAAATATTTTAAAAAATCAATAAAAAAATGTAACCGCAAATTTTTTTCTCCTACTACCAATTTTGCCGCCCCTCAAATTTGCAGCTCTTGGCAGATGCCCTGCTTGCGCCCTCCTAGATCTGGCTCAGAGTGACGCAACCCTATTTTTCTTTATTACCAATATCTTAAAAAATGGGGGTGTGTCTGGATTACTTTAGGGCAAGGTTTATTCAATTAAATGTGATAAATTGGTGTGGAACATACCTGGAATATTCAATTCCTCAGCTATATCTTGCCAAATTTTATTTATTACATCTTGGTTGAGGTGGTCGTTCGCTCTAAAATCATAAATTTCTGTCCTTGCGTGGACAAGAATTATCAACTTTTCAGCATCAGCCTCGATCTATTTTATTATACTAATGCAAAAATCCTCAACACGGAGCATTAATGAAAATAAAATGCGCGTGTTCCCGCATATGCGCAGATGAAATGTTTCACCAGCTGGGTGTCGAGAAACATCGGTCAGAGAAGCAAACACTTTTGTTGCAGCAACGTTCCCTAAATGACGCGGGGTGTTTCAAAACAATATTGCATCCAGTGTGCAGCACTCTCCTTTGATTATATTGCAGACGATGCGTCGGATACAGAAGGCTAGCAACAGAAACGTTGGGCACCGTTTTGTTGCAGTCGGTGTGCACCCGGGCTAACGTTTGTTTCCACGGTTACATTTTTATGAACAAAATTGAGTTATATCACAGTGGGGAAATCTCTCAATATTCCCTCTAGGAATTGAAAGTAGCATTTTCAATATAATACAGGAATTTCGGAAACAAGAGTCTTAGCCTTTCGTGCCTCACCATTGCAGTATTTGTCAGATTAATTTAATAATACTATGGTATAAAAAATATTTCCTTATCTGTTTCAGTTAATGAGAATGAGATTTATGTGAGGGAGGAGGTTATTCAGGCAGTCGAGGCCCCACCGAGGAGATGGGTTTTTTACTGTCATTATAGTATATTCTAGAGTAAAAATAGCTGTTTTCGTGCAAAATTACTAATTTTTTTTCTTGCTCTATTTCAAAGGCCAATCTTTAAGGATTCTAAAACTGCTTCACTTTTATTTGTACGATCATTGGATGAGACTTTATGGCCATTTTAACAAACCGAAAGTGATATTAACACTTTCCGTACGGGGTAGGATAGCATGTATCCCAAGAATCCGGGCCCAAGAGTGTGTGTGTATATATATATATATATATATATATATATATATATATATATATATATATATATATATATATATATGTATGTATGTAACATACTGGACAACCCAAGGAAAGAGTGGGCGTCCAGCACATCACAGGCAATGAAGAGTAGTCGTGGCTCGAATAAACGACGCGGCAAGTTACGGCATTACATTTTATTAGACGGAGAATACGTCTTCCCAAGACAGTTACAAAATCAAAAAAGCGTACATGTTTCCGTTCATGTGGTTTATATAAACTTTGTCATGTGATCATCATAGCGATTAGGGATTTGCTGTTGTCGATAAGTCACATGTGGTTTTATGTAATCTGCGCAGAGCTTATCTAAAATATGGGGACGCCGCGCCTATTGAAAAAGGAAGCCATTTAATATTTTCTCTCGAGGTTATTAGAGTTTAGAATCAAAAGCGAAATTTAGCTCGTACGCCCAAGGGAATTTAGAATAATGTTAGATTTTAAAATGGTATGGGGTTTTTAATGTTATAGAATATCCCCCCGTCCGAGAAGAGGCTGACCAACAATGCCTGCATTGGAGGACAGACTCACCCGACCATGTGAGGAAAATGGGCGTCGACCATAAATTTGGAAAAATTTGAAAAGGAACATATGTTTTAAGTTAATTTAGTATGATGATCACATGGCAAGACATGGCACATTTCAAAATTGAATACACAAAAATACACTAATGATTTACTAATTTATGAACACAATAAAAACAAAAATTTATAGTAATTAATGATCAACTATAGAAAATTGTAAATTATGTAAATTTCTTATATTGTTGCTGTGAAAAAAAAATTAAATTTTTAAAATGCACCTATCATCAACTGAAAACAATGTTGAGCAGGGCTGCAGTCCCCACACAACACAATCTCAGAAAAAAAAAAATCAATTAACATAACCAAAATTTGTAAACTACCAAAAATTTCACTGGAAACATACATTTAATACAATATCTACCATCATCTCGATTTGAATATACAGAATAACAAAACATAGTAATAAAAATATCAAAAACAAACAAAAATTAAGTAAATGAAGTTGACTTTGATAACAGGATGAAAAATTCAAAAATTCTTCCTCAACGTTCACTACTATGGAGTGAGTCAAAAAAAAAATTTTATTTATTTATCTTGTAATGATTATCTGTGCAACATTTTTAGTCCTTTCACAGTCATTAGTATGTTGAGGAAAAAACACCAATTAAAAAAAATCACAGTCTTTTTAGTGCTGTGTCATTTCTGCTTCACAAAACGTAGAATGCATAAATATCACATTATCTTGACTTGTTTACATATAAAGAAAATTAGTTCTTTAGTTACATAATAAAATCACAGTTTATAATAAAATTCACACTTTAAATAAAAATCACAAGTTTTAATAACACCACACTTCAAATATATCAATTGTATATAAAAATTACAAAACATATCACTCATTATCTAGTTTTCGTATCTTTATTTATCTCATTATTTTTTCTCAATATCTCTTATCTCCTTTATTTCAATATTATTTATTATCAAAAAAAATTCTCTTTTCAATATCCTTATATTTCTTATTACTCTCATTTCAATATTCATTTGTTATTCCTACAATTTTTATTCATTCCAAAATGCTATCCATATTCTTTAGTTATACTTATTCATATTTATTCTAACTTTATTTATTCTCAATACTTTCTTTTATTTTTCAAATTACCTATTACTATTCATTTGTGTACACTTATTTTAATTCTACGTGGATATCCAATTTTTTGTGTTGAAGGTACCTTGTTGTATGTGTGTTACCCAAACTCTTAGTTTCAAATTCTTTTAATTCTACCTCTAAGCAGTGAGGGTTGTGTTTATGTTTGTGTAACAAGTGGTTTTTCTTTCTCCCTATTGTTCTCTGACTAATAAGGAGGAAGAGTCTTTTAGCCGTAAAGTGGACTAACCGTAAATCTCCGACAGAATATGACTGCGTTGAAAAACAGCATCTTGCATGTACACAGATGGAGAAAAAGGAAAAGGTGCAGTTGTCATACCTGTGGGAGTATAATATATAGAAATGGGAGGACAAAAGGAGTGGCCATCCCAGCCCTGTTTTAGTCATTACTCAAGCATATGATCTTCAGCACTTTAAGTGACTGAGTTGATGAATTAAAAACAAATAGTAAAAAAAATTAAAAAAGATCTTAAACAGTTGGGACGACATCCAACGCGCTTGTAGAGTTGGGTGATAGGAAAGTGTATTCAAGAAGTAGGAAATTTACTGAAAGGTTAAAGAAGTAGAGTTGTCATAGTCAGTGTTTAAATTGAGATCCAAAAAAAATTCACATATAATAGTATTCTTAAGAAGAAAGTTTAAGTTAGATAGTTTTTTTTTTTCTTTTTTTTTTATATATCTTTAGTAGGACAACACATAATTAATTATATCAATTTTAAAAAAAATATAATGATGTTAAGCATCACATAGAAAAGAAAGAAAAATGGATCTAATGTTTGTCATTATTCGTGGTGTAGTTTTAAGTTCTTTGGTGCATTATAATATCTCAATCTGCAAGCATGGACAATTTCAGAATCTCGTTTAGTGTGAAAGTTTGGTCTATCAATTTCATAATTAACTTTTGACATTTGTTTTAGAATAGTGTAAGGTCCAGAATAGGGTGAGCTTAATTTCTTGTATTAGGGTAGTGAAATTCTTCGAATAACACTAAATCTCCAACATTAAATTTAGATTCTACAAAACGTGCATCATATTTTACTTTATTCCTGTTATGGTAATTAATTGTCCTTTCTTTAGCTAATTTTCTCGCCTCATCCACCTGAGGATAAAAATCTTGTTTTTTAACATGAGGTTCATAAGGTAATATTCCAAAAAGTAGGTAAGCTGGGGTCATTTGGGTGACTGAATGAGGCGTATGATTGTATTCATTAATTACTTCATTTAATAGGGTTGTCAAGGAGTTTGTTTGTTGAGTTATGTACTTTGCACCTTAATCTAGTAATTATTGTTTGATTTACCCTCTCTACCTTTCCATTCGTTTGTGGATGATGACTCGAGGTAATTAATTGTTGCACATTATTATGCTCTAAAAATCTTCTAAACTTTGAACATGTAAAAGCTGCATTTCTGTCGGTTAGCAATTTTTTTGGTGTTTGAATTTG
Organism: Dolomedes plantarius; assembly: GCA_907164885.2. Classification (NCBI taxonomy): domain Eukaryota; kingdom Metazoa; phylum Arthropoda; class Arachnida; order Araneae; family Dolomedidae; genus Dolomedes; species Dolomedes plantarius. The sequence goes on along the minus strand of OU015494.1, from coordinate 82,935,668 downwards.
GAATATTTGTTTTAAGCAATTCGTATAAGTTTCAGTAGTTACGCTTTTTGATGGAAAAGCCCAAATATAACGCGTTGCATGGTCAATTATCAAATGTAAATATTTCTTTGTGGAATTATAGTAATTAAATCCGCCTACTGTGTCTAAACTTAAGCACTCAAAAGGTTGGTCTGTCGGAGGTACTTCTTGCAGCAATCCAAACCTTTTCTGTCTTTTCTTTTTGTTTAATTGACAAGTATGGCAATGTTAACATAATTACTAATGTCCTCATTGATTTTGGGCCAATAATATTGGGGTGTGAGTAATTGCATTGTTTTATTTATTCCAGGGTGTCCATAATCCTCGTGGGCTCTTTTTAAAATTTCTAACCTCAATGAAAATGGTACTACAATTTTAAAAATCCTTTCTTTCTCATGTAGATTACATCATTAGTTTTTTATATTTAAGTCCCTGTACATTGTCTTTATTTTGAAATTCTACAATTTTTCTTAGTTCAATTAAATGGTTTATTTGGGTTTTAGGTTCTAGAATAGGGTTCCTTGAAAGCATGTCAGCTTCAATATTTGCAGTTCCCTTCTGGTATTTAATTTCATAGTCGAACATACTTAGTTTTAATGACCAGCGAAAGAGTCGACCTCGAAGATTTTTCACATTTTTAAGCCAAACTAAGGCAGCATGGTCTGTGTGAATTGTGAACTTTTTCCCGTGGAGATAATGATAATACCTGTCTAAACTGTCCACAATTGCCAAACACTCAAGTTCAGTAATAGAATAATTTGCCTCATAGTCCTTTAATACACGAGAGTGATATGCTATGGGATGCAACACCCCATCTTCACCTGGTTGTTTAAAACAGCTCCAACCTGTTGTTTACTAGCATCCACAAATAAATGACAGTCTTTGTTTACATCATACAATTGCAATATTGGTTTACAAATCAATAAATTCTTAAGATCCTCAAAAGCTTCTTGGCACTTGTCTGACCATCCTCATTTTACTCCCTTTTTCAATAATGTATTTAATGGCTGTCTTACTTTGCATATTTTGGAATAAACTTATTATACACATTTTTTGTGCCCAAGAATCTTTGGAGTTCTTTTACATTAGTTGGTGGTTTCAAACACTTTATCTTTTCAATGTTAATGTTGTCTGGGGCAATTTTCCCATTTGTTACATTATATCCAAGAAAATTAATTTGTTGTTGCAGAAAAGTACATTTAGTTAATTTTAACTTGATATTCTTTTTTTTGAAAATGTTAAATAGTATCTCTAAATGTTCAAGGTGTTGTTCTTTGGAGTCTGAAAAAATTATAATATCATCGAAATAGTGCCATGCAAAGTTAACTTTATATTTATCTAAAATTCTCCTGATAGTCCTATTGAATATTGCAGGGGCGTTCTTTAAACCAAATGGGAGTCTTAGCCATTCGTATAAGCCAAAAGTAGTGGCAAATGCCAATTTCTCAGTATCTTTGGGTGGACGGGTACATGCCAATACCCTGAGGTAAGGTCTAAAGTTGAAAAGTAATTAGCTCTGCTTAATTTATCTAGAATATCATCAATTCTGGGTAAGGGTTCTGCATCTGTCTTAGAAATTAAATTTAGTTTTCTGAAATCAATACAAAGTCTAGTTTTTCCCTCATTTCGCTTCTTGCCAAAGTCACAGGACTTGAGTATGAACTATGTGATTCTTTTATGATTCCTGCTTCTAACAAATTTTTAATTTGGGTCCTGATCTCTTTTTCCTCAGTTGGCGAAGTCCTGTATGCTCTTAGACTCACTGGTAAATCAGAATTTAGGATTATTCTTTGGGGTTCCATCCTTATTTTGTCTATGTCATATTTGTTAGCTGAAAACAGTCTATTATTTTTGTGCAATAAATTCTTTAATTCCCTATCAACATCTAAATTTTTGATTTGATCATTAATGTCAACATTTTCATAATTTGGATTAATTTCTGCTTTGATTCCACCAGAGCTTTCATTAAAATTGTCATTTACATCATAATCAATACAGAAAATATCATTTTCTTTCTGCGAATTTTCTTCATAAGGGTTAAACATATCAGAAACTTCAATTTCATGACCATTACTATTATTATCCACATGCTTATTATCACATTTATTTTGTAGGTGTAATGAAATTTTACTTATCTCACAAATATTAACCATTTTCAAAGCAATTCTATTTTGATACACACACAATTGGTTACAATCAATTACTAATTTAAACTCTTTACACTCAGGAAGTCCCAGAATAAGATAAGGCAAGTCATTGTCCAAAACATATGCAGAAATGTTTCTAATTATTTTCCCTATTCTCAAAGTTAATACACATTTAGTTGTAATTAAGATTTCACCCTCAGCTTGCCTGACCTTAATTGGAGAACTTGAATAGCATTTCAGTTGACATTGCTTGACCAGTTTTTGTGACATCAGACTAATAGTCGAAGCAATGTCAATCACACAATTTAAAAAATTCTGTTTCTCATTTTCATATAGTCTTTTTGTTTTGTCAACCCTATTATTTCTGATAATGTTTCCCCTCAATGACAGTAATTGTCATCCTGGCGCCTGATCTCTTTCAAATTCAGATTCCTCATAATGATGTTTATTGTCTGACACCGACATCTTATTAAATCTCTCATTAATAGAGCAAGTTTGTTCCCAATGATAAGCATTACTTATGCCAAAGTTAGAACATTTTCGACAGGTTCTAGATGGTAAGTCTGCATATTGTTGGTGGTGATTAATTTGGTTATTGGGATTGGGTGCAAAATTTCTATTCAACCTTTGATCTCTGGGTTGCCATTGTCTGAATTGTTGCTGCTGACTATAATTAGGTCTAAACTGAGTTTGTTGATTATTATTAGGTCTAAATTGAGGCTGGGAGGAGTAATTTTGTCTAAATTGGTAAGGTGGGCTATAATTCATCCTAACTTGAGGTTGGTTGTAATAATTCTGTCGTAATTGGTTCCTATTTTCAAATCTAGTGTTAAAAAAGTTATCCCGATCTCCTTGATTAGTTTTGTTTCCTTCATTATTTATTTTGATTAGCTTATTAGCCAACACTATCCATTCTGTTGTGGTTTGAGGAGGATTGCAGCTATGGTCATTCTCATTTGAGCATTTAGGCCTTGTGTTAGGCCTTCTACAGGGTGGCTAATAACTACTGTGACAAATATCGAATCATTTAATTACACACAGATGAAATAGAAAATGGAAAATACAACATTATTATGAACATTATACATGAAAGTTTACCATGAAATAATTTTACTCGAATCGACCGCCATCTTTATCGATTACTAAAGATAATCTCTTACGCCACTGTCCTATTGCGGCACGAATCATTTTATGAGGTAATTTGTCCCATTCACTCTGTATGGAAGCCTTGAGGGAGTCCAAACTTCTGTGCTGCTTAGCATTTACTTTAGACTCTAAAATCCCCCAAATGCAATAGTCTAAAGGATTTAGATCTGGTGAAGAAGGTGGCCAATCTTCTTGCTTGATAAACTTCGGGCAATTGGCATTTAGCCATTCCTGTGTTGTTTTGGATCGGTGGGACGGTGCAGAATCTTGCTGAAATATCCAATTCTTTTTGGGATATAATCTGTTAGCATGTGGTAATAAACGTGTAGCCAATACTTCCTGTTTGTAATATTCAGCATTGATTTTTACCCCTTTATCGATGAATTTCAGAGGCAGTTTTCCATTGTGTGACACTGCAGCCCAAACAGAATTCTTGTTCTGAAAGCGTTTAACAGTTCGAAGATTTTCAGGTATATCCTCGAAGGTTGCTGAATATACAACATCATTTTTAGCATTATAACTTTGTTCTGTACAAAACAGCTTCTCATCAGAGAAAATTATTTTTTCAACACTTTTGCTACCGTGCCGGTTCAGCAATTTCTTACATCTTTGTAACCTTTTTACTATTTGTGCAGTAGTCAAACCTTGAACTTTTCTTTTGCGATAAGGGCGAAGACCCAGGTCTTCATTTATTATAAGTTGCATAGTTCTGCGACTGATGTTCTCTTCTGCAGCCATTTTATTTCCAGAACGTTGTGGATTTCTTCGTATCTTTTCACGAATTCTTTTGATACGTTCTTTTGTACGAACAGTGCGTGGACGACCGGACCTTGGTCGATCTTTACAGCTATTGGTATCCAATAATCGATTTATAGTCCTATATATAAACGTCCTATTAAAACCAAGGCATTTTAATTGCTTAAATATTTTACCTGCAGAAAATCCGCTATCAAAAATCTGTTTAACCATTAACCTTTTGGCTTCCATCTTTAAAAATATTCTACATGTTTTACTTTAAACAAAAATCGTCTGCGTTTACAAAAAGTTGCCAATCATACAAATAGATAGATAAATTGTTTTTTCAAACGATTAAAATTAACTCTTATTTTTTGGAGTGTTACAGTATTTATTAGCCACCCTGTAGTATTAATTTCTGTGATAACCCCAATCTCTTTCCTACATCAATTTTTTTATGAAAATATTTGGTTAAGTCATCATCATATTCAAATTTCAAATTGGAAAATTCAGAGAATTCCACGCTATCTGCCTCAAAGAATAATTCTTGCAAAGTGTCTTTTAATTCTGTCCAATCTTGGATGTCTAGGCAATTGTTTATAAAAATCGTTAGAGCCTTCCCCTTGCGAAATTTTGAAATATATTTTAATTTTTGTCCCTCTGGAACATTTGCTTGGCAAAATTTCTGCTCAATATAGGCAAGCCATTTTTGTAGTTTCATTCCCCCCTCTGGGTCAAAAGGAATAAAATCCCTGAATTCCCTCTCTACATTTTCAAGTTGAAAATGGTCTTTGCATTCTGTCTCAATTTTATTATTTGCTGTTGTTTCCCCCTGAAATTCTGTCTTTATAGTTTTATCTTCCATCTTATAAGTTTAACACAATATCACAATTATATTTCAATTTAAAACAAGAATATAATATCATACAATCATAGTTAACTAAACAATTTTAAAAAGTTTATGATGGTAGACATACAACCTGGTCATGTGATGCTTGTCTTGTTACTGTAAAATTCTCGGTTGCACAAATTTTTATTTTTATTTATTCACGGTACAGCGCTAGGGCTTGCATACCGGCTTAATTAAATTCACACACAAGAACACATCGATGATTTTTGAATGGTGGGGATTACGCACTTTTTACATGATGACACTCGCGAAGAATTTAAATGGTGATCACACGAAGCAATGGGGAACACAAATCGTAAGTATACACATTCCGGCACAAGATTTCTGAAAAGGAAAATACACAATTTTTGAAGAAACACCGGACTTGGAACCCCACACGTTGAAACTGATCCAGGATGAATCTCACAGCAAGCCGAAGCACTTATTGACAATCACACTAGCACCGAAATGGGGCTGTTCACGCTGGCCTCCAATCGAAGGTCGCACATGGAGCTGATTCACCATCGTAAGGCAGAAATGCGCACTAATGCACCCAGCGAAAGCGAAAATTAAACACGCGGTGACGCTGAAACGAAAACGCCGAAATGCCTTGGAAAATCCAGTGGGATGTGGTCGCAACAGGTGAAGTAAATCCTGGACGACTCTATGTAACATACTGGACAACCCAAGGAAAGAGTGGGCGTCCAGCACATCACAGGCAATGAAGAGTAGTCGTGGCTCGAATAAACGACGCGGCAAGTTACGGCATTACATTTTATTAGACGGAGAATACGTCTTCCCAAGACAGTTACAAAATCAAAAAAGCGTACATGTTTCCGTTCATGTGGTTTATATAAACTTTGTCATGTGATCATCATAGCGATTAGGGATTTGCTGTTGTCGATAAGTCACATGTGGTTTTATGTAATCTGCGCAGAGCTTATCTGAAATATGGGGACGCCGCGCCTATTTGAAAAAGGAAGCCATTTAATATTTTCTCTCGAGGTTATTAGAGTTTAGAATCAAAAGCGAAATTTAGCTCGTACGCCCAAGGGAATTTAGAATAATGTTAGATTTTAAAATGGTATGGGGTTTTTAATGTTATATATATATATATATATATATATATAACATTATATATATATATATATATATATATATATATATGTATAAAATGACCCGAATTGGGTCATCTCTTGAAGAAACACAATCGAGGCCGAAATTAACTGCAATTCCAAATCACAAGTGCAACTGAAGTTTATTCCATGAAAACAGCAACATGTTAATCTCATCGAAGCCAACCCGCGTCTGTCGTAAAAGAGCCAAAATACAATTAGCTCAGGGAGGTTATCCAGAATTGGCGGAGGAAGTTAGTGTGGGAGGAGGGAACGACGGACCGGCGTGTTCGATCGCATCCACCTCAGCGCACCACTTCACGTGATGACAGGCAAATTGTGCGCATGGCAGTGAAGGATCGCTCAGTCACATCACGAACCATAGCACAGCACATGCAGTCTGTAACGCATCATCCAGTGTCTGCGCTTACCATTCGACGATGTTTACAGCAAAGTGGTCTGTCCGCAAGACGTCCATTGCTTTGTCTACCCTTGAGGCAGAACCACAGACGTCTCCGCCGCCAATGGTGTGATGACAGAAGGATGTTGACGGCAGAATGGAATGAAATTGTCTTTACTGACGACTCACGCTTCTGTCTGCAACACCACGATGGTCGCAGTCGAGTCTGGAGACACCGTGAAGAGAGGATGCTGAACAGCTGCGTTATGCACCGCCACACTGGTCCTGCACCGGGTATTATGGTATGGGGCGGTATTGGATATCACTCTCGCACACCTCTAGTACGCATTGCCGGTACTTTAAACAGCCAGCGCTACATCTCCGAGGTGTTGGAGCCAGTTGTCCTTCCTTACCTTCAGGGCTTGCCCACAGCCATATTTCCACAGGATAATGCGCGACCACACGTGGCACGCATTGTCCAACGGTTCATCGTCAATCGCCAGATTGAATTGCTTTCCTGCCCGCCTCGCTCTCCGGATCTTTCGCCGATAGAAAACATGTGGTCCATGGTTGCTCTACGATTGACCCAGATTCCATCCCCAGCTGCCACAGCAGATCAACTTTGGCAACGTGTGGAAGCTGCTTGGTCTGCTGTACCCCAAGAACTCATCCAAAGTCTATTTGAATCAATGCCGAGGAGTGTGGCAGCGGTGATCTCCAACAATGGCGGCTACTGATTTTGGCAGGAACCACACTTCACAGAAGTCTATAAATTTAATCATTTGATACTTGGTCAACATGTTATCTACAAAATAAATTTTGTTGTGATATTATATATATATATATATATATATATATATATATAAAATGACCCGAATTGGGTCATCTCTTGAAGAAACACAATCGAGGCCGAAATTAAATTCCAAATCACAAGAACAACTGAAGTTTATTCCATGAAAACAGCAACATGTTAATCTCATCGAAGCCAACCCGCGTCTGTCGTAAAAGAGCCAAAATACAATTAGCTCAGGGAGGTTGCCAGAATTGACGGAGGAAGTTAGTGTGTGGAAAGACGAGGCGTTTTCGCCAAAGAGTAGAAAAAAAGGTTACCAGAACAGAGATAAAGTTCAGAATGGGCGATTTTAAGTTGTTAATAATATTATCACAGAATATCCCCCCCCCCATCTAAAATGGATTGGAGCCGCGGCCGTCGACTCCAAGACACTCCAGATAGTGAGAACATGAAAATTAGTAGTTAGAATATTAGGTTGAAGCTGGCTCGAAAATCACAAGTTCTTATGTTAAAATATACAAATGAAAAGCATAATAATATGGCATAATCTTAAAAAACAAATAGCTGCAAAAAAATAAAATGGAATGGTACACTTAAATGAAAACACTAATATCAACAGATATAAAGACGTTCCAATACAGATACAAGTAAAAATATTGTGCAGGTCTCAGTCCCTTACATGTGTATCACAGTCTGAAAAGTTTTCAGAATCCTGAACGGGTACAGTTTAACTTGTAAAAGTCTCAAAAGTTATTATTTTTTTTCACAGTTTTTAGTCGTTGAGTATGGTTTAGTTCTTTTGGAGATCTCCTGGGTTGTAGTCACTTTTATAAAATAATGTTCTTGGTTGTTTATTGTTACGTTTCTCATTGGTTATTCACTTTTCTTTACGCAAAATACTTTCTATATTTTTTTTTCATTGGTTTTCAATTTAAATTTTGTCATGTACACAAAAATATTAAATGTTCTTTCAGCAATTAGTAGAATAAATTTACCAAATGCTGTCAAAATTAACTTTCAACATCAATACCAAATGTCTGGTACTTGATGTTGCAAAAATTTTAACAAAAATACAAATTCCAACAATTGACACTGACATTCAACTGTTGTGGAAAAACAATCAAGTCAATACAAACATAAATTTGAGGTATGTGACCTGTTGTGAGTACATCCTCGTGAGCGTTTACCAAAGGGAAGGTGCTTCCAACCTGAAACTCAAGTTGAGAAAACTGCACGAAAGGAAAAGGGGCAGGCAAGTTTCTCAAACGTGAGAGAGAAAGGCAACTGTTCAAAGGGAACATTTGAACAGTGCGAAGAAACATGGAGGACAGTAAGTGGAAACCCCAGTATAAAAATCAATAATATTTATCTAGTACATAGTATTTTTCATATAAAATGTAGTAAGCTTCAAAATGTAAAAAAATTATGTGAGTTTCACTTACACTCACGGGGTTTCTTCAAAATTAACTAGGATGGCGATAGGGCAGGAATGCTAAAATAGAAAGATTAAGGATAGCTGAATGATTCACATATTGGTGACTTATTCGTGGCGTAGTTTGAACTTCTCAGGTGAATAGTAAAATCTCAATTTTGATGAATGTACAATTTCAGTGGGTTTTTTCATGTGGTAATTTTCTTTATCAATTTCATAATTAACTTCAGATAATTTATTAATAATCTGGTAAGGTCCCGAATAAGTAGAAGTTAACTTTCTAGTGTTTGGGTATTCAAATTCCTCATATATTACAAAGTCTCAAGGTTGAAATTTAGATTCTTCAAATCTAGTATCATATCTCGTCTCATTTTTCTGGTGGTATTCAAGAGTTCTGGTTTTAGCTAAAGTTCTTGCTTCATTAGTGGAGGATAAGTATTTTGGTCAATTGGAGAATCAAAAGGAAGTTTGCCAAATAATAAGTAGGCAGGGGTGAACTTAGTTACGGAATGAGGTGAATTGTTATATTCAGTAACAACTTGCTCTAGCACTTTTGTTCACGGAACCTTTTTAGAAGTAGCATTTACCTTACATTTTAGGCGGGTTACAAGGAATTGATTTACCCTCTCCACTTTTTCGTTGGTCGGGATGATGAGAAGAAGTCAAAAGTTATTTCACATTATGGTTTTTAAGAAATTTTTGAATATGGATGATGTAAAAGCTGCGTTTCTATCGCTTAATACTTTCTCTGGAATTTGCACATTAAAAATTTGATTTAGACAGTTTGCATATGTTTCTGAAGTTACGCTGTTTGAGGGAAATGCCCATACATATCGGATTGCATGATCAATAACTATATGCAAGTATTTTTTGGTTGAGTTGTAATAATTAAACCCTCCTACTGTATCAATAGATAAACATTCAAAAGGTTGGTCAGTTGAGGGCACTTCTTGCAGGAGTCCAAATCGTTTCTGTTTTTTCTTTTTACTTAACTGGCAAGTATGACAATGTTTCACGAAATTTCTTATATCTTCACTAATATGGGGCTAATAATATTGAGGGGTAATTAAATTTAGCATAATTTGAACTTCTGGATATCCGAAATTTTCATGGGTATTAGTTAACAATTTAATCTTAAGGATTTAGGTACTACAATTTTACAAAAGTTCTTTTTCTTAATTACCATCATGTCTTTAATTTCTTTATAATTTTTACCACACACACTGTCAATTTTCTGTTGTTGAATTATTTCATTCCTATCTAGTAAATGCACACAGTGTTGGTGATGTTGAGAAACGGGATGTCTTGAAAGCATATCCGCCTCAATGTTGGTAGAACCCTTCTGATATCTAATTTCGTAGTCATACATGCTCAATTTAAGGGACCAGCGGAATAACCTATCCTTTAAATTTTTAACATTTTTAACCAAGCAAGTGCCGCATGATCAGTATGTATGACAAATTTTTGCCCATGGAGATAATAATGATATTTGTCTAACGCGTCAACAATGGTTGAGCATTCCAATTCTGTAATCGCGTAATTCTTTTCATAATCTCTTAAAGTTCTCGGATGTATGATACAGGGTGAAGAATATTATTTTCCTCTGGTTGCTTCAAAACAGCTCCAACAGAACTTTGGGAGGCATCAACATAGAGGTGACATGGTTTACTAGAATCGTATAACTGTAACACTGGTCTTGATATTAAGGTTTCTTTCAACTCATCAAAAGCTTGTTGACATGTTTCATCCCAATGCCACACAACATTCTTTTTCAGTAATCTATTAAGAGGAGCTCTAATTTTGGCATAGTTGGGAATGAATCGGTGATAAACATTTACACTACCGAGAACTCTTTGTAACTCTTTGGTATTACTAGGATTTTTCAATTTTTTAATAGTTTCAATATTATGATTATCAGGAATTACTCTACCATTTTTTACTTCATAACCTAGAAATTTTATCTGATCTTTAGCAAACACACATTTCCCTTGGTTTACTTTAATATTTTCTCTTTTAAACACTTCAAATAATATACTTAAGTGTTCTAAATGTTCTCTCTCAGAAGAAGAATATACAGTTATGTCATCAAAGTAGTTACATGAAAAATCAATTTTGCTTTTTGTTAAAATTCGCCTAATGGTTCTGTTAAAAATGGCTGGAGCATATTTTAGTCCAAAGGGGAGCATTAGACACTCGAATAACCCAAAGTTTGTACTGAAAGCCAGCTTTTCAGTATCTGCGGGGTGAATGAGAATATGCCAGAAACCAGATCTGAGGTCAAGGGTAGAAAAAATTTTGGCGTTACTCAATTTATCTAATAAAGTATCAATTCTAGGCAAAGGTTCTGCATCTGTTTTAGTAAGGGAATCAAATTTTCGATAATTAATGCACAATCTCGTTTTCTTACCCTCCTCTCGCTTAAGCACGAGACAGACAGGAGAACCGTATGGGCTACAGCTTTCTTTAATTATGCCTGCTTTCAACAATTGATCAATTTGTGATTCAATTTCCTCCTCTTCCTTAGGGGAAGTTCTATAGGGTCTTAGAGAAGCAGGCAAGTTAGATGTTAAATTAATTCTTTGGGGTTCAATATTGATACAATCAACATCATATTTACTTTTGGAAAATACAGACGAATTTTTAACTAACAAGTTTTCTAAATTATTTTCTTTTCGACTAAGATTTTGAGAAACAACATTGGTTACAGAGTCAACAGTTTTAGGTATGGTATCATTTAGAATTATATTCTCATTATCATTTTCATAGTTATTTTGTACAAAATACTCAGGTTGAGGACTGGACTTATTTTGGCTGTTGAACAGTCCACCTTGGAATTGAATATGGAGTGACATATTTGTTTTTGGTATATTACCATCATTATTAATTATTACAGATTTTTGTTTTACCTTTAGGTTTTTACAATCAATATCAATTTCATAATTTTTACATTCATTTAGACCTAATATTACATAATCCAAGTTATTGTCTATTACATATAACACAATATCTCTAACAATGATACCTATTTTCATCTTAACCTTACATATTTTGTTCATTACAATATGACCTTGAGTTTGAATTACTCTTATACCTCTTAGTCTGTACTCATTCTACATGGAGTGGGATACAAAGTGAATGAGTTATCATAATTATGATGGTTATCATAATTATGAACAGTTTCATGGCATTGGGTAAGCTTTGGTCATTAAGTAACTCATGCGGAAATCGAAATTAAAAGTCCTGTAGAACAATGGCGTTTTCCAAAGCGAAACTCCTGTAGAACAAAGACATTTAACTTGTTCAATTTGCAGTCGCATCTTTAAAAAAGTCCAGAATCCTGTCGGGCTCTCTGAAATGACCCGAAATGGGTCATCTCTGGAATAAACACAATCGAGGCCGAAATTAAATGCAATTCCAAATCACAAGAACAACTGAAGTTTATTCCATGAAAACAGTAACATGTTAATCGCATCGAGGCCAACCCGCGTCTGTCGTAAAAGCGGCAAAATACAATTAGCTCAGAGAGGTTGCCAGAATTGGCGAAGAAGTTAGTGCGTGGAAAGGTGAGGCGTTTTCACCAAAAAGTGGAAAAGGGGTTACCAGAACTGAGATAAAGTTCAGAATGGGCGATTATAGGTTGTTAGTAATATTATCACACACACACACACACATATATATACATACATATATATATATATATATATATATATATATATATATGTCAAAACATAACTGAACTGTCAAAATATAGTTGAGAAGTACGGGGAAGGGGGGTTTTAAATAATAAGAATCTAACAATCCAATTACAAAGCGCGCGTATTTTTCTGTGGGGATCATCCTTTCAAAGCGACACTTTGAGCGGAAAGCGAATAATTCTAGCGAGAGGATTTATTTTTAGAAGGGTAAAGGTTTTGGCGCGTAGTTAAAATGTACGATCAGCAATAATGAGGCTCCAGATGCCCAGGGAAGAGGTGTGCACATGCGCCGTGCAGCAAGAGCGCTGAGAAAAGAGAATTTTGGTGGTAGATTGAGTGGAAATTTCGTTGCTAGCGGTCGCTCGCGACGGCGTGCTGAGAAATTGACAAAATGGCTACATGAAACAGATTAACCTGGAACATGGTTCATTTAAGAAACGCAATAAAGAAGGATTAAATGATCATGGATTGTTCATGGAATCATTGCCTGCCACTCGCCCAACTAATTAAGAATATGAAGACTGCTTTAATAATATTAAAACACGGAAGCAAAACAAGCTCCGTCTGAAAAGCCGCGATGTGATCGACGTCACGGGTAAAACAACCAACATAGTGGATTTATCACTCCGGAAAAGAAGAAAAAAGGGAATTTTTGTTGTGACTTTTTGGCTACGGGCATTATTTTCAAAAGGATAAAAAACGAAATATCAATAATGGCGACAAAATCTCCAGAGACTGATCTTAAACGCAGCAACATAAACTTGGACGACAGTTTGTTAGAGCAGTATGGAACTCATGAAGGAACGAGTACACACCAAAATAAGACTGAAAAAGAAGAGAATGGCAAGAAGTTAAGTGCAGAAAGTACCCAAACAGATGATGGGTGGAAAAGACGAAATGAAGAGAAAAGACGAACTGATATAAAACTATTAATCCCGACGTACGACAATAAGAAGATAAAAAATATACTCCCTTGGATAAATCTGTACGATGAAAAATGCCAATCTTTAAACTTAAATAATGAATGGAAGAAAGAAAATATTATGAATTATGTAAGTGAAGAAATTCAGGAGTTAATCATCTCGACTCACTTGTATAAGGAAGATTATGGAGTTATAAAGAAACAACTAATAGCAATATTTTCAAAAAGTCGAGAAGTACAAATTACACGATACAGAAGTTTAAAATTGTCAGCTCAGGGTGATCTTTTCGGTTATTTTAAAGACGAAACAGAACTCGGTAGATCCCTTCAAAAAGAAGACAGTGAACTAGTGGAAACCCTCACACTTGATTCACCACCACACATGAGAACTCTTTTGACCCTGCAGAACATACCAACTCCATTAGAATGGTTGGAAATTGCAAAGAAGATTCATCTACCGAATTCGACGACGGATATCGATGAGCAGAGAAGTGAACACTTCAATTCATCTACAAGAAGACAACCTTTTTATAATCAGCAAACTAATATTCGACAGTTAAATGATGCAGATGATTGAGGGCGATGGACAAACTACAATGAATCTCAATTTAATGGACGAGAGGATTATCATCATAGAAGAAATCAAAATCACGATGGACACAACAGATTCATGGCATTCAACCAAAGGCATCAGAATTCGACCAATTACCAAAACAGCTACCGACGAGCAGAAGACACAAATGACCGTAGATGACTGATTATCGAAGCTCGGGTGAGTGACAAAACTTTTCCATGTCTTTTAGACAGTGGGTCGACGGTGACATTATTATCTTCAAAAATGCTTAAATTAGTTAAAAAGTTTAATGAAAAAGATAGTAAGAAAGTATTAATAAAGCAGACTGTTGGTAATGTAATTGTGCAAAATTTAATAGAATGTTCAGTAAAAATAGGAAGTGTTAAAAGAAAAATTGAAATTTTGATAATCGATAGTGAGTTACCATATTTATTATTGAGTTTACAACATATTCAGTTATTTGAATTAGATGTTAATTTTAAAAATATAAGAGTGTATAAATTTGGTTATGAGATAAAGTTGTATGATGATTATAAATTTTTAAGTCCTACTGCTTTTCATGTTAAAAATAAGAACTTTAAAAATTATAGTGAAAATTTGTATAATGAAAATAAGTATTATGCTGATGATTGTATGTACAAATTTAGAAGGGTCAGTAATAATGTGTATAAATGTAGAAATTTTTATGGTACTAGGAATTCTTATAAAGTAAATATTTTTGTAGAAGAAATAATTTTGAAAAGAGAAAAAATTTTAGACATGATCACTCTCTTGAGCTTACTCCTAGAAATATTAAAAAGAGAAATTGTGTAAACCAAGGTATTGAAACTGTTTTAGTTAATAAATGTAACACACCGATTTATGACCTAAACCAGAGCATGAACAAATCTAATATCAAAAATGAAATTTTTCATAGTGAAAAAAATAATGATTGTGATGTTCTAAATTATAAGGACACATCAGGTATCCCCGATGATACGCTGAACACTCTGTTTAAAGAGCCAGGTGATGTTTTGGACTCACCACCAACCACCAGAGAGACACGAGAACAAATACCTGAGGACTGGACCCAATTAGATAAAATTTTCAAAAATTTCGAGCACATTTTTTCTAAAAGCAAATACGATATTTGCAAGATTAGATTAGAACCCCAAAAAATCATTTTAACGTCAGAATTACCAGTATCACAGAGGCCATATCGTGCATCCCAAGCACAAAATGCTGAAATTAAACGACAAATAGATGAACTTTTAAAAGCAGGCCTTTATAAAACCATCAAGTTCTCCATTTAGCGCACCTGTCACCCTCGCAAATAAAAAAAATGAGGGAAAAAACAAGATTATGTATCGATTACAGGAAATTAAATGTTATAACGAAAACAGATTCAGAACCTATTCCACGAATGAATGACCTTTTAGAACAATTAGCTCATGAAATTATTTCACCACTTTAGATTTGACCTCAGGCTATTGGCATATTGAAATACACGAACGTGACACTGAAAAACTAGCATTTACGACTAATTTTGGACTGTATGAGTGGAAAAGATTACCGTTTGGGTGGAAAAATGCACCTAGTGTCTTCCAAAGAGCAATAAGACAAATTCTATATAAACACCAAATAAATTTTGCCATTAACTACTTCGATGATATAATAATTTTCTCAAACAATTTCGTTGAACACATAGGACATTTAGAAAAAATTTTAAAAATTTGTCAGCAGGAAAACATTAAGTTAAACAAAGATAAATGCCAATTTGCACAAAAAGAAATCAAATTCTTAGGTTATGAAATAACACAAGGAAAATACTCCCCACATAATACAAACATTGAAACTATTAGAAAATTATTACTGCCAAGAAATGTAAAAGAATTGCAAAGATTTTTAGGCTCAATAGATGTTTATCAAAAATTTATACAAGACTATGCAAAATTAAGACTCCCCTTAAGCAAATTGTTAAAAAAGGATGTAAATGGGATTGGTCCCAATAATGTCAAATTCATATCTGAGATTAAAAGATGAGCTCATTTCAAAACCAATTTTAACATTATTTAACCCAGATTTTCCATGCCACCTTTTTGTAGACGAGTCAAGAAGAAGTTGCTGCTGTCTTAAAACAAAAGCATCCTGATGGTCAACTACAACCAATTGCTTTTCATTCCAGACAATTAAAGAAACATGAAAAAAAACTATGCAATAACAGAACTTGAATGTTTGACTATAATTGACTCTATTGATAAATACCATTGTTACATCCATGGAAAAAAATTCACAATTCATTCGGATCATTCAGTCTTGCAATGGCTCAAAATGTTAAAAATTTAACTGGACGATTGTTTAGATCAGGGGTTCCCAACCCTATGCCCGCGGGCACCATGGCGCCCGCCGATCGTTTTACGTGTGCCCATCGCTGAGCGACCACGATAAAAATATTTCAGTTTTCAATAAAATGCTATGTAAAAGTTTTCTTATTTTTAATGATTAACCACACAAAAGTAGAAATGGCGTTTTTTATAAAGAATTTTTATACTTTGTAGATTTTGTATGCATTATTTAGTAATCATTTATTTAACAATAGTTTTTTTTTATGTTTAATTATATTTTTGGGATTACATGTTTTTTTGTATATTATGTGTATGGTATTATTAACTATGGTCAACTATAAATTCCCCTTGAAAAAACAAATGGTGCCCGCCGTCCGACCGGTATTCTAGAATGTGCTCTTAGGTACAAAAAGGTTGGGGACCCCTGGTTTAGATGGCCTTTAAAACTCTCCATGTATGATTATCAGATAATACACATAAAAGGTAAATATAATTATGAAGCTGATATGCTATCAAGAAATCCTATAAGCCACTTTGTATCCCAGTATTGTTATTTTTTAAGCACAGATTAAATTATTCAAGGACAATTAAACGATAATGTAAACAATATAAAGTACAAAAAATATGATGGAGTTTTAACAGTGAAAAAGAAAAATCTAGTCAAAATTGTAGTTCCGCCATCATTAAGACTAAAATTATTAACCTCTGCACATGAAAAATTTGGACATCCAGGTGTGAAAAAAAGTTACAGTTAATTTCCCCTATTTACTATTGGCAAGATATAATAATAGATATTGCAAATTTGTTCGTTGTTGTGAAACATGTCAGAAAAACAAAAAATCAACACAGAAAAAATTTGGTCTAATGGAGCAGGTGCCAGTTGCCTATGAATCGTTTACCTAATTTCAGTTGATACTATTGGAGGTTTTAATTATTATAACTCGACGAAAAATCTTCATCTGGTGATTGATCATGCGACAAGATATATATGGACTTTACCTTCTAAAAGTGTGACAAGTGAGACATATACTAACTGCTTAAAGTAAATGTTCAAAATTAAAGTTCCCAAACAAATATTAAGTGACACAAATACTACATTTACTTCCTCAAGGTTTAAAAAATTCCTAAAACATCACAATGCAAAACAATTACTCACGTCAGCCCATAGGCCTCAGTGTAACTGTAAAAATGAAAGATGCAATCAAACCATTGTGTCAAAATTAAGATGTAAAGTAAATACTTCTTCGAAAAAATTCCATGTACCAAAATTTTAGAGCAAGTAACTTCTGAATATAACCAACCCCATAGTGTAACTGGATTCCCCCCGAATTACCTTTTATTTGGACATTTACCATATGACTCACCATTGCCTAAAATAACTTCATTCCATTATCCGCCAGTTGAAGATGCAAGAAAGATTGCAGTACAAATAACCATTCAGCACCATAAAATTAATAAACAGAGATATGATAGACATTTTGTACACTCAAATTTTAAAATTGGTGACTTAGTGATGTACGAAGAATTTAAATACCCAAATTCAAGAAATTAGATACACCTTATTCAGGCCCTTATAAAATTTTAAGCCAACTTTCTAATGTTAATTTGGAAATTATTAAGGCATTTTCATCCACATAATGAGTTTAAATTAAAATAATTTTGTTTCATGCACAATTTTCTTGGGGAGGGGGGGGGGAATTAAGAGAAGATTTTGGTACGAATCATAAGTAAAAGATTTAAATTATAAAATTATGAATGTTATTGAGTAAATAAAATAAAATATTTTGGAATTGATGATACTGTGAAATTAAACTAGAATATGATTTGTATTGAATGTATTGGTTTTTAACAATTGTGTGTTTTGAATTGAAATTTAGTAACTAATGAAAGAACTTTGGATAGACCTAATTTTTGGATTATTTTGAAATGTTTTGTTACCATTTTTGCAATGTTTTGTTTGTATAATGTGCGGAACTGTGTTTACATTTTCCCGAATATGACCAAACTTCCTATCTCAGAGATCCATTTCTTAATTGATTTTATATGTTGGGTGGCTAACACCCCTTTGACTCCACTTAGGTGGTTAAACTTTGTGTGTTGTCTTAAAATAATTAAAAAAACTATCCTGATTTAAACTTTCTTTAAGAGAACTATTGTATGTGATGTTTGGATCTTCTGAGACAAAAACCGAATGTGACGCCCCTACTTCTTTCAGAAAATTTCCTCCTTCTCGAATACTCTATCCTATCACCCACCTCTACCCGCGCGTTGGAAGTCATCCCAACCTCATTGTATCCTTCTAAATAAATTGTACTTCACATACTCAGTCACAATGTGCTGAAAATTAATACTTAAACGAAATGACTAAAGACAGGCCATGGGTTGACCGCTCCTTTTGCCTTCCCAATTCTTACTTAATACTTCCTTGGGTATGACAAGCGCCCACATTTCCTGTTTCTCCATCTTAGTTCTTGAGAAGGTGTTGTTTTGGCATTAATGTCCTGTGGGAGAATTACGGTTAGTCCACTGTACGGCCACAAACACTAAACGCAAACAACTACACACACACCCTTAACTCCTTAGTAGTGAAGTTATTAAGAGTTTCAACCTAGGGCAGCCTGAGGAACACACATTCCAACACACGAACACGCTCCACATATTTTTCCAAAGCCATTGTTGTGGTTAAGACTGTGGGAAAATGTTGAACCTTCTCTCCTCTGACCCAACTATACACAACTAACCAGAAATTATCAGGTGTTTTAACATAATGAATCTATCATTGTGAAATTTTATAATGAAAAAGTGTCAATTGTATTTATGTTTTAATAAGAGTGAATTGATTTGTAGATAAACTGTAAAATTATTGTAAAATTTGTGTGTGTATCATAACTCGAGAATGAAAAAGCGCTTTCTTGTAACCTAGGTTAAAATGAAATAATGTCATGTAAATAAACAATGCTGAAAATTAAGTATATGAGAAAATTATCTCATGGGAAGTTGAATTTATAAGTTGATAGAATCTGTAGAAGTTGAATCTATAAGTTAATTTTATAAAGTGATTTTGTAATATGATAAGTTGATAAAATCTGTATTTTTCAATTATTAATATGTGATATCTCTGAGTTTTTTCAGGTGAAGCATGATGGTCGACCATAAGCATTTTCATCATTAAGTTGTTTTCATTCATGTATACTTCATATTTCCATCCTGATTTTATGTAAATAAATTAAATACATCTGTAACTGATTGAAACTGGAAGTGTTTAAGATTGTGAGAGTGAGTGGACAGATTGTAGGACTGTCAAATTATTCTCCACTCAGGATCAGAGTAAGCATCTCGTAAGGTAGAGACTTATTTGTAAACTCTAATAACCGTCCAAGTGACCAGTGAAAATTGTGATTTATATTTTAGTGTGTTTATGTGATATAATTTTGTATCTTAAATGAAATTTTTCAGATAATACCTCTATGTCTTTCCTACTGTTTCTACTAACCAATGATTACGTACATTTTTTTCAAGACTCAAGAGCATTTCGATGTAAAACTGTTATGAATATGCACTGTATTTTTAAAAACCACTTCTCCAGGTCATCCTGAATAGATAGAAGAGTAATGTAGGGGTTTCAGCGGAAAATTTAGGAATTAATTGATGGGTTTTGTTGGGAATTTGTTGACTAGGGACTGCAGCCCTACTCAGCATTTTCCAATGAGTTAATTTAGTTCTGGAATTAACTTTGTTTTTCTCTTCTGGGGACGTGCTGCAGAGAATTAGCTACTCTTTGTGTGCACGCCTTTAGAGGGACGGGGGAAATTGTCAAAACATAACTGAACTGTCAAAATATAGTTGAGAAGTTCGGGGAAGGGGGTTTTAAATAATAAGAATCTAACAATCCATTTACAAAGCGCGCGTATTTTTCTGTGGGGATCATCCTTTAAAAGCGACACTTTGAGCGGAAAGCGAATAATTCTAGCGAGAGGATTTATTTTTAGAAGGGTAAAGGTTTTGGCGCGTAGTTAAAATGTACGATCAGCAACAATGAGGTTCCAGATGCCCAGGGATGAGGTCTGCACATGCGCCGTGCAGCAAGAGCCCTGAGAAAAGAGAATTTTGGTGGTAGATTGAGTGGAAATTTCGTTGCTAGCGGTCGCTCGCGGCGGCGTGCTGAGAAATTGACAAAATGGCTACGTGAAACAGATTAACCTGGAGCATGGTTCATTTAAGAAACGCAATAAAGAAGGATTAAGTTATCATGGATTGTTGATTGAATCATTGCCTGCCACTCACCCAACTAATTAAGAATATGAAGACTGCTTTAATAATATTAAAACACGGGAGCAAAACAAGCTCCGTGTCATATATATATATATATATATATATATATATATATATATATATATATATATACTAGCTGAGTGGCAACCCGATGTGTTGCTTTTTCGATTTAAAATGAAATGGTTTCATTTCTTAAAGATTAAAAACTGTTTAATCACTTTTAAAGATATATAAGAAGTTTCAAAAAACGAAAAAATTATTTAAAATTCTCTTTTTTCAACTTTCGGTTTTTGGCTTTTGGAATAATTCTTTCAAATTTCCGTTTTCAAATTTGCTTTTTAAGCAAAAGAAAAGTTCATTCAATTAGAAAAAGTTCTAATGTTTTAACTTCTCATTTCCTAAAACAAAAATTATTTCTGGATTTCAATTATTAAATGACTCGTTCTCAAGTAATTATATTACCTTTTGGCAACATGGCCGAATGTAATATTAAATCTCGTGGGGGAAAAAGTGCTTAAAAATAGAAAGACAGTTCTGATGAATTTATAATTGGTGGAAGAATCCTCATAACTTCCTCATTAATTAGAAACAAATTTCACGTACTTGCTGGTGTTGTTAGTGAGTAAATAAGTCGAAAAATTACGAACTCGGCATTCAAGTTACATTAAGATACAATCGCGATCAGCGCGAAAAATTTCAAAAGTGAGTTTTGTAAGTACGCTTTGTTAGAATGATAACATTTTTTTATTAAATGTATTTGGTATATTTGGAAGCTGAACATCTAGAAAATGCCGATAAATCGTAAAATTGACACTAATAGGTGCAGAAAACCGAAATATTTGTCCATCAAAATTGTCGATTTCGTGAAATTCGGAAAACTGCTTTGGGGAAAAAACTTCGTTTGCAGTGAAAAACGTTTTTAATGTTTTAAAAATGTGCATATCCTTAAATATGAAGAGTTGTAGAACACATGGAAATAAAAATTTGTCGATTGGTGGGCGGAAAAGTTTAATTTTGCATGCATGACAATGGTGGAAATTTGCGAAACGGAAAGGAGCTGGCCCACCCGGAATGATAGCTGTTTCTGTTGTACGCTTCTTTTGAGTTCGACGGTTTTAATTTAATAATTTAAAAAGTTTAAAGTTTTGAAAGTTGGAGTATGAAATTTCCTGTTCTAAAGAGGGAATCGGAAAAATGGGCTCCGTAAGCTACAGGTTAAAAGACCGGAAGTAGCATCTTAAAATGCATTTTCTATAAAACTCATTTTTCAGTTACTTTTGTAAACGAGAGAGCTAATACTTTAAAATGTTTTCAATAAAATTTAATGAAATTTTGCGATAGTGTTTTACATTTTACTAACTATGTTTTGATCTAAAATCTAAGCTATATGTGCTAATTTAATCATTCTACAGGTACCTGCACTTATATAAACTTATATAAACTTATATAAATATCCTTTTTTTAAAATCACTGTATTTTTAAATTTTTTGGTATTGAACGGACGGAAAGTAGCAGCATCTTGTTCTACCATTTTACTTTATTCGAAAGAAAACATAATTATATGTACACGGTTACATCTGGCGGCTCATGTGCGCCTTCTGGTGAACAAAAGGTTTAATGTCCAATCAGGTATATTTCACTGATTTTTGAAAATATTCTAAAAATTTTACTTCAGAACACAGTTAAGTGTCCCCGTAGAATATAGTATAAAGGAAATTAAAATATATTAAGTTGAACTGAGAGTAGGAGTCTCTGAAATTTTACTTCAGAACACAGGTAAGTGTCCACAATATAGTATAGAGGAAATTAAAATATACACTGAAGTGCCACTGAATTAGAAATACCTACCTAGTAACGAGTTGGGCCTCCTCTGGCCTTGATAACGGCTTCCACACGACGAGGCATAGATTCAACAAGTTTCTGGAAATGTTCCACGGGAATGGCTTGCCAAATATTGGCTAAACCTGTCCATAATTCAGTAAGGTTCTTTGGTGCTGTGTGATGGCCTTTCACGCCTTGTTCCAAAACATCCCAAAGATGCTCAATAGGATTTAAGTCTGGGCTTCTAGGTGGCCAATTCATGACAGAGAAGTCAGAGGAATGCTCATCCAACCAGCCAGTAGCCAACCGGACTTGTGAGAGGTACAGTCGTCTTGCTGGTAAACTCCATTACCGTGCGGATAACAGAACAGCATAAACGGATGGAGGTGATCACCCAGCAACTCTACGTACCGAATTGCATTGAGGGAGGTTGGTACACGCACCAAAGATCCCAAACTGTGCCACGAAAAAACACCCCAGACCATGATTGAGCCACCATGCCCTTGTACAGTTCCAGCCAGGTATACAGAATCCATGGCTTCATGAGCCTGACGCCATATTCTCAGCCTCCCGTCGGCGTTAAGTAGTCGGAATCGAGACTCATCACTCCATGCTACTCGTTTCCAGTCCTTTACACTCCAGTCTCTGTGCTCTCTTGCCCAGGCAAGACGTGCAGCCCGATGGCGAATATAGAGCAATGGTACTCTCGTAGGTCGACGGCTCCCGAAACCCATACGGTGAAGCGAGCGTTGCACAGTCTTTTTACTGACTGTACGACTGGCACCGTCATTAAACTGGGTGGTAATTTGAGCTAATGTTTGGCTTCGCTGGCTACGTACAATACGCCTGAGCCGTCTCTCACCACGCACTGTCAAGGCTAATTGTCCTTTGCAGTTTGCCCGATCGCTAGTTTTTTTCCACCATCCATGTATTCTTGGTATACTCTTGACACTGTCGACCTTGAAAATCCTAGCTGTCTGACGATTTCAGAAATTGAATGGCCCATGCGTCGCGCACCTACGATTTGTCCGCGATCGAAGGCGTCTAAATCAGGCAGTTTACCCATACTGGCAATTCCAACAACTAATTCAGAACAACCACAGTACGCGCTATATATGCAGTTACCACAGCGCCCTCACTTATGCATACATGATGCTCAGAGCTACACAATTTGCATAGGCTTTGCTATCCCTAATTCAGTGGCACTTCAGTGTATTAAGTTGAACTGAGAGTAGGAGTCTCTGGCGTAAGCACTAAATTGTACTAAAAAATTATAAAAAAATTCCTTCTATTTTAAAATGTTGTGAAATGTTTACCAAAATAATATTTGTTTTCATCATTTTATATCACATTTGAACTAAAAATATATGCATTTAATCAGTGCTTTATATTTTTGAAAAAATGTGTTCCGAACAGAGGAAGATACTTTGAATTTATCAATCTGACTCAACACACACTATCAGTGGTTATAGCTTAAAAAGTTTTAATCTTAAAAAATTGTTTTCAGAATTTCAAATACACTGCTGGCCACCCAAATTGCAACACCAAGAAAGACAAGAGATATCACAACAAAATTTATTTTGTAGATAACATGTTGACCAAGTATCAAATGATTAAATTTATAGACTTCTGTGAAGTGTGGTTCCTGCCAAATGAGTAGCCAGAGTAGCCGCCATTGTTGGAGATCACCGCTGCCACACGCCTCAGCATTGATTCAAAGAGACTTTGGATGAGTTCTTGGTACAGCAGACCAAGCAGCTTCCACACGTTGCCAAAGTTGATCTGCTGTGGCAGCTGGGGATGGAATCTGGGTCAATCGTAGAGCAACCATGGACCACATGTTTTCTATCGGCGAAAGATCCGGAGAGCGAGGCGGCCAGGAAAGCAATTCAATCTGGCGATCAAGCAATTCAAAACTGGATACAAGAATAGCACCACGTCGTCGTTTCAGACGTGTCATGGTCTGCGTGCAGCATCATGATGGACGTATCCGTGTCTGGAGGCACCGAGGAGAACGCGCGTGGCCTGCTTGCATTCAATGTCGTCATACGGGCCCTGCACATGGTGTAATAATATGGGCAGCCATTGAGTACACGACACGAAAGCCTCTTGTTCGCGTCGTCAGTAATCTGAACAGCCAGCGTTATATTTCTCAGATCTTAACGCCGTTGGCTGTGCCCTAACTTCGAGGACTCGGAAACGTCATCTTTCAACAAGATAACGCAACATCGCATGTTGCCCGTCGTGTCCTGACCTACCTAGAAACAGGGGTGTTCGATTGTTACCCTGGCCAGCACGTTCTCCAGATCTCTCACCCACTGAAATATCTGGTCATGGGTTGCTGAGAGAATGAGCCGCCAACGCTCTCCAGCCACTAAGATTGATGACGTGTGGCACAGCCTTGAAGCAGCAGGGAATGACTTGCCCGTATCTGTCATCCAAGCCGAGTTCGACACGATACCAAGAGAGTTAGAGCCGTTTTAGCTGTCAGAGGAGGCAGCTGTGTGTACTAATTTCGGACCCTGTATACCCACAAATTGCCTACAAATTTATTCATACCTTCTTCCTAATATGCTGTATACGTACAATAAGTAAAGTTTTGTTATTTGCTTCCCTTCCTGAAGTTGCAATTTTAATGTCCAGCTGTGTGTGTATGTATATATATACTATATATATATATACACCTGTGTGTGTTCGTTCGTGTTCAACACGAATGATTCGACAGTAATACATATAAAGAAGGCATAGACAGCCGAACAAATTATCATAAAACCTACCCTAGCGTTGAAAATTTTAACTTTTCAATAAAAGATTGCACAGTTGCAACAATTCATCATATTGAAAACCGACAAATATAACTAAAAGTAAATAATTCACCAGAAAAGATAATTATTGACAGGAAGAATGCAGACAAAATAAACCGAAATCACGCACTTAGGGCTCAACGCACCATAAATGCAAGATTCTGTAGCAGTAAAAGAACTAAATCATATAACGAGGCAACCGACAGGTCTCCCCAATGGTGGACTGACTGGTTTCAAACGACTGGTTTCTTATGGTACGTTTAGCTTTAAGTGCAGGATTTCTGTTTATTTTTATTTGATTTGACTATCTGTTTCAATGGGGATCTCGGGGGCTTAGGATGTCTTTCGGTTAGACCTGCATCCTATTTAGAAAGTACCCCCTGGAGAAAACTGATTTGGTTAGGCCTCCTGATGAAGAGACCAGTCGGTTGCCTCGTTATATGGTTTAGTTCCTTTATTGCTACAGAATCTTGCATTTATGGTGCGTTGAGCCCTAAGTGTGTGATTTCGATTTATTTTGTCTGCATTATTAGTGTTATTAATTATCATTTTCGTCACGTGCATAACAACTAAATAGACAAAAAAAAAATTTTTTTTCTTCCTAAGTCGGCAGACGATTGGACATTATCCAAAAAAATATTAAAATACATTAAAAGATATTATGTTCCTTAAACTGTACAATATTAACTATACTATATTCTTTAATATTTCCTATTACACTTAATTTGAATATTTTCTTCTACATTATTTTGTCTATAAAAATATCTCTTACGATTTTTTTTTATAAGTATATTTTTGGGGTTTTTTTGCATCAATTGTATACATTTATCATCGTATTTATTATATATATATATATATATATATACTAGCATTATTGCCCGGCGTTGCCCGGGTAGATATATAGAAAGAAAATTTTTCCTGCATTCCATCAAAAAAAAACTGGGCTGCACCCCCTGCTCTTCATGTTCATCTGGCCAGACAGAATGCGCTTAGCGCGTTTCTACTGAAATAATATACTCAGTATTCTTTTGATGGAAAGCATGAAAATTTTATATCTATATATCTACCCGGGCAATCATTCTTAAAAAATAATTTCATTAATTTTCTTATGCCTTAATATAACTAATGGACAAATAGTTCGGAATGAAGTTATGTGTCGTTATGTTTCTCTGTTTAAGAGCTTTTCCTCCCACTGCTTAAAAATCCCCAAAACTCTAAAAGATTTATCTTATATGATTTCACGGAATAATTCAAATACATATCGTATGTTAACTCTGTTTTCGCGAACTTTGGGGAAAAAACCTGTAGAACTCTTAAACTTCTTCCCATTTTATGATCCTCAAACAATTAATATGTTTAGATCAACAAAAGGCTTCCAAAAACTGGCCATGGACAAACTTAATTTTTCTTTTTATTTTTCTTCCTTTTTTTCCAAATTTTATTAAGTTCTATTAGTTTGAGCGCCATTGTCTAAAATTGACTAAAGCAGCAGTTCTCAACCTTTTTAGACTCACGATTCCACTAAACGTAAGAAAAATAAACGCCTCGTGCTCCCCCCCGTTACCCCCAGACCAACTCTCAAACCCCCCAGATCACCCCTGTAGTTGTTTGCGTTTAGTGTTTGTGGCCGTACAGTGGACCAACCGTAATTCTCCCACAGGACATGAATGCCAAAACAACACCTTCTGAAGAACTAAGATGGAGAAACAGTAAATGTGGGAGCTTGTCATGCCTGGGGAAGTATTAAGTAAGAATTGGGAAGGCGAAAGGAGCGGTCGACCCATGGCCTGTCTTTAGTCATTTCGTTTAAGTATTAATTTTCAGCACATTGTGACTGAGTATGTGAAGTACAATTTATTTAGAAGGATACAATGAGGTTGGGATGACTTCCAACGCGCGGGTAGAGGTGGATGATAGGATAGAGTATTCGAGAAGGAGGAAAATTTACTGAAAGAAGTAGGGGCGTCACATTCGGTTTTTGTCTCAGAAGATCCAAAACATCACATACAATAGTTCTCTAAAAGAAAGTTTAAATCAGGATAGTTTTTTTTTAATTATTTTAAGACAACACACAAAGTTTAACCCCCTAAGTGGAGTCAAAGGGGTGTTAGCCACCCAACATATAAAATCAATTAAGAAATGGATCTCTGAGATAGGAAGTTTGGTCATATTCGGGAAAATGTAAACACAGTTCCGCACATTATACATACAAAACATTGCAAAAATGGTAACAAAACATTTCAAAATAATCCAAAAATTAGGTTTAGCCAAAGTTCTTTCATTAGTTACTAAATTTCAATTCAAAAGACACAATTATTAAAAACCAATAATTTTAATACAAATCATCTTCTAGTTTAATTTTACAATATCATCAATTCCAATTTTATTATTTTATTTACTCATTAACATTCATAATTTTGTAATTTAAATTTTTTACTTGTAACTCGTACCAAAATTCTTCTCTTAATTTCCCCCCACCTCCCCAAGGAGATTGTGCATGTAACAAAATTATTTTAATTTAAACTCATTATGAAGTTGAAAATGCTTTAATCTAGTTGAGTGCACAATTTCACTCTTTTTTCCAGTGTATTGGTTTGGTTTATCAATTTCAAAATTAACATTAGAAAGCTGGTTTAAAATTTATAAGGGCCTGAATTAGGTGGATCTAATTTTCTTGAATTTGGGTATTTAAATTCTTCGTACATCACTAAGTCACCAATTTTGAAGTTTGACTGTACAAAATGTCTATCATATCTCTGTTTATTAATTTTATGGTGCTGAATAGTTCTTTGCACTGCAATCTTTCTTGCTCCTTCAACTGGCGGATAATTTAATGAAGTTGCTTTAGGTAATGGTGAGTCATATGGTAATTTTCCAAAAAACAGGTAATTCGGGGGGAATCCGTTACACTATGGGGTTGATTATTATATTCAGAAGTTACTTGCTCTAAAATTTTTGCCCATGGAATTCTTTCCGAAGAAGTATTTACCTTACACCTTAATTGTGACACATTGGTTTGATTGCATCTTTCATTTTTACAGTTACACTGAGGCCTATGGACTGACGTGAGTAATTGTTTTGCATTGTGATGTTTTAGGAATTTTTTAACCTTGAGGAAGTAAATGTAGCATTTGTGTCACTTAATATTTGTTTGGGAACTTTAATTTTGAACATTTGCTTTAAGCAGTTAGTATATGTCTCACTTGTCACACTTTTAGAAGGGAAAGTCCATATATATCTTGTCTCATGATCAATCACCAGATGAAGATTTTTTCGTCGAGTTATAAAAATTAAAACCTCCAATAGTCTCAACTGAAATTATGTAAATCATGTTTTTCAATTGTCTTGAATGAAAAGTGATTGGGTGTAGTTGACCATCAGGGTGGTTTTGTTTTAGGACAGCAGCAACTGCTTCTTGACTCGCGTCGACAAAAAGGTGGCATGGGTAATTTGAGTTAAAAAGAGTTAAAATTGGTTTTGAAATTAGCTCATCTTTTAATCTTTGATATGAATTCTGACAATCTTGGGACCAATCCCATTTCACATCCATTTTAAGTAATTTGTTTAACGGAAGTCTCAATTTAGCATAATCTTGTATAAATTTCTGATAGACATTTATAGATCCTAAAAATCTTTGCAATTCTTTAACATTTTTGGGTGGTAGTAATTTTTTTATTGTTTTAATGTTTACATTATGGGGTGAATATTGTCCTTGTGAAATCTCATATCCTAAAAAATTTATTTCTTTCTTAGCAAACTGGCATTTTGATTGGTTTAATTTGATATGATC
The DNA here is from genome assembly GCA_907164885.2 of Dolomedes plantarius. NCBI lineage: Eukaryota > Metazoa > Arthropoda > Arachnida > Araneae > Dolomedidae > Dolomedes > Dolomedes plantarius. The sequence continues at coordinate 82,906,791 of OU015494.1, read as the reverse complement.
TTTTTGACAAATTTTAAAATTTTCTTCTAAATGTTTCATATGTTCATCAAAGATTTTGGAAAAGATTATTATATCATCAAAATAGTTCAAGGCATAGACGATTTGGTATTTATTTAGAATTTGTCTAATTGCCCTCTGGAAGACACTTGGGGCATTTTTCCATCCAAACGGTAGTCTTGTCCATTCAGAAAGTCCAAAATTTGTCGTGAATGCCAATTTTTCAGTGTCACGTTCATGTATTTCTATATGTCAATATCCTGAAGTTAAATCTAATGTTGAAAAAAATTGGCACGGGCTAGTTGATCTAATAAGTCATCAATTCGTGGTATGGGTTTAGAATCAGTTTTTGTAATTCCATTTAATTTTCTATATTCTATGCATAACTTAGTTTTTAAATGGTCCTTTCTTAATTACTAAAGTTACTGGGGCGCTAAATGGAGAATGTGAGGGCTTAATAAAACCTGCTTTTAACAATTCGTCTATTTGTCTTTTTATTTCAGCATTTTCAGTTTGGGATGTACGATATGGCCTTTGTGCAATTGGGAGCTCTGAAGTAAAATGTATCTTTTTGGTTCTAATTTTATTTTTCCAACATCATATTTATTTTTTGAAAAGATATGTTGTTTCTAAAATGTTTTCTAATCGGGGCCAGTCCTAGGGTATTTTCTCTGGTGTCACAAAGTCCAAGGCATCACCGGGCTCTTTAAACAGAGTATTCAGTGTATCATCGGGGATACCTGATGTCTCTTTTAAATTTTGAACATTACAATCAGTTCTTGTTATTTTGTTTAAATTCTCATAATTTACATTTGAGTGTCTCATTCTTTGGTTATTGTCAAAATTCAGGGTTTCATAGTCATTTGAAAAAACATTATTCACATTATTTTTCACATAATTTTTGTAAACAGTCCCTTTGCAGTTCTCAGGAGAGTGATCATATCTTCAATAGCTTCTCTTAACAAATTTTCTACCTTTATAATACCCCCTCTTACTATTCACAGTCCAATGATTAAAATATTTCTATTTTCATATACATTTTTGTTTACATTTCTAAAATTACACATATTGTTATTTTTATAACACCTTTTACCAATATACATGTTATCACAATAATTTCCAATTTTTTTTTTAACATTCAATGCATATGGATTAACAAAATTAATATCATTACACAGTATTATTTCCTTATTAAATTGGAATACTTATAAATTTCTTAAATTTATTTCGAGACGAAAAAGTCTCATATGTTCTAAACTTAGTAACACATATGGCAAATCACTCTTAATTACCAACATTTCAATTTCCCTAGTTATTTTACCAATTTTTACAGTTGTTTTTATTAAATCTGTAACAGTTACTTGACCATCAGTTTGATTTAACACAATATTATCTAAGTTTAATTTTTTTAAATCCTCAATTAATTTAAATAATGACTCTGAAATCAATGTAACCGTAGAACCTGTATCTAATAGGCATTGAAAATTTTTATCACTCACTCGAGCCGAAATCAACAGTCATCTGTTGTCTCTGTTGGCGTAGCTCGTATTTTGGTATCCTCTGTTGACATTCTTTTCACTTTGATATCTTTGGTTATCAAAGCGTCTCTGCTCCTCATAATTTCGAGGCGGTTTGTAGTAGTTGTCTTGGTTTTGATGTCTGGGTTGCTCGTATCTGTTCCATCTTTGTCTGTAATCCGTGTCAGTCCAGCGGCGCATTAATTCGTTGTCGCCGGAGTTCCGATGACCCCCTGCGGCATAATTTTTTCTTCCTTCCGTAACGTTCTGTTGTCTGGACCTGGTGATTGGCAGGTGAATCTTTTTGGCCTTTTCCAGCCAGTCGAACGGATTTTTGATGTCCTGCAGCGAAAGTAAGGTTCTCATGTGATGCGGAGAGTCGAGCGATAAAGTCTCTACGATTTCTGCATCGTCTTTTTGTAGTTGCTTTCCAAGTTCAAGTTTATCTTTAAAATATTTGAAGAGGTCATCATTGTTCCTGTAATTGTAACTGTCTAAATTTGCTAAGCAATTCTTCTCGGCATTGTGAAAAAATGGATAGCAGCTGTTTTTTTATAACTGCGTAATCTTCTTTATATAATTCCGTTGATATTATCACTTCTTGAATATCTTGACTTACGTAACGCATTAAATTTTTTTTTCTATCTCTCATTTAATTCAAACGTGCTGCAAACGCTTTTCAAACAACTGGAACCATTTAAAGATATTTTTGATTTTGCTATTGTCGAATTGTAGTATTGCTAATGTTATATCAGTCCTGTTTCTTTCCAAAATTTGTCCTCTCAATCTTGTTTCTGTTGCAATACTCTGCACAAACTGTCTCATTTTTCTCGTCATTTTTATTATCGTCGTTCACTGTTTCATTTGGATCATCTTTTTTCTTTTCGTGAGCAATTTGCTGTTCTACCAAACTATCGTCTAGATTTAATCTTGTGTTTAAGTCTTTTTCTTCTGTTTTCGATGTCATGGTATGCTTCTATATATTTTTCATTGTATTGCAAATCTTCGCACCTTAGTGCTATTCCAAAAATGAGGCAGGTTTTTATTTTTCCCCGTGAAGTTCATTAACTACGCGGCTCTTGTCGTGCGTAAGACTACGCCCTGTGATCTTCGAACTAAGGCAGTCATGGTTTAATCGGTGGTGTAGCAAGAAGTAATCCAATCAATAATTGAGGAGGCATCAGTTCATTTTAGTCCGCTTTATTTCTTTTCAGGTAAACCACAGCTCCAACTCTGTGCGTTCATTTTGTGCCATTTCACTCTTAGAGACGCGGAGAAACATACGTTCGTCAGCATTGACTTTTATCCCGCGCTCTGCATCTCATGGTCAAATTCTGCACGTGTACTCTCTCGGCACATGCGCAGAGCCCCAAAAATGACTCCCGAAGGTCTCGTGTCTAACTCCTGTACTTAATTCTAAAAATAATTATCTCTATGTGATTTCCTCTCATTGTGAATCAAAAGTCACTCTCAAAGCCGGGGAAAAAAACCAACTATATTTTTCGCGCGTCTGGAAATCTAAATTACTTTGGCTTTCCCGAGCCATGAAAATAATTTAAATTCGAAGCCCCCTAAAATTTACATTGATTATTCCCTTCCCATCTTAAGTTCTGACATATATATATATATATATATATATATATATACATGTATATATATATATATATATATATATATATATATATATATATATATATTTATATATATATATATATATGTATATATATATATATATATACACTCATGGACAAACAAATTAGCAAACCAAGAAATAATTGCGGGATCGTAACGAAACTTGCAATAAAGGTACATGTCGGGGAGATATGCAAATGATTAGAAATGCAGCGTGATTGCGCATTACGTATAGCCGGTAGAGGGCGTTGAACATCGTACTCTGTGGAGTATAAAACAGGTAACCAAAGCTTGTTTGAGTGTGCTGAATCATTTACAAAGGAAGAGCTGAGATAGACATGTCATTACGCCGTGTTCGAAGACAATATAAGCAGTTGCCGCAGTTTGAGAGGGGGAGAATCGTCGGGATGATGGAAGCTGGGTGGTCAGCTAGGCGAGTAGCTCGTCAATTAGGCCGCTCTGATTGTGTTGTGAGGAGGTGTTGGGACCAGTGGACCCGAGAGATGTCATGTACACGAAGACCAGGCTCAGGACGCCCTCGACAGACCAGTCGTCGAGAAGACCGCCACATTGTAAGAAATGCACGCGCACAGCCAACTGCTTCATCGGCCGCCATCCAGGCACAGGTAGCACCTTCACTAGGGGCCTCTGTGTCTTCTCGAACCATACGAAGGCGCCTGGCTGAAGGACAGTTGGTATCGCGGCGCCCATTACGTGTGCTGCCCTTGACGCCCACCCATCGACGCCTCCGTTTGGAGTTTTGCCGCGCACGAGGAAACTGGACTGCAGCGGAATGGAACCAGGTCGTCTTTAGCGACGAATCCAGATTCAATCTCGGCAGTGATGACAATCGTGTTCGTCTGTGGAGAGCCCGTGGTGAACGCTTCAATCCTGCCTTTGCTGTACAGCGACACATCGCTCCCACAGCTGGTGTGATGGTATGGGGTGCCATTGCCTACAATACACGGTCACCCCTAGTATTGTTCCGTGGCACCATGACAGCCCAGCGGTATGTTCATAAAATCCTGCAACCACATGTGTTGCCACTCATGCAACGGCTCCCAGGAGCCATTTTTCAACAAGACAATGCTCGGCCACATACAGCAAGGGTGTCACAAGACTGTCTCCGCACTGTTACTACCCTTCCTTGGCCTGCCCGATCCCTAGATTTGTCTCCAATCGAGCATATCTGGGATCATTTGGGACGACGAGTTGGGCATCCCACGAGTTTCAACGAACTAGAGGCAAGGTTACAGCAAATATGGAACGAAATGTCTCAAGACATCATAAAGAACTTGTATGACTCAATGCCCGATCGTATCGCATCGTGCATTCGCGCTAGAGGGGGTCCAACGGAGTATTAACTCCTCCGTTCTTTTGCCATTTTCTCTGAAATAAATTATCCTTTTTCTTTGATTTTCTTATCATTTACTTATATCAATGTAGTCATTACGTATGTAAAATTTCGTTTCATTTTGACGACTCCTTCTTGGTGCGCTAATTTTTTTGTCCATGAGTGTATATATATATATATATATGTGTGTGGGTGTGTGTGTGTGTGTAAACGTTCAACGCTCTCCACTACTTTTTTCCTAAGGCTGTTAACCCAAAATTCATAAAACTGATTACTTTTCCAATTCACTTTGAATTACTAGTTTCGTTTTAAAGTTCTACTTTTACCGTGAAGGTAAGATGGGATTGATCTAGTTCACTCAAACTTGTTTCTGAAATCATCTGAGATCGCTAAACCAGGTCATTTATCTGTTGAGCCATGCATAATTTATCTTCGCTAATAAATTATTACTAGTTTCCACTCTTAAAAGATGCTACCTACATGTTTACTGATTTATTCGAGTTCGAAACATTATTATTTAACAACAATTTTTTTCATAAATATATATTTTGTACCTTCAGATTGAGGGATAAAGGTAATAAAATCATATAAACTATTTCAGTTAAAAATCTATTATTAAACGTACTATCAAAAGAGTTGTTTTAAGTTAAATGAATTTAAATACGAAGAAATTTGAATTAATTTTCATGTATGAACATAATATTAAAATTAACATCCAAATATTAAAAAAAAATTCATCACATGTATGTTTATATGTGTGTGTTAGTTAATGTATGTATATGTATCTGAAAAATTCGAGACTGAGTTATAACAATATGAAGGCTTACATAATCCGTTATTGACTGATTACATTCTCGTGCTCAAAGGTTTTCTCTGAAAGAAATGTGAATACATCACACACTCTCATATATATATATATATATATATATATATATATATATATATATATATATATATATATATATAGATATATATATATATATATATATATATATATATATATATATATATATATATATATATAATATTTATTTATTTACATGTGTGTGCGTGTGGGATGTATATGTGGGTGTGCTGATCAAGCGAAAGTGGGTAATAAATATCATTATATATATTAGAGTTTTAGAAAACTCAAAATTTGTGGCAGAAAAATTTCATTTTTTTTTTTACATTTCAGTCATTCTGCATAATTTTATAACGTCTACAATTATTATTAATCCCATTAATGAAAATCGTCAATAAATGGAAATATAAAAATTCCATATTTTTCTGACTTATTTTGCAAAGTATTATTTCATCCAGGTAGCTGAAAAGTAAAATAATTAAATTTGAATATGAACTAAAACTACGTCTAGCTACAGTTGACCAATTTACATTTAATATTATTTGATTTAAAACATAAAATATTTTTCAAAATTTAATATTCCAAGCTCATGTTCAAAATACTACATATTTCGTTACTAGATGGCGATACATGCTTGAAGTCATTGTACGCAATCTTTACGATTATTGTATCACAACTTCACAACTCCATCGTAATTTTATGTTAATATATATGTGCATCACTAAATCTTTTAGTCTCGTGAAAATACTAAACATTATTATTTTGAAGCCTCACAATCATAGAGGGAGTTATGAATTATTTTATGTAAAACATTTTAGGTTTTATATGACACTTGCAGTCTGTTAGCTTTGGCAATGACGTAGGCTTGCGATTCTTCGTCATTTAAACGGATTGGAGAACATATTGACGTTATTATGACATCACGATAATGTTATTATTTTTAAATAACTATTTATTGGTGGCGCATCATCGCACGGGAGCAAGAAACACGCGCTTGGGCCATTCAATTGTCAGGAGCCTTCGAAAAGTTGGCAGCTTCAAAAAGAGATACTTTCTGCGAACCTTATGCAAAGATATCCTCTTCATCTAGACAATTTGCCGCTCTTTGAACGACAAACGGCGTAATACAAGTTTTTATTGCCTAATAACTAACCAATAAAATTTATTCTTCAATCGTGATAAAATATCTTAAGAAATAAATAATATTTATTTATAATATTTAGAATAAGGTGTCCTCATAACTAGATTGCGATTGAGGGCCTACAAATACTTTATCCGCCAGTGCTATTTGTCACATAATATAGTGCCTAAATATTAAGAGACGCCTTCTTTAGAGAGTTTTTTATAAAATTGAACAAACGAATTGAAGAAAAACTTACAAGAAATAACAAATTTCCCCTAAAATATAACAATTTCAGTTCAAATTTAATTTCAGTAATTTTTTTATATAACACCTTATTTCTGAACGATTCGGAGGACACAATATTTCAAAATATCCTGTTGGCAATGATACTGAAGTCAAACTTATTTTTCATTCGTTGTTTTTTGTGTTTGTCATTGCTGCCTAAATATGTATGTACTTCTCCGAGTATCATGACCGGTATTCTACCAACTTAAACCTCCCGGTGATGTTTAGGAATATTAATTTCAAATATTACTTTTCAAGAGGCGCTTTATAAAGGTTTCTTTTTTCATAGTCTCTAGACTTCCTAGTTTTGATCTGGAAGTAGGGAAAAAAGCAAGAAATTTTTCTCCAAATGGAAGTATGGCTTAAAATAATAGTCTCAAATTCCAATAGAAAAATTATTGTAGTTGTATTCGTAGTTGTATTTCGAGGTATTCCGTTGATAGAAAACGTATAGTAAATACTGAACTGAAACTGAACAGTATTAATCAATGTGTTTAAAAATTTGCAATACTCCAAGACGAAAGGAAAGCCAAAGATATTTGTTTTAAAAATAGGAGACAACCTGGAAAAAAAAAAGAAAAATTGTTATAATAGTCTTATATCAAAACTGGAACGCCAATGAGAGTCAATTGAAGAGTAAAAGAACCAAGTTTTCTCTTATTTTTAGAGAAAAGATAAATTCTCTTATCCGGTGTGATGCAGAAGCGACTTAAATGGATCTGAAAACATAGAACTGATTGCAGAAGAGGGAAGAAAATAAGCCGATATGCTTTGAGGCCAAATTTATCACTTTTCTAGGTCTAATAATTTGACTGATTTGGAAGATTATTAGAGATATATACAATTTTTACAACAATTATATAACAATTTTTCTGGATTTTTTTTAACAGGGGAGGGGGGTTAAAAAACTATTGTAATGAAGTTAAGGTATCCTTTGAGTTTAATAGTAGTGCCAGTTATTAGAATCTTTGTTTCTTCTACTAAATTGGCGTGTATATTATACAGATAAAAGGATGAACCCTACGTAACAAGATCAGTACATCAAACTAGACTTTAATCCCTCCTCATGACACGCATGCCATTCTCATTGATCCATATAAGATTCCGTATCTTACCAAAGGGCAAACAAAATTGCAAAGTATTTCAGAAAAAAGAAAAAAAATTAGGGGTCATAACTGATATGGAATTCACACTGACCTTCATTCTGTTGAGAATCTCTAAATGCACAGGAAAGAGGAAACTTCCAAGACAGTCATTACCGAAAAACAACACTTACCAAGTATTTGACCTATTTGTGGCAAATGAGTGAAAATATCAACCCCCAACTGTTGAAAGCCCATTGAAATTAAAACTAGAGTAACGCGAGCTGGGATTGCAGAGTAAATGAGGGAGACACAAAGCATTGATATAAATGTAGGAAATAGGCACATAGCCAGTAAAAAAAAAGAGCGAAAGAAAGAAAAAAGGGAGGTAAAAAAAGAAAAGGAACTACCGGGAGGAAGAAGGGGGGATTTTTGACGAACACATAACTAAGGGATATTCTTGAGCAAGATTTAAATTATTGTAAGCTTGCTCTATAAATCATGTTTATCTTGGCAGTTAAACATGATTTTTTTGTAGCCAGATACAATAAAATTCGCCGTAAACGATAAATTCCAAACTTCTATCCGAACTGATCCTGGTATTATAAAGATGTGCATCAGAAAAGAAACCTCTCCAGGAGTATCTTTAAACAGACATTGTCAGTTTTAATAGCTTATGCAAATGTAGGAGATACGTTTATAGAGCTAATTTTTTAATACAAGGTAATGCTGGCTAATGTTATACGCAATACACATTTTAAAGACCAGTTAAGAAACAGCCTTTGAGCTCAAAGGCTGTAAGGGGCTAGTAGGGTGTAAATTAAGGCTCAATGAACACATTGTTCACGAAGTCCTTTTTTCCCTTTAAAATAACTAATGGTTATATGGTACTTGCATTTATCCGTCTTAAGGAGTAACATTAAATTTGTTCGAATTGATTACGCATCTCTCAATTTCTTAGCATCCTCGAACGATTATTTGATAACACTTGCATTTAAAAAAACTAATTCAAGGTAAACAATATTTTTACTTAGTGCCATTGAGTTTCCAACTACATTGATGTTCCAACAACTTTTAATGATTCATTTTAAATCCTCCTGACGCGATCTTAATTTCATCTTCCTTTTACATACACTATATTGCCAAAAGTAATCGGACCGAATATGCAAGTACAGGCAAACTCGCGTGTGCAAATGAAGATGAGCAGTGCTTATCAGGTAAAATACATATACTTGATAACCTGGCAAAATTTAAAAATTTCTTTGGAATCTGTTATGGCGCGCAGGTTTCAGTTTATTATGGTTTTCCAAAGAGATATGATCATAGGTTGCTACTAAAGCAAACATTCTTTACGTGCAACAGGTCTTCTGGACATTCCGAAATCAGCTGTGGCAGATGTCATTGGAAGAGGGAAGGCTGGTAGTAGATGGAAGGCACTACTAGAGCGAAACCCCACCTAAGAGGTCGCATAAATTGGACAACCGAGGCAAGATATACTTTGTGAGGACTCTAAGGAAGAATCGCTCTTCCACTACAACAGCGTTGTCTTCAGATGTGTCCCAAGACACAGAAACTGATATCAGTACTCGTACAATCCGTCGGAAACTGCATGATATCGAATCGGCTGCACGCAAGACCTCCCCCCCCCCCCCTTCAGTACTCGGCTTAATGCCAGAAAAAAACTAGTGGTGTTTAGTACGTCGTTCAATGACAATAGAAGAGTAGAAAAAGTTATGTTTAGTAGTTAATCATCCTTCAAACTCTTCCAGTCAGATGGGCGTGCCTGGATAAGGAGTTTGCCCGAAGAGCGTTTACTTCCCGACTGTTTTGTTCCAACTGTTAAATATGGAGGGGGGGGGGAGGTTGTAACAGTCTGGGTCAGTTACAACTGGGAAGGGTTGAATCCTGTGATTGTTTTGCTCTCAACAATGAACTCTGATAGGTATAGAGTTTCTATGCTCACTTCTACCCAGACTTGGGTGTATATAATTTGAAGTGGCACTCTATTTGAATTTTATACAAACACAGTTTATACATGAAACAATGTTTATTGAATTCGTTGCACATATAATTGGCTTTTACAGCAATAGCATGCGTACTACTTGTACGGAATGTATAAACACAGCTTTCAAAAACAATATATTTTTATACTCACGAACAGTAAGTCAAACCAGCATACTGCCACGTAAACTTCTGGCCCGCTAAGCACTAGCGCAGGATAACACCTTTTCAACCTTAACAACCTCCCCTTTTTTCATTAATGACGCTGCGTGGTATTTATACTAAGCGCGTATGCCGAAATTAGCATATCTAAAGCAGCTTCTTTAATTCACTCAAAAGTTCGATTCTTGTGAATCGAATCTTGTGTATACCTTACATAGGTACATCAACCTTTTAGATGACTGTGCGCTTCTTGCAATGTGGCAATATTTCAGAACAGACTGTTTATTTCAGCACGACCTGGCCCTCGTGCTACACTTCGAGCTCTGTCGACGCTTGATTTGAAGACCAAAACATACAAAAATTAGTACGGCCATTTCAAAATCTCGATCTCAATCCTGTCGAACGCTTGCGGGGACGTTAGAACACTGAATTTGACTCCAATCGAGATCGCCCTCCACTAAGAACCCTCTGGCAGAGACTTGACTCGAGGAATGGAAACAAATGGATCGAAACGGAAAGTCTACACTATCTAGTCAAATCTAAATGAGCAGAGAAACTATCATATCATTTAAAAAAGTTTCTCATTGCTGTATAAGGCATTTATTGTAGTTGCTCTCAAATATTGTACTTATTGTAATCGCGTCTTGATAGATATATAGATATACCCACACGTAACTTCTCCGATATTTGGGTACCTTTTCAACCTTAACAACCTCCCCTTTTTTTCATTAATGACGCTGCGTGGTATTTATACTAAGCGCGTATGCCGAAATTAGCATATCTAAAGCAGCTTCTTTAATTCACTCAAAAGTTCGATTCTTGTGAATCGAATCTTGTGTATACCTTACACTGGCCTCCCTCGAAAAAAAAAATTAGGTAACTGAGGTCTGAACGGCTTCAGTTAACTAATTGAAAACGCGTGCTGGTCTGACTTTTTACATAATGGGTGGCAAAGCCAAAAAACCTTCCACACGTTGTGTGGGGGAAAAACCCCACTACCATTTTACAAAACTAACCCCGAAGGGTCCAGGTGACACCATCACACAGTGGATTTGCAGAGTTGCGGATACTGGGCTGCCAACTGCGCCCTAAAATATCTATTTTAATTAAAAGTGACAACACAATTGCACAGCATGACATTTCTTGACTGTATCTGCTCTCCCCCAATTTATAATGTACATGTGTTATTTTTTGTGAAGTTAGTACATTAGTGGTTAATTGGTATATTGTGCAGTATGTATTTTTCCCTAGTCACTACATGTCCCCTTCAAAATTTATAAAACAACAGTATGCCTTTTTTTTCAGTGGCTCACTCCTTCCCCTCAAAATGTTTACACAGTATATACAATGGGGAACTTCAAACCAATTTGGTTCGGTTTATTAAAGGGTGGGAGTTAGAATAAGAGAATTGATACAAGACTTGTTCCTCATGAATGCAGCAACTTCCTTGCACCAGTCTGTCCAATCCGTGGAACCTCTCTTGATGGTCGCAGTCCTAGTAAAGGGGTTCGTTGACCGTGTGGGCATCCTTCGTGCAGCAGGTCGTAGGTCCTGAGGCGCTGGTCCGGCTTGACGATGGACAGGAGGTCTCTTGGGAGGAGGCCAACCTTGCTGGGCGGCAGAAAATCTTCCGTTTCCTGTACTTATGCAAAGGAACTTAAAATTGTCATTCTTCCTTTTGATAACCTTGTGTACCTTATCAGCGACGCATTCCTCCTTTGATGGAGTTTTTGTAGTGCACACTTTACCTTTCTTCGTACTTTTGCTTGTGTCATGTTTTTCAACAACCTGACTCTGTTTTTCGTATTTGTGCTTATACGACTTCTTTTTTACCGCCTTAATTACTTAAGTATTAGCAGTTTTAAAGCTGGAACCTGAAGGCGCTTTTTCACGTTTTTTATCCCGCTTAACTTTAGTTTTATTCTCTTTTGACGAAAAAGTATCTTTGAAACTTGCGACATCAGAATCGTTATCATTTAAATTCTTTAAAACTGCTTCAGTTTTGGGAAGATTAAGCTTTTCGTACTGGTGAGTTTTAATGCAAACGACGTCTATAACTTCCGAAGCATCAGCTAAACTACTTACAGTATAACTCTGTGTCAACTTTTCATCCTGATTCTCAGTCTGGTTTTCATGTACTTTATTTAAAACAATATTATCAACCTGGCCTACAGCATCCTCATTCGGATGGAAACTTGAAATAATATCATCATTACCTAGCGAGTTCCTACTATTGTTTAAAGAATTTTTATTGTCGTCAACTAATAAGTATTCACTAACTTCCGTAACGCATACTTCGTCATCTACTAAATTTCCTTTATTAACAGATGTGTGAATATCATCTAAAATATCAGGTATAGCATCAATAATATGAGGTATAGCATTAATAATATCAGGTATAGCATTAATAGAAGTGTCAGATGATTTATTTTCTAAACCACTAGCATTATTATCGGCACTATTTTCAGAAATTTGTACTGGAATTACCTCATCATTCCAGCTAGACTCACTTTCTTTATAAGCCAAAAAAATACCCTGACTTTCACTATTCTCAAAATAATGATTACTGCTCGGACAAAATAATACATTTGACCACACAGTTTCAACAGGTTGAACCATATCATGTGAATCAACTTGCCAGTGCAAGTAAGGTGCTTCCATATTATTTACTTTAAGAGCACTAATTCATTATAACGCCGTGCGCTTCTATTATTTTGCCTGCGGTACTGCTTACGCTGCTGGTTTGAAACTCGCGAAAAATTTTGGCGCGGCTGTATAAAACTTCTCGTACCTGAATGACGGTGAGGGGTAGCGAAGAAATGCCTATTGTCATATTTAGCTAAAGCTTGAAGGAGGGTAACCTTGCTTGTAATTGTTTGATTATCTAAAAAATCTTGAACACTTGGCTTCAACACGTTGGATAACTATTTTAAGATTATCGCTTCCGTCACCCCTTCTAAATATTCCTCACAGTTGGAAATCTTTTCCATAGCAAAATCTAATGCAGACTGACCTTCACGTTGCCTTAGCGAATAAATTTCCGCTTCAATTTCACTTTGATTAAAGGTCTTTGGAAAAACACTAAGAAACTGTTGCTTGAATGACAAATAGTCAAAAATCAGATTACTGCTTTGCATGCATGTGTACCACTGAAATGCACTACCTCTTAAAGCGGCTAGAGCAATTTTAAGTTTATCCCCCTCTGGGGTGCATTGTTGCTGAAAGTAATGCTCAATTTTCTTTAGGAATTGGCTTGAGGGGCCGCCATTGAATGTGGCTTCGAATGGCACAATTTGCTGAACCATAATTACCCGAGGAAAATTTCCAGCAGGATTTTGTTCTACAACACTCATTTTTTAAATAGTATATAAGTACTTGCAACAATTTTATCAATATAAGTACACAGTACACAGTTTTTAATTTCAATTATGTTGTTCGTTACAAATTTGACGCTAACTACCAGGGTATATATATTTTCGGGCGCCAGTATAGAGAATCTATACTAAGGGGCACTCTATTTTGTATTTTATACCAACACAGTTTATACATGAAACAATGTTTATTGAATTCGTTGCACATATAATTGGCTTTTACAGCAATAAGCATGCGTACTACTTGTACGGAATGTATAAACACAGCTTTCAAGAACAATATATTTTTATACTCACGAACAGTAAGTCAAACCAGCAGTACTGCCACGTAAACTTCTGGCCCGCTAAGCACTAGCGCAGGATAACACCTTTTCAACCTTAACAACCTCCCCTTTTTTCATTAATGACGCTGCGTGGTATTTATACTAAGCGCGTATGCCGAAATTAGCATATCTAAAGCAGCTTCTTTAATTCACTCAAAAGTTCGATTCTTGTGAATCGAATCTTGTGTATACCTTACATAGGTACATAAACCTTTTAGATGACTGTGCGCTTCTTGCAATGTGGCAATATTTCAGAACAGACTGTTTATTTCAGTACGACCTGGCCCTCGTGCTACACTTCGAGCTCTGTCGACGCTTGATTTGAAGACCAAAACATACAAAAATTAGTACGGCCATTTCAAAATCTCGATCTCAATCCTGTCGAACGCTTGCAGGGACGTTAGAACACTGAATTTGACTCCAATCGAGATCGCCCTCCACTAAGAACCCTCTGGCAGTAGACTTGACTCGAGGAATGGAGACAAATGGATCGAAACGGAAAGTCTACACTATCTAGTCAAATCTAAATGAGCAGAGAAACTATCATATCATTTAAAAAAGTTTCTCATTGCTGTATAAGGCATTTATTGTAGTTGCTCTCAAATATTGTACTTATTGTAATCGCGTCTTGATAGATATATAGATATACCCACACGTAACTTCTCCGATATTTGGGTACGAGCCGAAGTTTTTTAGTTAGAATATTCAAATTGACTCAATTTAAGATCTGATGACGGGAAAATTTTTTACTGCCTTCACATATTTGAAACGTGATAAAAGTTGAATGTAGTAATATCTCTTTAAAATGAAAAAGCTAATACACTTGCAAACATACAAAAATAACTGATTCTACGTAATTGTACGCCTTTTAAGACATAGTTCGGGCGAGAGAACTGCCAACTGCTGCGAATTTATCAGAATGTTTAAATAACGACAAAATCAATTATTTTTATGAATCGCAGTGTTTTTATATTTTCTTACATTAACCTGGCAAGTTGATGTAATGGGATCTAAGCTGAACATTGATGTCTTACTGATCGCAGTCTGACATCAATGTTCTCAAGGCTAAATTTATGCTTTCAGGTACCAGGAGCTAATCAAGTATGGTGGGGGTGGGGGGTCTCAATTCAAAACGTTCTTAAGGCAAAATTTTAAGAGAATTTAGAAGTAAATGCCGTATATTACTTAACAAAGCCCCAAATAATATATTTCGATCGAAAATAAACTATAGAATGGTTGAGGTTGAAGAAAATTGGGTTTTTTTCTGAATAGAACTGATAAAAACTGTACACATCATGGAACTCAAGAACATGTCATACCTTTCGGTAGGTAAGGGCTTACATCTTTTCGTTACATATGTTTGAAAATAGGGCCCAAAAACTTTACTCTGAATCGAGAGTAAGGAGATTAGAAAATTTACGCTTTATTATTTTCTTATTCGCGATGCTTGTAGGATTCCATTTAAATCTTTGACTCTTGTGTTGTTTCATTGATATAATTCACAAAAAAGTTTCCTCATCCCAGTTATATTTTGAATTTGTTTTCAGAACATGCTATCAGACGTTTCTCCACTATCTATTCTTCTATATAAGCTCGACGTAATACTAAAATTTTTCAAATCTATATGCATTGACTTCAGGCAGTTTTTCCGAATAAATCAATCTCTGATATTTACTCTGTAATGATAATTTATATTTATAAAAAAAAAAAAAAAACTTTATCAATCCCAGGCCTGTGAGTAATATTTTACTTCGTTTGCAGTATTTTTCTATTACCGTTACTCGTTATCACACGACGGGAAATTTTACTCAAGAGGCAAAATGAAACGTTTAATAATGATAAAAATCATCTCTACATTTTGAAACTAACATGACGTAAATTATGCTCATTTGAAATCACGTGAATTTTTTTATTAACGTATTAGATATTATTGAGCATTTATTTCAGAATAAGTGATACAGTTACACATATAGGGTGAGTGTCCCAAATATCGCCCCTGTGCCTAATATCGCCTACTCGTGTTTCTAAAGTATGATTCGCGCTATGTATGAGAAAATGCAGTAACTTCTTAGTTCTGGGTTTGTACTAACAACGGCGATAGCGACAACGCTCTTATCACTGACAACAGAAACTATATGGCGTGTGAAGTTGTTTTGGCTGTTGTCTTCGTAAACTTTGGCTCCAAAGAATCAGAATCCAGTGAATGACCATGTAGATGTATCGAAATTCTAATTTTGCTTATACCATTTGAAAGTGCATTAAACAAAGACTTTGCTAGCAACGCCTTTTAACAGGTGCTCCTAATTTCGCCTGGTAGGCGGTAAGAGAAACAGAGGTAGGCGATATTAGGAACCGCTCTGGGGTTCACTGGAAATTTCAATTTTTCCAATTTAGCAACATAACTTAAACTGGCACTGGTTTTGGAGCTGGTTGATCTCAGGATGCCAAAGGAAATTGTTCTTAGGGATGTTCTTTGAGTTTCCAGCCTAATCAGAAACTAAAAAGTGGATGAAATGTCGAAAAAAAGTTAGAGTAGGCGATATTTGGGACACCTACCTTATCTTAAAGTTTTGGGGATATAAACTGTGTCATGTGATATCATACAATTTCAAAAAGACTAAAAAAACACTGAATGCAAAAAATATTTATTTAAAATTCATATAAGTTAACAACATTAATGTTACTGCATAATCGTTGAGACACGTTATCTTTGACTCGAGTTATTAAACAGCATATTTATAACCTTATCACTACAGAAATTCAGTTCAATACCAGCATGTAAAAATGTAGCAAACAAACTTAATATCGTTTTAAAGAAGCTTTTACAAAAGTTTAAAGGAAAAATCCCCCTTTTAAGTCATCAGACCCCCCAAATACAAATAAATAAAGCACATACATCTATCCTACACACCCATTTAAACGATATAAAATTATACTTAATATATTAAAACAAATGGTATTAAAGAATTACACACGCATTTTATACCATTTTATAAAGCATTTTAAAAACGTTAGCAGCCGTAAGTTATTTACAATTTACGTACACAAACAATAAATTAAACAAAATTCTCAATTGCGATGCCAATTAATGTCACATCACATAGGTTATGATAAGTAACTTTTACTCACAATCTATAAATATATCCAAAACATTTTTTCATCAAATTTTGAGCATCTTCATTTGGACATTGCTTTTTGTTTTTTTTCCCCGCACAAACTCAAAAAATCAGATTTTAATTTTCTGAGCTATTAGCTGTCATAGAAATATACTGAGAAATCATGAATATCTGAAGTTCTCTGCTTTATATACTTCATGCGTGAGAAAAAAAAAAACATTAAAAAAAAGGTGAAAAAAAATGAAATGACAACATTTCATTATTGATTCCCAATTCGCACACATTGTTTAAAATGCTAATATTACCTGTGTGGAATCAAAGCTTACAAAATGATCAATAACTGAGTTACAATCTATCTTAACATATATGTGATATTCACTCATTAGCAATGAATACTATATTTCTTTAATTTGATAATTACAACACAAACATTAAAGTGCAGCTATATCTGGCAAATGTATATGAAATTCAGGTGCGAATATACTTCATGAATATTTTGTAAAAAAAAAATTATCGAAAAACAAATCATCGAAACCTAAAGATAAGCGTCGTAACTGATAGGAAAAAGTTAGCGAAAGGGTATAGGAAATATAATAAACAAAAATGAAAAAAAATGCATAAAAAATATAGTAAAATGCAAAATAAAATTTAATATATTCATCTGCATAAAATAAATGTAGGTTTCCAGCAGCTATATTTTCGTCAAGTGGCTGATCACCAAAATAATGAATAAAATATAAAATTATCTCTTTTTGGATATTCCATTCAATTTTTTTAAAAGAGGAGTTTTTCACACAGACAATTATTCAAGTTGGATCTCTTGTAGACTACATAAAACGCGCATACACACTGCACAAGATTTGTAATATATACATATATATTATTGTTCAATAATTCGAGTAGGCCTAGAATATAATTACTACATACAGACATCAAAAGTTTATGGAATCAAAGTAATTTCATAGTGCAATTTGTATATTTTTCAAAGCAGAAATATCAATTATATACATACCCATCTAACTCAGACGAGAGCAAAATAACTATTTACCTAATCATAAGGATATGTCATAAATATATTCAAAAACGAAAAATTCAGAATGTAGTAAAAAAGTATTAAATAAACCAATAAATTTGCAAACAACAAAAAACTCGTATCCAGCAATCATTCAACTATGTTTCGCTTTTACTATCTCATCTCACTCACGATTTCTCTCCCTATCATTATGATATAGTTCACCATTAATGTTAGGGATGGTTCGCATGATTTAGACCACACAAATCCGTGAAAATCACTCTATGTAATATAGTGACGATATTAATTTCCGTCAATACAGACCACATCAAAAAAGAGTTGGAATCTACCACAGTTTGTCGCCAAAAATAAACAGCAAAGCAATGACAAAAAAAAAAAAAAAAAAAATGGATAAACCACGCCCTTGTAGAAGCAACTAATGCAAAATAGATCATTAGATTTTAATTCGATGTGTTTCTCCTACAAGATCAAGAAGGTGGTAAGTGTCCTATCCGTTCAGCACAAAAGTTACAAAATTGTACTCGACAGGTCATCTTCGTTGAACGGTGGAATTTCAGTTGATAAGATCAGGTGTAGTAAACAGAATTTTTAAAAAATATTTCAAACTTAAAAAAGTAAAAATATGGTTATTTCCCCCTCAAGGAATCTTCTATTAAAAGCACTTATCATGCTTGACAAATAACTATCATAGTGTCCTGCTAGAAAACTTCCCTCTAATACACTATATTAATAAGAGGGCATCTAATGGTATACTAATTGCACAGATTGTTGGAACGGTATTTGCAAAAAATGAAAAGAAATCATACTCAGTGTTCAAGAATTTATCGTTGTTTCGCCACTAACTTTTTTATCTTAAGATCTCACTTGAAATCTGCCCCCACACCCTTTAAAAAACATAAAATATTAATTGAATATCCGATATGCTTGCCACCAAATCTTAATATAAAGATAAGAAGGCCCTTACAGATAGCCCCAACAGAATTCTTCATACACTTGAAATATTCATCCACCTTAATTTTCTTTCTGAGTCTTTCAGGACACGAAATTTGAAGTTTCGATATGCATTTTCTTTTATCGATGACAAACTCTTTATCACCATACATCTGAGACCTAATACGCACATAAACTAACTAATGAGGCACAAAATATTAAGAAAAATAAAGCTTTTGGCCTTTACAATAGAACACTAAAATAAAACTTTGTAGAAAAAAAATTGCATATTTAAAAATCAGAAAACAAAAATATTGTAACGAACATAGTATTTGTTTATACTATTTAAACGGAACATTTTGTTGCTCAGGCAAAATTTGCTTACAGTTTTGTTTACTTAGAGATAGGGGGAGGTAAGCTCAAGGCTTTATAATGAATGAACTGAACTTTAAAATATAACTTTTATATAAGCACTCAAGCTGAATTAATATACCTCAAGTTCATAGTAGAATGCATTACTCTTTGATAAAAGAAAACAAAAAGAATTCATTATTCAACACAATGTAATATTAAGACGTATTGCTAGTAGGTGTGTGTGTGTGTGTGTGTATGTATGTATACATGCATGTATATATATATATATATATATATATATATATATATATATGCATGTATGTGTAATATGGTCCCCACAGCTTTTTAGAAAGCCCTTGTGTCCTGTCTTAGATACGTAGATACTTTGAATATCGAAACAGCTGGAATCATATATAACCTGAGTTGTCTCCCAATGAACACACTATAATAAACAATTAAATATTTGTTCCTAGATTCAAAAATTAACGGAACATAAAAACGCTCAAATATAGTACCGTTTTAATTTTTATATTTAATTAAAAAGAAAAAAATGTTCTTATCTCCCATTGCTTAAATTGTCAGCTCAAGGCACGCCAAGTTAAGCTTCAATAAAAAGAAAAGGGAAGAATATGAAGCCACTTGTCATATCTGGCATATTAAAATTCAGTTACTAGCAAAAATAGCTCTTACATTAGTTACATTAGTACATAGTCTGAAATGTGTAACACAGCTTGTGGCATACGCGGCATGAATTTGTTTACATAATATATATATATATATATATATATATATATAAATTCTTTTTTGTGGTTCCTAGTACAGATAAGATGGGCTAGGTTTTCACAGTATATACCGCAAAAGCAGTTTTCATCATGAAGTACTGCAGGTAGAACCGGTATCTTGAAACTGGCATGGTTTGAACACCGTTGTAAATTACATGCAACCACAGGCAAAACAAGATGAAATGGCATTTGCACAAAGAATTGGGTTTTTTTTTTTTTCAGAATGTATGGGTTGAAATCTTCATGCATTACCTACCACGTCCAATAAATCTTGTTCATTTTGCTTTAGAATGTCATTAGGAGGATGAATTCCATTTGGCAGATCACCTCATTGTATGTTGCTTCAATTCGATCACACATATGGATTTAAATAAATAGGTATTACTTCGATATTTCTAAACTCAAACTACATTACAAATCAATCGACATCACACGAGAAATTTAAATGGAACTCGGAGACTTTCTCCAACAGGTATTCTCCATCAAATAGCCCAAATAAGAGGGTTCCCTTTTCAAGATAATAAAAATTATTTGCTGAGACACTCCTATTGGGAAACTCTTAACTTGCTTGATCATAGAACTCATCAGTGGGAGAGGCATACGATGAAATGGACAGAAGCTACCTGCAGAACTTTTAAAACGAAACTTTCTCCTGTTCTCTCCATTTTCCACTTCTTACTAAATTATAACTCCTAATCACAGAAAAGGTGACTGAACAAAAAATATCGTTCAATTAATCAAAGGATCGAGGGAGCAAGAGAAGAGCTTGCTAAGATTGCATTAAATAATACAAACGCGTGTTACCATATTCAAGAAGAAAATCTTGCAATGGAAATAATCAACAAGCTATTTGACAGTGAAGAACTTCGACACAGCAAACTAACCGAACAGTATGAAGCTTAGATGGGTATTCTTGCTCGTTTAGAAACATAAAATTTCTTCATCTCGGGATTGCAAATATGATTTGCTGCATCCCCAAGAGGTGTTACAATCATCAAACAACCTTGACTTACACTTTACACAATTTCACCACTCGGAAGAAGAGTAAATTCCTATTGAATCGGCAGTTAATCACAGAAAGGACTAGTACAACCACACTTTGTAATGAAAGGAAAACAAAAAAGAAAGGAAAAATACCTCGGACTACACTAAATACTATGACTCAGATGCAAGAACTGCGACTTCATGGATGAATCTTTTCATACGAAATTATTTTTTCTCCGATATGCCTCCGTTTGTGTCGTCCCTTCATAGGGAGTAATGCTGTCCGCCTAAATGGTGCCCCCATAATAAAATGGACAGTAAACTGCGACATAGTATAGACGAATGTTTGACAACAAAGTGCCTCTGCATTGGTTAAGGCATTGAATATGTTAACACTCACCGGAAAGAACAGAAATCAGGCCCCTGAAGACAGGAAAAGTGCACTTATAATAAATTACAATGAAACGTCTATTGCCCGGATTTTCTTGACAGATAAACGGCAGAAACTTATATCCACAGAACTGACTTGTTAAACAACGCTTTGATATAAAAGGTTGTAATGACCGTCTCCTACATTGAGCACCCACCTAGGACTTGGAAGCCCTAACGCCCTAACCACTAGACGAGTGGTACTCAACCGCGATTAGCAAAAAATATGTGTAGAACATATTAACACGGCTTTTGAAAACGAAAATTAAATCCAGCGTCTAGATATATGATAGTTATTGTATTTTTGTTACTTTTTCATTCGTTATTCTATGATTGCAATGATATAGTTATATAAACAGCGCAGAATCGTTGTGTTGTGTACAGTTTCTTTGGTAGTTCGGCTAAAATCCGGACCCTCCGTTTGATTGTATAGGCCACTACTGCAGCGCGCTCAAAACTTGTAGCTATCGCATCTGTATTATCTAAACTCAACCTTCATATTTTGATCTTTCTACATGTTTTAATCTTTCAAAATTTAAGTAGGTATATTTCAGGAAGGGGGGGGGCGTAGACATAAAAAGATTGAGAATCACTGCACTAAACTCTTCATCAAAATGTTTAAAAACCAACTGTAATAAAATCCACATATTGGGCTTTTAGTGTCCGGTTATTGGAATACCAAGAGAGAGGACCCATTTATATATATTTTTAAAAACCCAGAAATTTATAATTACACAATATTTATTCATTTTGAAAGGATTGTTATAGGAGAAGGTATGAATGGAATGTGGTCTAATTATAAAAATTCTACCGGAGAAATAAATTCGCTCAACGACTCAAATAATCCCTCGCACAGGTCGCCCTTGATCTAACTATGAAACTAATCGGATTATTCTTGCAGCACTCCGTATCTGGATAGAAAACAGTACGATATAGTTAACTCCCATGGCTCAAATTTCTTAAGCTCGGGTGTATCTAAAAATAATTATGCAAATTTCACGTATTTTCACTTGAAGAATTAATTATGTCCATGCCCCCACATCGAAGACGAGACCTCCTGAGAAAGCTGCTATTAATGTATACTTTTCTCTAATCATTAGATAGCTGTTCTCAACCTTTTTAGCCCCACGAACCCAAAATGTAATAAAATTAAATAATACCCCCCCCCCCCCCTTCCAGATCAAAACTTAATATCAGTAATAATAAATAGCTGCTCACGCAACTACTTAAAACTATAAAGCTGCCTTGATAGCGACGATTCGCAACCCCCCTGGTTGAGAAAGGCTGCGGTACACTAGCACTTCTCAACTGCAGTTTTATACTTAGACGAAAGTGAAACATAGCGGCACCCTCATTGCTAAAGTATATTTTAGATCAGGTGACAGCGTTTATTCAATTTCGGTTACATTTTCACGAGGATAAATTGATTCAACAATACCAGCACTAAACTAGGCAATTCAGCATTCTCTACGATTTAAGCGGCGATTAAGTCACCCCATTTGGGTATTTGCCTCTTAACCAATGCAGAAAAATAAGCTTAATGAACGATTAACTGCAGCCAGTTCTCGCATCCAGAGTTCATAGCGAAGAATATCACAGCATATTAATATTTTCATAAACATTTGAAGTTAAGCCTGGCGACATGCCATTACAGATTTTATAAAGAATAATATACTCGTTCGTTAGCAAACGAACACTAGGCCAAAAAAAAAAAAAAAAAAAAAAAAAAAAATTCTCACAGACGTTTGAAGGGCACAGAAAATAATATATACCTTCACATTTAAGGTACCAGGTTCTATGTATTTATGTCTACAAATTTACTTACACAACTTGCTTGGATTTTGTACACAGTTTTTTTAAAACAGTAACTTTCCAAAAATTTAATGAAAACATGACACAAACTAAGTACAAGCGTATTATTCTAGTATACATTTCTCACACCAAACCTATAAATTTAATATAATTTTTTTTTTTAATTAAATAAAAGCTCTCTTGATCATTAAAAAATAATTAAAGAAAGTACAAAAGTTATGTATTTTGACATTACATGAAATATACATTTGATTCATGCCATACAACTTTCAGTATATATAAACCAATGTCAAGAACTATTGAATGAAGAACAAGATCAGAGGGATTCAAATTCTTTGGAGAGCTTTTATTCATTTAACTGATATAAATTATTGAATAAAAGCTCTCTTGATTATTAAAAATAATTGAAGAAAATACAAAAGTTATGTATTTGACATTAAATGAAATATACATTTGATTCATGTCATACAATTTTCAGTATATATAAACCAATATCAAGAACTATTGAATGAAGTACAAGATCAGAGGGATTCAAACTTTTTGGAGAGCTTTTATTCATTTAACTGATATAAATTATTGAATTAGCTACTTGAAAACAATAAAATATCTAAAATAGTCAACAATAAAAATAATTTATTATGGCTAAAATTTCATTTTGTTTAAACCACAACAGAAAAATAACATAAATCTTCAGATCTCTAAGAGGCAGATATCTATAATTTAAAGTAGGCCTAGAACACACACGAGTTATGTACTCAAAAGTATATTGTAATGGATGGGCCATTTTCCCAAGCATCAAACAGTCAAACTTAAAATAAATCTAAACTAAACCAGAAAATTACATTCTCTCTCTCTCTCTCTCTCTCTCTCACACACACACACACACAGTGCCCTACAACTACATTAATTCAAATTTTTTAATGATTCGATATGTATGATTAATGATTTAAATATACAAATCTGGCAGAAATTTAAATTCATGGTAACAATAAATCAATAAATAAATAAATGCATTGATCATGTTAAAAAAATTTGTGATTTGCCAAATTAAATAGTTTTCTTTTTTCTATCAGTCTTATTTCAGATTATGATCAAAAGCAAAACTAATTAAAGGCAATCAACCAGTTAAGTACAATTCAGACACAAAGGTGCAATTTTGTCAAAATGAGGACAATATTCTGAAACATATGACTACATAAGAAATGAGAAAACTTTGAATCAAGAGACATCATTGTTACAAAGGATTGCAATATTACTCTGTCAATAAAACAAACATTTTAGAACAAAGCATCCCTGAAGCATAGTTCATTGGTTAAATATAAAACAAAGTATAAAGAAAAACAATTGTATAAGAAAACTGTTTCATATTTTATAATAATCACAGGAAGTTCAGATAACAGTAGGAGCTTAAGCAAATTTCTAAACACAGTAAAGCAAAGAAGTAAAACAAAAGCAGTACTGACATTTAAAAAAATCATCAGGCAGTATTCCTTATAACCAAGGATCTGTTATATTAATGAGCTGTTGTATGATGCAGCCATTTGGAATAATAATTTATTGATGATCTTATTGACTTTAATGCATGATGTGAAAACTTACTACAGAAATTTTTTTTAAAAAATTAAGACAAGTGAGCATATCTCCCAGGTGACATTAAGGTATACATAGCTGAGACATTCACAGAGATATAAGTATTTCTTACATACACTGCTGATTTCCATTAATTCTTTCATTTTCTTCAAAAAACACTTTTGTTATAACTATATCGCCAGTTGATAATGTTTGAGATGCCGAACTGCTGTCTGTACAGCCTGAGGTTTTATATGTCTTGGGACACAGGATGTTTCTTATGGCATTCACATGTACAACAATTCATACCACTACAGCTGCTACTTTCTGGAGACCAGCTATTAAAATGATCAGAGCTTCCATTTGCAATAAGTTCAGGAGATGCAATGCGATAGTTAGAAATGAATGAGTGGAGATGTATACGATGTAAATGGATCAGAAATGAACTATAATTAGATTCACTAATATCATATTCTCCTTTATTGCTATAACTTTCTTCATAATCATTATTTCCCTCGTCGCTACTGTCAGAGAAATTGTCATCTTCTGCATTTCCGGATCCAGAATGCACAGATCCGGAGTCATTACTTGTCCCTCGGCTGCGTAGTCGCTCTAGCTTCTTAGCTACTTTAGGCATACCCTCGATTTTGGCACGATCTTGAGGAGTAAGCTCAAGATACCTACAAAGAGAGAGATATTGAAAATTACTTAAACCGCATTTCAAAACTTACATCAGTATCTCGAATTCAAATTAGAAAATATCAAATCACAGTAAAATTATGATATTGAAATTTCATAAACTTTAAATCAGTTAATACACCAAATACGGTAATTATTTAACGTTCAATAGATCTTAACAAAATTTCGCCGATAATTAGAAATCACAGAAAAATTATAACAACAAATCTTAAAACATTAAAATCACTCCAGATATTACAAACAGTAATAAAACATGAATAATAAAAAATAAAAATTTTTTATTCAAATAAGATTCCTCTACATCAGTGGTTCCCAACCGGTGGTCCGCTAGAGCCCGGGAGTGGTCCGCACCACATATTAAAAAGTTGCCAAATAAATGGGGATTTTGAAAGCAATGTTCATTGAACTAGATGGGTTGAATATATCCGATGACTATCAGGTGTTGAATTAAAATTTCTTAAAAGTTATCATAATTATTTTATTATTAGAATATGATACATAAGAATGTGAGTACGCTAATCCTGTATCCCCTTTGCTGAGGGATATTCTATACCTCCCAACCCCCGTCAGATCGGTGGGTTTTGGGGGTGGGAGGTCCGCATATGGTTCAATTTCTGGCTTAGTGGTCCGCAGGACTTCTACGGATTGGGAACCACTGCTCTACATGTAATGGAGTAACTCATATTTAAAACTATAAAATAATTGAATTTGACAGTATAAAAAACAATCGCAAATAAATTGCGTGTAATCAAGATGATTTTTATACAACCATTTGCGAAGTTCCATAATTATTTTCTTCTAACTTTATATCTCACTAACAACATATGAGTTGTCTGAATAAGAAAAAAAAAATATTTTCAGAGTTCTTTCAGATGTTTCTTTCCATTAACCTGATATTAATCAACAACAATGACTGGGTTCAAATACAACCACAATGAAATGTAATGCACCCAAATGCGGTTTATATTGACAATAACAAGGCAAACGTATGCATCATTTAAAGAGGCAAATTCTTAAAGTCGGAAGGTTAAAAATATAGCTTAAAATAATTTTCCTTAATAATGTTTCCACCATTTAAGGATTCTATTTAGCCGAAAATAAAACAAAAAACGCTATGCGTGGATCAGATTTTACGTTAAGAGAGTGTCTGACTTTATTTGCTAAAGAAAATGTAATAAATGAATTTTATGATATTTACACCGTTATATGAGACTTTAGCATGAATTTTAATGGTATATACGTGCATTGTATCCCCGAGACTCTGTAGAACAAATGAAGATTAGGACTAAATTAAATTAATATTACTACTGCTTATTATTATTAATATTGTCCTCAGTTTATATTACTAAATTACTAAAACTGTTGGAGTAACATATTAAGAAAGCCAGGGAATTTTAAACTGGCACCCCAAAAATGTTTGAACTCTATCCTTGTTAAACGTAATTAAAAAAAAACAAAGAATTAATTTTGTTTTAACAATCAGTCAATAGTTTTATATAATTTAACAAGGATTTAACATTACAGATGCAGGTAGATAAAATTGGACATGGCTTGGAAAGGTAAATATCAGTCAAGATATTTTAAATACTGGGTGGTCATAAAGAAACTTTGCCGATATATGGACCTCTAGCGGCCGTTCCTTTCAACCTATCGAGATGAGATTTCAGATATAGTTATTCAGAGGTATCAGCTCGGCATTCTGAGAACGGCAACACAGTGACTCTCACGGTTACGGTTATTGGTATAGAAACTCGAAATTTTCAAATGGCAACGCCCACATTTTCCCGTCGCAAAATGCTCAGCGCATGCGAAAACCATGAAAAGCGTTGGAACGGTATATGTATCACAAAAAAAGAACGCGTCATGCACACAAAAAAACAGCTCTGCGGACGGACAACATAGACACGATCGGGGCGCACGGAGGAAATTTGCATATGACAGAGGCTAGAAACCAATCACAGAACGCCGTTCGCCAGATATTCAGCGTAGAAAACCGATAAAAAGCTCTCTGATCGTGTTTTTGTTAGCCATTCGCAGAGTTGTTTTTTTGTGCGTGCATAACGCGCCCGTTTTTTGTGATACACGTACAATTCCAACGCTCTTTAGGGTTTTCGCATGCGCTGAGCATTTTGCAATGGGAAAAAATGGGTGTTGCCATTTGAAAATTTCGAGTTTCTGTACCTATAACCGCAACCGTGAGAGCCACTTGGTTGCCGTTCACAGAATCCGGAGCTCATACCTCTAAATAACTATATCTGAAATCTCATCTTGATCGGTTGAACGGAACAGCCGCTAGAGGTCCATATATCGGCAAAGTTCTTTATGACCACCCGGTATTTGATACAACAGGAGCAAAAATGATTGGTTCATAATATGATAGGCATTTGTCGAGGACATTCTTCATTTATTTAACGCGATTTTGCTGGCTTCTATATCATGAGAGCGCCATACAGATAAGCCAACTTTGCTCCCTATGAGGAGACCAACGCGGGAGCGAGCGTTCATGTCTTAGTCGGTAGTCGAACCCGAGCCCACTGCGAAGAAGCTCACAACGATATGGGCTGCTGACCAAGTCGTCGTAAATAAGCAAGAGGTTTTAGCTGCTAACTGATGTAAAATCTGAGCAGGTTGGCTAGTTGAAAGCGCTACAGTCCACTTTTGTTACACTAGGGTCCTACTGTTTGAAGCCGATTCCGAACGGCTACAAACATCTTGTGCCAAAAAGTGGGATTCGAATCCACAGCTCTTAAAATCAGAGTAGATTCTTCTTATTTTTGTAACATACACCTACAGTACTGCAACTAGCAAATTCAATCAACTTAAAAATATAAATCAACTTTCTACGGGAACATTATGAACTAAAATCGTCAAATGCATTGTTCGTCTAAGAAAATATATGGGCGAAGTCCTATAAAGAAAAGTTTTCCTCAACATTAAACCTATCAAAACCTAAAAAATAAATTTTTTTTAAAAACCACATTTATTCTCAAAATTAATTTTTTCTTAGCAACATTAGATTGTATTAGAAAATATGAAATAAAACGCACGAAAACACTTCATAAAGTAATAAACATGCTTCGATGTTAACCTGATCAGAAAGCAAATAAAATTTAAGCAATTAAAAGTAGTAGCGAAGTATATGATTTGTTTTGTTTATAGTGCTGAAAAAAGTTGACGAGATTGCAAAGCTAAGACATGCTTTTGTAAATGATACCTAAGCTTTCCAAAATAAAAATAAAATCTACATTATATTTATAGCTGAAAGGTTGTAGTAACGTCAACTAGAGTGGAATTCGAACCTCATCCATCTTCATTTCGAAGCCGACATCCTGACCACTAAAACCATCCCGGCGATGTGAGAGAATTTCACACAATGAACATCATTCCTCACACTCATTCTCCCCTTCTTATGTAGCCAACCACAAAATGGTCGCTCTTTACAATAATGACGCAAATGCATTTGGTTTGCACATATTTATATTACTCTCTCTCTCTCTGTTTTTTTCTTTTCTTTTTTAAGCAAGGAAATATTTATTCTTCACTTCACGGGGGCCCGTTTATTGCTCTATCCACGTTCGAACACAACTGTAACGACCCTTTATATCAGGGGTGACAAACTCGCGGCCCGCGGGCCGCATGCGGCCCACGACGAACATTTTTTGCGGCCCGGCCAATATATTGTTACACAATAATATATAATAAAATAACCGACGCAGAATTATAATACGATAGGAAGAATTCGCTAAACTGTTTTTTTAATGATACTCTTTTTTTTGCTATTATTAAACAAAATGCATATATTTATGTTCAAGATACTGCTATTAGGTAAATAACCTACGTTCTATTAATATTGATTTTTTTGCGGCCCACCTATAGTTAACCTTGTTTGTCTGCCAAGGTAGCCTTTGAGTTTGAACGCCCCTGCTTATTAGATTCAAACCTCATGCTTTGGAGCCATTATCCTGGCCACTAGACCACACAGACGATGTGAGGATACCGCGCAGTGTAATACCATCCTCCAAAGATTAGACAGTCTATATTACAACTACTCAATCCAAATGAATGAATAAATAATAGAAATATAGCCCAGGTTGTATTTAATTTTTCCCAACCAAAGTTTACCGCCCAACCCCAGCCCAGAAATCAATACACGAACCTACTGATGTTTCATAGATAAACCGTGAACCTTACAAAGTACGGTAAATAAATTGAAAACACACCTAATGTTTAACCGGTAATAATATATATGCAGTAAATCAGAAATGAAGGACACATTTATTCCAAATCACTGCAGATAGATGTCAATAAAGCACTTTCTCGGCAATAAGAAAACATTACCAAAGTTCATAGCAAAAATGAATATACACACACATTTATTCACGTGTTTACTAAAACATTTCTACTCCGATCTCTTAATCATATTTCATTCACAGGCGGTCCCGATTTTCTATGTTTGAAACCATTTCACATAACTCATTTTATTCAACCTTTTTAGTCTAGTCCCTCTACTTAATAACAACACGATTCAACTGGTATTCGTTATTTTTTCACCATAACTACTTGCACACGAGGAAGAAATTTGTCAGTGTCAATCACGTCAACATAGCAACAGTCCATAAAAATCAACGAACAACCGTCTATAATATTCTTCCAAATAGTTAAAAAGACATTTATAATATGGACGCACAAAATTCTGACACGAAAGATTTCATATATCTATCAAAATTTTCAAAATAGAATATAATGGGGGGGGGGGATAAAATAATGACAATGTAAATAATCATTCGATAATACGCTCCATTCAAATTATAAGCTATAAATTCACAAAGTGGAAAAACACGAGGACCTCGTTGCAAAAAATTATTCATGCTGCATGTTGGCATATTTAAGTCAGTTATTTCATTATTTATTTATATTATATATATATATATATATATATATATATATATATATATATATATATATATAATATATATATATATATATATATATCCCGTATATATTTCATTTAAAAAATATTTTATGAAGCATAGATAAGATTAACATCCTTTCTCCATTGAGTCATCCTTTCACGAGTTAATGCGAGAACTAAGGAAGAATTAAAAACATCCAGTATTACAGTTTTAAACAACCTAAGCATGCAAAGAAAGATTTCGGAATAAACTTTAAATTACCATCTCAGATTCAAAAATAAATATAGACACATTCCGTGAGAAGCAGTGAGAAATGATGACCTCCATTCAGCTGACGATGGATGAAAAATTAAATCTGGATATTCTGACTGACTAGAAACTGATCGATTTCAGACGTTTAAAGAAACGGGAGCATTAGACTTCCTAATAAGGAACATCGAAAAAAGAGAAAAAGGTTTCATGCCGACGATCGGCTTTCGAACTGAGAACTTTCTGCTTCACCGGGGCCGGCGAGATAAAAGAGAGCCGAGTCGGATTAACAAAAAGTCGCATCTGGAAGTTAGAGGAAAGATTGATTTCAGACGCAAAAATTGATGGATGCTCGTACCATAGATGCTTCCATGATTACCACGGTGCATATAGTTTAAAAAAAAGTTATAATACCGATTATAATAATTATAATAAACGAGTCATTATTGAGGCAAACATTTATCACTTAATAAGCAACTGAGGACGAAATCCGTCATGCGAGGAAAAGGCAGAAGAAACATGCGTAAAAGATCTGCATACATTAACGCCAAGATCGGAAAAAAAACGCTTTATGTTTTCTTAAAATTTTTATATAAAATTGTAAGCATAAATCTAACACGTGAAGGCAAAACTGAATTAAGGAAATTAATGAAAAAGTTAAATTTCTTATATACATTATGATTAAACCAAGGATTTCGTCTGAAAGATGAGATCATTAAACCTGTGCACTGTGAAATGATCGCGTACTGGCATGAAAATTCATTCAAGGAACTCGGAGTGCCAGCTGTGTTGCATGGTTAAGACTTTTTACTGGTTACTCGGAAATTAGTAGTGTTATACATACGGGTTGAATGATCATATTATGCATCATAATGCAAGTATTACCCAAATTATGTCCATGGCTGGTATATTGATAACGGATATGCAAAACGATTAGAAAGCGCACTGCATTTTATTTTACAAAAACTCTGGAGAGAAAACAAAAAGTATGCTGTATTGCAAGCCCTGTGTCCGCAATGAAAGAAAAACAGATGACCAAATTTTTGTGACACCTTTAAAAGGAAGCCCAGCCTTCATCCAGGCTGTTATTTCAAGCGTTATCACATCCTTAAAAGGTAAAATGTTGATAAATTTGTAAACATTTATATAAGGTTATTTAGATCTAGTAGCGATGCTACGTATTGTGATAAAATACCTATACAAAAAAAAATTATAGCATAATTGTACTATTTATTTTCTCTTTACACAAGTTAATTTAAATTTGACAAGAATGTAAGAAATATAATCTAAATACTTAAAAAACCAGTCATGATACTGATACAACTATGAGGATAGTTATTATAAGCACTACAATGCAAAGCAATTCACGTGTTTAATCCTATTATTTCTGATAATTATCTGTTTATATATAAAGGTTGATCAACAATATTATTTCAAATATATATTGTGATAAAAGTAGCTGAAATCGTAAAATTTAACAACTAAAACGTATAATCAGTTTTTATCATACAAATGAAATTTTAACTCGTGATTATTCATTTAAACCAAATATTTAAATCTAAGAAATTTACTCTAAAAGTATGAAAACTATTTGTAAAAAATTAAAAAGATTTTGGAAAAAGTGCTACTTTATTTAGGATTATATATATATATATATACTATATATATCTATATATATATATTACTGCTTTCATATGAATACAAATATAGATAGACAGCATACTAAAGACACACCGTTTCTCTAGAGGGATTTCATTAATTTGTTGATGTGTCCAATTGTGATGTAGCATGTAAGTATGCTGCGGGGCAAAGTCAAATAATTTAGTAAAGGGATTAATAGTGAAATTATTACCCAGATATTTTACTGATTATTTACAATTGTGCCGCAGATTATTTTACTGATTGAATAATAATCTGATTTAAGTCTTAAATTTTTTAATAAATCTTTCAAGTCATAGGTTTCAATGGCTTTAATAACCGGTAGTGTTTTTTTCTTTTGTATTAAATTATAGCTGTTATCTATGATACGATTATTATTCTGAATGAAAATTGAATATAGATACCTAAGTGTATCAAGAATTATGATAATCATTTGCTTTAACTATAGTTGGTATTTAAGTCATAAGCTTGAGAGATTATAAGTGTTTCGTAAAACTTTAAAAGCAACATAACATGCGTTTAGTTACAGTTTTCAGTTTTAATCTTAACTGTTTAAAACTGTTTTTTAAAGAAATTACTTTTAATGTAGATTTGTCTTTAATACGGATAAATATATATTTTTCTATAATTATTTTTAAACAAGTAACAAATATTGTTTACCTATAATAGCCTAATTATTAGATGCTTTGTCAACATAGATGACAAAAAACTTTTCTTGTGAGTTATTGACGGCGCTATGTAATTGTTTGAAACCAGGGAAAGGTTTGTACATCATACTTTTATCAAAGATTTTACTTTAAATTCCAACATGTTTAAAGTATAAGTGAGAATGGAATATTTTACTGCTATTTTATATATAAACATTTCAAGATCTGCATTTAAAGTATTTATGATGCTATTAATATTAAAAGATCTGGTTATTTTATATTTCGTACCAATAGTCATTAATATATATTGTGCTATATCCTCTACTACGTATTCTACTTTTTATATCAGATTTTATCTACATGCAATTCCTTTCTACAAATATTCTATGCTTTATATTAAATTTGTTAAAAGTTTTACAATGGTTTAGAATGAAGCTTAAGAGGCTATACTGGCATACAGCAGTATATTAAAACTAAGTAACCTGGAATTTGAATCTTTATAAATGTATAACACACACACGCACGCACAGAAAGAGAAAGAAGCGCACAAGTATGAGCTTCCACGGAAAATTGTTTAGTGTTAATTGATAAGATTTAGTTTAGAAGACTAAAGAAAATTACTGATTCAGCTGAAATAAAATTTATATAAAACAGACCAATGTAATGCAGTAATATTTTGAGAACACCTTATGTCAAGTTCTTATTTTTACAGATACTACGAACAAAGTACGAGATGACCAGCTCAAAAGAACAAACTGCAGAAACTGGAGGAAATTTCAATGTTTCTTCGTGAGTGAAAGATAACACAATGCATCTCAACTTAACTTTATGATAGAGAATCGAGGCCATCTAGAGCACAGGTAGCAAATGTAGTTTCGTGACATCAAGACAGGCAAGACAAGGTCAATGCCTGCCTCAAATAATCCGACCTTGCAGTGTGTTACGGATACTTCTTTCTTCCTACAACGATTTGTATTAAAAAATAATAATAATGGCCACATAATGAAATTCTAATACAGAAGCAATATTTATAAAACTCATTCGAATATAACAAAAAACTTTATATCTAACGCTTATTGAATTTTCCGTCATATTCGATTTATTTTAATATGGGGGCAATGCAACACGAAAGCGATCTACCCACTTACCACAGCTTAGATCGTTATGTAAAGGGGTCAGGGCGTTCGGACGCTCAGATTTAACGGGTCCTCATTCCGCGAGGACAAAGAAATGAGAAGGTCTCGCACACACGAAGTTCGAACCCGGGACGTCGGAGACAGGACTTCAAAACAAAGTGCTTTTGCCTATCTCTCTCCAAGAAGAAAAAAAAATTTCAAACGGGAATGAAATATTCAGGGTATCAATTAATTTTTCGGACGCAAGAATTTTCATTATTAAAGGCTTCGAAAAACGTTACATGTCTAAACAGGAAAACCAATATAAAGAATATTAATATTAAATAACTACCAAACCTAAGCTGCAATATTAAACATATATTTATACAATAAAAAAATAATGGTACAACAGTACTTCAGTTTTGATAAATACCTAGTTGAAAATGACAAGCACAATATTATACAATATTAATGAAAATTTCATGGGTATTAAGAATTTTTTTCTATTGATATTCGTTCGATTTTTTCTTCTTCTTTTTTTTTTTGCAGTGGGGGGGGGGGGGGGCAGTTAATGGATTATTACTTTCAATGCAGGTCCTACATGAAAATTATTTTCAATAGACCAAGAATTCCAGCAGCAAAAAAAAAAATTTACTGGTACCAGTACATTTTTATCGATTTATACAGAATCCTACAGATTCTAGCGGCCAGAAACGTGTAAGATCTTACACTGATCATCTTGAGCAGCGTAAGTTTTCCTTATAAAATTAGAATAAAGACTTTAAATAAATATTATTACAGTGAGATTAATTTTTTCACATATTAAATTTCTAAATATGAAAAAAATTGGAAATATTTTGTTTCCAAGAATATTAAAAATGTTTATAAAGTATTAGTAATGAAAAAATAACTGTTTACAAGCTGGATGTAAAAAGTATAAATATATGAAACCACAGAAAGCACGGCTGAGATTGCAGCATGCTTAATTTTCCAAAATACACTCATGGACAAAAAAATTAGCGCACCAAGAAATAATTGCGGGATCGTGACGAAACTTGCAATAAAGGTACATGTCGGGGAGATATGCAAATGATTAGAAATGCAGCGTGATTGCGCATTACGTATAGCCGGTAGAGGGCGTTGAACATCGTACTCTGTGGAGTATAAAACAGGTAACCAAAGCTTGTTTGAGTGTCCTGAATCATTTACAAAGGAAGAGCTGAGATAGACATGCCATTACGCCGAGTTCGAAGACAATATAAGCAGTTGTAGCAGTTTGAGAGGGGGAGAATCGTCGGGATGATGGAAGCTGGGTGGTCAGCTAGGCGAGTAGTTCGTCAATTAGGCCGCTTTGATTGTGTTGTGAGGAGGTGTTGGGACCAGTGGACCCGAGAGATGTCATGTACACGAAGACCAGGCTCAGGACGCCCTCGACAGACCAGTCGTCGAGAAGACCGCCACATCGTAAGAAATGCACGCGTACAGCCAACTGCTTCATAGGCCGCCATCCAGGCACAGGTAGCACCTTCACTAGGGGTCTCTGTGTCTTCTCGAACCATATGAAGGCGCCTGGCTGAAGGACAGTTGGTATCGCGGCGCCCATTACGTGTGCTGCCCTTGACGCCCGCCCATCGACGCCTCCGTTTGGAGTTTTGCCGCGCACGAGGAAACTGGACTTCAGCGGAATGGAACCAGGTCGTCTTTAGCGACGAATCCAGATTCAATCTCGGCAGTGATGACAATCGTGTTCGTGTGTGGAGAGCCCATGGTGAACGCTTCAATCCTGCCTTTGCTGTACAGCGACACATCGCTCCCACAGCTGGTGTGATGGTATGGGGTGCCATTGCCTACAATACACGCTCACCTCTAGTATTGTTCCGTGGCACCATGACAGCCCAGCGGTATGTTCATGAAATCCTGCAACCACATGTGTTGCCACTCATGCAACGGCTCCCAGGAGCCATTTTTCAACAAGACAATGCTCGGTCTCATACGGCAAGGGTGTCACAAGACTGTCTCCGCACTGTTACTACCCTTCCTTGGCCTGCCCGGTCCCCAGATTTGTCTCCAATCGAGCATATCTGGGATCATTTGGGACGACGAGTTGGGCATCCCACGAGTTTGAACGAACTAGAGGCAAGGTTACAGCAAATATGGAACGAAATGTCTCAAGACATCATACAGAACTTGTATGACTCAATGCCCGATCGTATCGCATCGTGCATTCGCGCTAGAGGGGGTCCAACGGAGTATTAACTCCTCCGTTCTTTTGCCTTTTTTCTCTGAAATAAATTATCCTTTTTCTTTGATTTTCTTATTATTTACTTATATCAAAGTAGTCATTACGTATGTAAATTTCGTTTCATTTTGACGACTCCTTCTTGGTGCGCTAATTGTTTTGTCCATGAGTGTATTTCTCCAAAATTTTTATTGAGCGCAATTAATAATGAAAAAAAAATTACACTTAAGATTGAATGAAGGTAAACGTCAAATCTGTGCGATGATGGGATCGATTTGTCTGCGATTTACCAAAGTGTTACAAGGTGAGTTTTCTAAAAACCACATAGTATAGTTCATTGACTTAAACTAATAACTAATGCTGTAATTAAAATTTTTGTTATTTTTGGAGTGAAAAAATATGAAACTCACTGGCTTATGCGAGAACAAACTGGTGAAGTACTTGAAACGTATAATCTACTCAAACATATAACCTTGTGCGAAAAATTTCTCAAAAACTGAATATGCTAAGATCAGTAATTATTACAAATACTATTTTTGCAGTAATATACGGTGTAACACCCGAGTGCGTCGCAGTTTGATGAAAATATATATAAACTCACAATATTTAAGAATCCCTCTAAGATAAATTCGCTCTGCGAGATCTCGCTCTTGCGTAAAAACTTCTGCAAAACTTGAAAAATGATTTTATATAATCTGGTATTTTCAATCAATTTCAGAAAATTTTGCATTGGGTAGTTTTTAAACATTACTAACCAAAATATTGAGTAACTCTTTAATCTCTCAAGGTGTTTCGGTCAAATCGGTCACAATGGTATGTCTTCAAATTAAAAGAATGAACACCGCAGAATAATTTGGAAAATCCCGCGCATTCCATCTATAATCTGATCCGTATATACATTTTTCACTAAATTCACAGGCAAGATTTTACTTTTAGAACTGTTTCTGTAATAGAAACATAAAAAAGATCCTCGATGATGATTCAAAATATAGAACAATTTACATTTTCGAGCTCTTGAAGCTAGGGTGCAGTTGGTTGATTGGTTCGTTTAATTCGCTTCGATTATCTTTGGCAAAACAGTCAGATGGAATAGTGATGCGACATCGATAACAAAACATCGATGTTTTGAAAAATCGATATTCAATATTAAAACATCGATGCTAATAAAACATCGCCCAAAAAACCATCGATGTTTTTAAACATCGATGTTTTAGAACATCCATATTTTAAAACTGGTTTAGTAATCTCTAACATTAATGTTATTTCCGTTAGTCGTGGGGGGAGGGGGTGATTTAATTTTACTCTCTCATTGGGCAGGCACAAATGACAAAAACTTGGTTGCTTTGGGCTACATTGATGACTCAAAATTTTCGTTGTAAATACCGCCATGTTTTGTCTTCAAATGTCCAGATAAATTCGTGGTATTGCCACAGTTTTGAGGGACTTAAGGCATATATTGCATTTTGCCAATTTGTCAGTGGTTTTGTAAAAATATTTCCAAACGGTACTTTTGGGAGGCATCTTACTAATAATATTAACGTCAACTTATATAAAACCAGAACGAAACAAAAACTTAAATGGATGCACTCGTGTATATACTATTTTAAAAATAAAACCCCATGGAAGGTTCTGGAGTGTCAGGAACATTCCAAGCGCTCTGATTGGTTCATTGGTTGTTAATTGCCCTTTTTCTGTTTGCTAAGGAATCGTTCCCTCTTTTGTATTCGTCCTTTTCAGAATTCAAACTTACATTTACTGAGTGTGAAAATTATGCTACGTGGTAAATTTTTTTTATTACGGTACTTTTTCATTTAAAAAAAAAGCATCGAGACAACGTAAAACATCGAGCACAAAACATCGATGTTAAAAAACATCGGCTTCAATAAATAGATGTTTAAAACATCGACATCAATTTCGCATCCGTAAGATGGAATTAGATTGCAACTTAAAACATATGAGATGGTGAAAAATGGATTTATTTTTGCAGTTTGTAACTCTGAATTAAAAATGCTACATATATATTCGGTTCTAAGCCATACTCACATCTAGATTCTGAAAACAGGAACCAATGATACAACGGAAAAAACAAACATGAAGAGGTATTTCATTTTCCTCTTTTTTTTTTTTTTTTTTTTTTTTTTTTGTATATATGTGTGTGTGTGTGTCTCCTTTTTCTGGACTTCCGAGACATATAGTCGGGCTGATTTAATAGAATTACCACCAACACAATAAGAAATATTTGCTACGAAGAGAGAACATTGCACAAAAGATATAATATTTAAAACAAACATAAGAAAGACAAAGAGTTTCATTTCGCGTGTTTTTCAGTTTTCTTTAAATTACTTCCCCTGAACTTCCTGACTTGTCTAGAAAATTATTCGCGCTTTCCCTGGGGGATAAAAAAAGGTAATGGAATATTGCATCATATTAAAAACACGATAGGAAAAAAACACTATCAAGCATATCTAGCCTCGGAATCGAGATTAGTCGATTGGTTAGTCTCGGGAGCGCTACGGTCATCTTTGCTGCAAGAGTGCTAAGCAGACTTGTCTTCAGATTAAAGGTGTTGCCAAGCGACTACAAACGTCCACGCCAATCACGGGACTCGAGGCTATAAACTGTGGTACCGAAGCCCATCGCTCGGTCAAAGAAATGAGAATTGTTATGACGGACTCCCAGCAGCCATTATATCTAATGTCTTTCCAAAAGATGGCTGCTGAAAAACAATCACAATCATCAGCATCACCGTATGTCGAAGGTAGCTATATGCTCGTTGAAAAAGTAATTCGGTATTCTAACTATTTTTTAGATCTGTTGAAATAGTTGTTAATTTAATGGTAAGCTTTCTACAAGGACTATCGTCGTTTAAGTTTGAACCAAGATAAATTGCCTAAGCACAATCAGATTGGAATTTCCCGCATAAAAGCATAGATTTTTCTACGTATACCAAAAAAGTACGATGACTTGGTCCTTAAAATGGGCCTTCAGGAAGAGTAAGCCTTTCTTAGCATTAATGGTCAAAATAAAATAAATCGAATTCCACATAACAGAGCTCATGAAACTACAGAGTAAATCAAATACTATGTTCTACGTGATGTTTGTAAAGTCTTTAAAATAATAAAATAAAAATCTATATTTTACCTAAAAATAATGCCGTGAATCAAAATGAACAGAAAAGACATCAAAAACCGAATAACAGTGCAACGAATCATAAAAGATTAGATTATACGCTAAACACAATGAAGAAATTTAATAATAGCGACAAATCAATAAAGATTTCGGTCCAAATTAAATGGCATATGTGTACATGCAGAAGCTCACGGTAAACAGTGTAGCAAGGATATAACATTTTAAGTAAAAACGTATGCTAAATATCTTTTTAAAAATTTCAATTCCCTAGATGTTTACAGCGCTTACAAGTTGCTCAGAGACATTTCAACGGACACTATCAAGCAATGGTTTGAAAAAAATTGCCATTACAAATTCAGAAGAAAATACAGCGGATTAATTTAACTATAACTGTATGCTACGATACATATTGAGCTACATATGACCACATAAGAATTTAAAGAGATCTATTTGATTTTGAAATCTTCAATTAGACCAATGTTTGCTATTACAGTTGCTGCATACTTTTCAAAAATGCTTTACTAGCTCAGATATTCACTAAGATCCTTCAGGTTACTTATGGTAAAAACAACTAAAATAATCATGCTTCCAAAATTAATGTAGTAAAGTATCCTCAATAACGCCTAATCTGAAACAAACTAGCGTGATTAGAAGAATATAGAAAGAAAAAATCCTGGCAGTGATACTTCCTATCCCAAACACAAAACACTTGTGGAACGAACTGGAACGCCGATATCGACTACTGTATACCGCTCAGGTTGAACCTCTCTCTCTCTCCCTCTCCCTCTTGTGAAACGAAACGGAAAAGAAAACGAAAGAATTCCAGCAGCACTATACAAACATCAATTAGAAAATCTTCACGATTGCAGTATTTATTAAGATAGAAACAAAGGTTTGATGAACTTGCAAGTTTATAATGCTCTAACACTAAAATCAAGGTAAATGTGAGCGCGCATATTTAAGCATTATCGTATATGTGCATGCATATATGCACTCACGCACGTATGTAAGCTAAGTAAATCTCAATACAATCAGCGTTCTGCTGAATACACTTAATTTTAAACAACCAAATGACTAACTTTTTCTTTCTCCTGACGGCAAAAGAAGAAACTAAAGAGGTAATATATGTGGAACAATAGTAAAAACACGTCTCAATTCTCCATTTTGTCATTGAGACAAAATGGAGAAGCGTTAAAATTGCGCAACAAAGAGGATAGAACTGACGGGCAATAAATATTTTTTTTACTTGACTATTAAAGTAAAGAATGATATTCCCTGTTATTTTTATTTTCGATTAACTTTTATCGCATCTTAAAATTTAAAAACCACTTATAAATAAAGTATTTTTAAATACCGTGAATATAATTAATTACATATAATTCGATATATTTTATAATAACAAGGATTTATTGCATTCAAAATAAGTACATTTTGCTAAAATTATTCTTATCAAACACAGAGTCGGGGGGGGGGGGGGGTCTCAAAGACCTAAAACACATTTCTGGATAAATAACAACGGTTTTCAAAGTCAGTTATTTAAAAGTGCAGAAAAGTAAATCCAGTTGATAGAGCATTCTCGCGTGAACTTATGTGCGTAAGAAAACACTAAAAAAAATTTAATTTCAATCCGTTAGACGAAACAGTTACGATGAGCTACCAGAAGATTGGAAAAAGAACTCTTGCTTACCCATCCATCTTCACCAGCAACTGTTATAGAGATAATTGAAACGAAAGACACAATGCCTCGGAAATTATACCCCATACGTGATATAAATACGGAAATTAAAAAGTACATAAAAATAATAATGATGGCAGATGTTTATTTTTTGGCATCCAAATGAACCCCCGTGTGAGACCTTAATAAAACAGTAAGCTAGGGAACTTAAGCGTTAGTGGGGGAAAACCTCTAATAAACAAAGAAGGCCAGTCGAACTATGATTTTAAACAAAAATTAGTACTAACACTGTAACAAGCATCTCGGTATAATTCTGGAGACATTACTCTTCCAGAATAAGGTGGTTGGTAGTTTTCAGTGTACTATGGACATCTTTAACCACACGACGGCAAGACCGTGACAACAGTTTATCGCCATTGCCAAACGGTTGAATGTATTCCTGCCAACAGTGGGACACGAATCTATAGACTCCTTGAACTAGAAGGCTATTATGTACCACAAGGCTCCCAATAATAACAATTTTCATGAAGGATATACGTTGCTAACTCTTCACACGAAAGTTCCCTCCAAGACAGGTAGTACCTGGCCCATGAAAACAGTTCTTTTGCCGAACTAATAGGCTTATCATAGTACGAATCCATGCCCTGTCACACGTCGCTAGAAGTTTGTCGCGATACATTTTGGACAATAAATTTTATGGTTACCCTTTTTTGACAGCAGATAGATATTTATATACTTAGATATTTTAAAACTAATTTTCTTTCGATTCACCTATAAAGATAAATGTTATTAAATGCAAAGGTTAGCATTAATTTGGTTTAAAAGATAAAATTGTCAGACCGGAGGAGGTATTTTCAAATAAGGGAAAATCATTTAATAGGAAAGAACATACTAAACTCTTACTACTATACCAGAACCATAATAATGTGGTTTAATTTTTAAGTATAAGAACAACATCTCCTGGAATCGATACAAATAACAAATATCTCTATATATAAAACAGTTCCGTAACTGACTGACTGACTGACATACAACGCCCAGACCAAACCGCTGGGCCTAAAGGGCTGAAATTTTGCATGGCGATTCTTCTTATAGTGTAGGGGTGCACTAAGAAAGATTTTGAAAAGTTCTTCTTAGATTGTTTACAATTAAATTGATAAGCTTTTTTGTAACCTTTTTTAAAGTTTGCATTTAAAAGAATAATTTGAGGGTTATAAAATTTATATCACGGGAAAGATGAAAAAAATTCCTTTAAAATGAAATCTTTTTCGAATCTTTGCCTCCATTTTCTAATTTTTGGTGAATTTTTAAAGATTAATTTTTAGAATTTAAGTCATTAAATGCTGATCACGTGATTCCTTTTCTGGTACATTAATAAATTTATCATCACGTCCATAACAACTAAATAGACAGAAAAAAAATTTTCTTGCTAATGCGGCAGACGATTGGACATTATCCAAAAAAATATTAAATACAGTAAAAGATATGATACTCAAACTGTACTATATTAACTGTACTATATTCTTTAGTATGTCCTATTAGATTTAATTTGAATATTTCTTCTACATTATTTTGTGTATAAAAATATCCCTTACGATTTTTTTTATAAATATATTTTGTGTTTTTTTTACATCAATTGTATACATTGATCGTTGTATTTATTATAAATAAATAAATATATGTATATTGCATTAATTGCATACATTGACCGTTGTATTTAATTTGAATGTACTCCGTAGCGAAGTGCGGGTTTTCAGCTAGTTACGTATAAAATGCACATACAGTAATGTTCAGATAGGAAAATATAAAACAACCCTGGTAGTAAGTACCCAGACAGCAAATTTTAAAATTAGCGATATAAAATGATAAGATTTATTCTTATTGTTATTATCATTATTAAAAATATTCTTTTTCCGCAAAACGTGAAGGCTGTACATACGCATATTATTTGTGTCAGACAATTAAACATACAGAAAAATTTAATTTAGACATCTCAAACTTTAAAATCTTTATGACAAAGAATGGCTTCAAAAAGTATCCCTTAAAAGAGCTTAAAATTTCCAAGGGTGACGTCATATCAAACAGTGTACTAGTGCTACTGAGACTACTGCTAATAAGACTTCGTGATAATATTCATTCTTCATATACGTTACAACTGACGAAACTAGCCTGCAAGAAATTTTGACGACAAACAAAAAAAAAAAAAAAAAAAAAAAAAAAAAAAAAAAAAATTTTTCTTTTGCAGAAATGTATTAAAAAAGTAAATTTTTTAGCAAAACATGGGTGAAAGATTTTTTTTTAATGAAATTTTATGAAAAATAGGGGTAAAAATAGAAAATTGTATTAAGAAAAAGGAATAAAATTTGAAAAAGTAAAAAAATTTATAAAAAAAAAAGAATTTTACAATAAGGGAAACTGAATATAAATAAAACAAAATTTAAAATTTAAAACCAGCGAATATATTAGTCGAAGTGCAATTTTTTTTTAAAATTGTGACATACCGCCACATGGCCCTGGTACGCAACTCATAAATTTTCCCATAAATATTGTTACAGACAAAACATTCCTAAAAAGGTGGAAATCAAGGAAAATGAGACAGGATGTTTTAAAAAGAAGGAAAATGAAGTACGGACCCAACATATGCCTCATAAAGTTATAAATCAACCCAAAATAGTATAAATGTTTCAAAAGGAATAGTTCTATAACTCGGGTTTATAGTGTGTTTGGGTTGATACCTAATCAAAATGAGGACCTATTTTAAATATCTGATTACAAGAGTTTTTGAAAATAGGATATAAATACAAAATTCTCATGTTCCCAGGCAGAAATTATTATCAGCATATAATGTGAGTTTTGCTTATATTTCATGCGGAAACTAAGCGATACAATAACATTAAACTGTTCTCAAAATGGATAACCAAAACAATAACCAATGAACTTCCCTTTTGATGAATAGGTTGTTTATGCATAAATTTCTGGATTTCTAATCTTACACAAATATTATTTTCACTAAATTTTATTGCAATTTTTCAAAAGACAAGCCTTGAGATTTTAACATAAAACAGTTATTGCAACCGAACAGAACTTCCAGGGTACGAAGTTCAGTATATTCCAATTTAGAGCAACAAAGGACAGTAAGATTCACACATGAAAACATAAAATTAAAAGAAAATGAATGCTCAATGTTGCATAATTTTTTTTTCGTTGAGTATACAATAAACTGATTTGATAGCAATTCGCTTAAGCGACAAAAATTTTTAATTTAAAAACAAACTAATTTATAAATTTGTTCAACTCATTACCTGTAACACTTAAATTCTGCATTTAATTTTAGTTTACTTAGTGGATTTATACAATTCACTGATATTAATTACTGCTCGCATTTTTTTAAATCAAAAGAAGTTGAAAAACTAAACGGTAAGATTTTATGAAGATATCACTTGAATTT
This sequence comes from Dolomedes plantarius, assembly GCA_907164885.2. Taxonomy (NCBI): domain Eukaryota; kingdom Metazoa; phylum Arthropoda; class Arachnida; order Araneae; family Dolomedidae; genus Dolomedes; species Dolomedes plantarius. The sequence goes on along the minus strand of OU015494.1, from coordinate 82,862,318 downwards.
GTTCATACTATATCAATCCTTGAAACGCTCTTTGGGTTGATTTCAATAATTTAAATAAAATGCGAATCACTTCATCATAATAGACGCTTCTAAATGCACCCTTTCCACGTCATAGCTCGTTCTTACGCTCTATTGCTATTCTATATTCCCATGAGAGACGATGAGGAAGTCGCATCGCGAAGGCGAAAGTTGGGGGTAAGGATATGTAACAAGCTGAAAATCAGTCATACTTTAACGACATTTAGAGGTAAAGGTCTGTGGTCAAAAGTAATCAAAATGAGATTATACATTAAATACACTGATGTAAGAAATTAAGAGGATTTGCAGACTTGGTCGATTATCTCTAGAACTACTGAACCTATTTTAATGAAATTTGATATGTACATACATTGATATAATACAAAACAATCACTATTCAATAATTGTATTACACACGTATGATCGTGCGTACACTCGTTGCAGTCGGAAGGTATAAAACAGCAGTTGCAGACTAAACAAAAAAAATGGGTTAATAGATGGGTTAATAGGGGGTATGGTCCCCTCTTACAGATATACAGGACTCGCAGCGTGATTTCATACTTGAAATAAGGCAGTTTATCATTTCCTGTGGCAATTCCTCCCACTCGTTTCAGCAACGCTGAGTTCATTCCCTGGATGGTTCTCGGAGGGGGGTTGCGAGTTTTAATTGCCCTCAACAGAGCGTCCCAGACATGCTCTATAGGGTTAAGGTCTGGAGATCCGGCTGGCCAATCCATCCGGCGAATATCCTCACTCTGTAGAAATTCGTCGACCAGAAGAGCTCTATGTGGCCTCGCGTTATCGTCCATTAAAATGAACTCAGGGCCACTGCACCCCTGAAAAGGCGAACATAGGGCTCCAAGACCTCATCCCTATACCTCACACCAGTCACAGTGCCTCTTCCAAAGACATGGAGAGGTGTGCGGCCATCCAACATGATGCCTGCCCAGACCATTAAACCTCCTCCGCCATAATGGTCGATTTCGCGGACATTGGAGGGTAGGTAGCGGGTCCCTGGTTCTCTCCATATGAACGCACGGCGAGAATCGGTGTTTAGGCTGAACCGGGACTCATCAGTGAAGAGAACGGTGGCCCATTGATCCATACTCCAATCTCTATGCTCTCTGCACCATTATAAACGGATTCTCCTGTTCGTAGAAGTGAGCGGGACGCGAACAGCAGGTCTTCTTGCAAACAACTCTCTCTCATGAAGTCTTTTAGAAACAGTCACCCTTGATACACGGGTTCCTGTGGCTGCATACAAGAGAGCTGAGAAGCTGTAGCACTCCTGTTACGCCTCGCTATAATCGACAAATGGTGATCTTCTCTGGCCGTCGTGGCTCTTGGACGACCTTGCCCAGGCTTTCTCTCGATGGATCCGGTATCCTGGAACTGTTTCCATAAGTTTCACACGACGCTGGGCGTTAAATTGAACTCTCTACAAATTTGGACTTGAGATTAGCCTGCTTCTAGCCTCTCCACAATTCGCCACCTCATTTCATCATCTAAACGTTGGTGGTTACTCATTTTTACTGTTACAATTTGAAATTAACCGATTGCTGCAAAATTAACCCATCTATTAACCCATTTCTTTGTTTATTCTGCAATCGCTCTTTCATACCTTCCGACTCCAACGAGTGTTACGCACGATCATGCGTGTGTATTACAATTATTGAATGGTTATTTGTTTTGTATTGTATCAATGTATGTACATATCAAATTTCATTAAAATCGGTACAGTAGTTCTAGAGATAATCGACCAAGTCTGCAAATTCTCTTAATTTCTTACACCAGTGTACTTATAAGAAATAAACACTTTTTAATTATTTTAAGATTATTGCTAATTAAATATTTTTAGAAGCAGTTCTCAACTGTGTTCCTCCCGTTAACATATCATCTTCCATTTGCTGTCATAATTAGTAAAGCTACATCTCTTTACTCGACAATATCCTTCGATATGTTTGCAGGCCTTTGAGGTCTGCTCTTACATATCGGCATTCTGTGGAATTTTTAATCTTATCCCATCCTTACTCACAGAGACATACTTACCATACTTCCACACTTAGTAAGATAAAAAGGATGAAAAACTGAAGCAAGTGTTCCGCATATTTAATAATATCCGCGTTAAAACAGTATTAAAGATCTGATATAACTCAAAATATAACGAATCGTCAAAATTAAACTTCTTCCCTTAGATACAGTTTCAAGAACTCTAAACTTTGGTCACCAGCATGAGAGCATTTCACAGAACTAAGTATAATCAGCGCATGCACCCGTGGATTATCCTTAGTTATACTACCAGGTGATGGCCGTATGGCTAGGGCGCTGGCATTCGGTTCAGATCCTGTGGGTTCGAGTCCCACTGTTGCATGGATGTTTGTAGCCGTTCGGAATCGGCTTTAAACTGTAGGTCCCGGTCTAATTAGCCCTCGTGTAGCAAAAAATTGACCGTAGCGCACCAAACCAAACCTTAGTTGTATTATTAAATACTCATCTGACTGACGAGGGAAGGATGATAATCTCCTTAGAAACTACAACGTATCAAAAAAGTTTCAATGAACTGCATCTTTAGTGGAATGCTAGATAGTTTCAATTTTATAGCAAAAACAAACAAAAAAAAAAACTCAAGTTTTCTCTCGGTGCATTACCTTGAGACACAATGCAGTCAAGAACTGTCTCCCTATCCCTTCTCATAAAAAAAAAGGGAGGGGTTATATATATAACAAGTTTGCGATCTGAATGTGATCAAGTAAAGCAGGAGAATTATTCAAAACGACCTATATAAAAAAAAAGTTTTGGATTTGGAGTTTAAAGAATGGATTTGACAAACAACATGGACAAATATCTACATTTTACAGCTTAGTATGATATTAAAACAAGAACATTTATGTGAAGCCCAGGACTACAGCTGAGCGAATTTCACAATGCACACAACACTGCCAGAATATGACACTTAGCAGATAAGAATATTTTACAGAATATAAATAACTTGTGTAGATAACAATCAGACGAAAGGCTTCAAAAAATCTGTACGGATTATGATATCTTAGGATGACATCATTCAGTTACAGTCTTACAGTGATTTTCAATCGCGGCATTTGTTTTCAATTCAACGGCTCGATATGCATGATATAAAGGCTATATGTCGTGCGAGACAAACCAGGGAGCTCAGTTTTTCTTAGATATTTCACGGATATAACAAGTATAATAAAACAGAAAATACTCTCACACGTCCCATTTATACGATAAAAATAGCACTAATACTACAGTAAGAATGATAAAATTATCAGTTTATAGTTATGCATTTTGTTTTTCATACTCTTTCATATCCTGGGGAGGCTTAAATGCAACTCACATATGTATAAGATATCCAAATCTTTAGTTCAAAGAAAAGAGGAATCTTCCTCATGATTATCACAACATATTTTTTAACAAAACTTATTGCATATACCAAACAATTTTGTTTTCGAAAAATTTTGGCTCTTTTCGTAAATCTGAAGACAACATTTAAGTCTTACCAATGTATATTTTTTCAAGTGACACAAAAAAATTGTACATCTCATATATTTGTTCGGTGTTCAAGCGATTGAATTAAACATGACCGTTAAGCAATATATATATATATATATATATATATATATATATATACCGGGTGGCCATAATTAAACTGACAGTGCTCACAGTGTTCTGTAGCGCGATCTATTTGCGAGAATGACGCCACATTTTGTAGGAAGATTAAACAAGAAAAAATAAATTAGTTCCAAAAGTCACCGCTAGGGGAATATTTGGCGCTGTGTAATAGAAAATAGAGTGTTAACAAATGCAAATCAATGCGGAAATTACCTTTTATTTTGCATTCAAATGAGGTTCAATGTGGCTGCCGTTGTTGTGGACCACATATTGCTTTGTGCACAGTATGCACAACAGCAGAAAGTAACATGTCTGCAGGAATCTCCCGTACAGTCCGTGATATGTTATCCTTCAACGTAGCCAGGTCCTGGACCACTCCTTGATAGACCTTGGACTTAAGGTAACCCCATAGCCAGAAGTCGCATGGGGTAAGATCAGGCGACCGAGGTGGCCATGCAGTTGGAAAGTAGCGGCTAATGACTCTTTCTGTTGTGAATTTCTGTCGTAGCAGCTGTTGCACCTGTACAGCAACGTGTGGAGGGGCTCCATCTTGCATGAAAATGATTTCCCCCAGGCATTGTCTTTGCTGAAGTGCCGGAATAACAAAGCTGTTCAACATGTGGCGATATTTCTCTCTCCGGTAACAGAACAGGTTTCCGGTCCTGTCGGGGTAATGTTCTCATAGAAGAATGGACCTACGATAAATTCCGCGTGAACCCACACCAAACAGTTACCTTTGGTGAATGTAAGGGAATTTCTGTGACTGCATGTGGTGATTTGTCATCCCAAATTCGGCAGTGTCTGGGTATTCACAGTTCCATGCAGGTAAAAGTGGGCCTCGTCTCCCCATAAGATTTTCCACGGCCAAGCATCATCCACCTCCATTCTGGCAAGAAAGGTGAAAGCAATAGTCAATCGCTTATCATGGTCGGGGTACAGTAACTCCTGTACACGGCTGATCTTGTACGGATAGAAGTTGATAATCTTCGTAAGATTTTCCATACCGTACTGTAAGGCATATCCATTATTCCGAGCTAATCCCCGAGCGCTAGAGGTGGCAACAATATTGTCTGGTCCTCTGTCGACAATCGCCGTGGCAACTGCTTCGATTGTATCCTGTGGTACAGGTTTTCGTCCTCTGCCTGACTGAACCTTCAGAGAACCTGTTTTCTCAAACGTCGCAACCATTGCTTTTAGCCCGTTAACTGACACAGGACCGTTACCTTTACGCATTTTTTGTGCGTTCTAAAAGCACGAAGAGCGGCTGACGCGTTGCAGTGGTTGCGGTAAAAGAATTTGACCAGTAACGCCGCTTCGACTAAAGAAGGAGACATTGCACATAAACTTTCAATCCGATGATTCGAAACGTAAACACATTGCCTTTTAAAACCCCAAGCAGCTGGCACTGTGCAATGGATGTAACGTGAAATTTGAATAAAGAACTTCTTCTTCTGCTCAGCGTACGTGATATTGCAGATCACGAGACTTTATCGGTGTTTATGTAGATTTTACGCTTTTTTTAAAAGTGTTGCCATATTGCACCTGAAACTAAATAAGAAAATGTGTATAATAAAAGGTAATTTTATTCCGTATTAATTTGCATTTGTTAACACTCTATTTTCTATTACACAGCGCCAAATATTCCCCTAGCGGTGACTTTTGGAACTAATTTATTTTTTCGCGGAATCCTTCGTCCCCCGTCTTGTTTAATCTTCCTACAAAATGTGGTGTCATTCTCGCAAATAGATCGCGCTACAGAACACTGTGAGCACTGTCAGTTTAATTATGGCCACCCGGTATATATATATATAGTGTCCAAAATTAAGATCACAAACGCAAAATCTTTTATATCTGAAGGGATAATTGGTTTATAGCAACGAAATTTGGCATAGTAATGGCTCATAAAATAGCACGCATATAGCAACAAAACAAGATGAATAAGAGGTAAAGTGTTAGCAATATACAAATTTGACCGAAAAAGGTCAAACCATGATGTATCATATCTCAGGAACGGTCCGTCTATTAGGTTGTGGTCACCGTGCATAGCTATACAAGCTGCACAGCGAACCGTCATATTATTAATGAGGATATCTATAAATGCCTATGTCAACAAACCCCATTCTTCTAAAAGCGCGGATTTTAACGCCTGGAGGGTGCTGTAAAGGGGGTAACGTTGTGCAATGGCTTTTTCTAGACCCTCCCAAACATGCTCTATAGGATCTAGGTCCTGAGACACCGCTGACCATTCCATACGGCGAATATCTTCTTCCTCCAGAAAATCGTCGTCAAGGTTAGCACTACACGGCCTCGCATTATCGTCCATAAAAAATAAGACGGGTCAGGAAACACCCCGGAACAACCTTACATAAGCTTAAGGACCTCAACCCTATAGCGCTGTGACGAGACACTGCCTAGATCGAAGAAATGCAGCGGTATACGACTGCCCAACATGATGTCGTCCCAGACAAGGTTGCCCCTAATGTTGGGTGTATGATAGCAGGTCCCAGGCTGTTCCCGGATGAAGACACATCGAGAATCCCTTTGTGTAATGAATCTAAACTCATCGGAGAAAAGAATACACCCCCAATGTTGTTGTGTTCAAGAACGATGTGCTCGGCTCCACGGCAAACGGGCTGTCTTATGCGATATGGTCTGAGGGAGACACCACTCGTCGAAGGGCGAAAAGGCCCTTCTCTGCTAGGTGTCTGTATACAGTTTGCCTGCAAACTGTTGTTCCAGACGAGGATGTACGGTTCGGAGACAGTCTCTTTAGTCGTCATCTGTGAATGCCGTCACGCATTTAATACCACGCAACGATCCTTTGTAGGTGTCCTTGCTCTTGACGGACTTGGCTGGGCGTGCTGCTGATGGTACCACTTGTTTCGAAATGATTGCCATAAATTGATGCCAAAACCTGGATACCACTTCTGATGCCACTTGTTGCCACCGAGCCACCTCCTTTTGAGACTGGCCAGCTTCCAGCCTGCCGATGGCTCTCCATCTCAGTGAGTCGTCTAAACGATTATGAAATCTCATTCGCACTGAAATCAGTGAATCTTGGGGACTTTAATACAAGAATCACAATTTTGAAGGCAAAAATCCCAGAAGCTGAAACGACCACTTTCCCGTTCTCCTACCATACTTACGCTAAACACCGTTGAATCAAAACTGGATATTAACATTATGTCACCCGTTCCCTAAATATATATGGTACAAAATTTTATAAATTTTACAGGTAGCTATTTTAAATTACTCCCAAAAACGTGTTTGTGACCTTAATTTTGGACTGATGATCGCTGAACGATACGGCATTTTTATGAGCACAGCTAAAGATGAATTTTTCCTTCATATCTGTAGTTCTAGATTAGCCTGATTTTTAAAATCCTAAATAATCATGAAGGAACTAGAAACAGATCCCAGGAATTGTATCAACAGTCGAGCACACCCTCAATAAATAATATTAATAAAGTACATCACTGAATTTGGCGGAAATATCAAATAAATTCTTAATGAAAAAAAGGGAAAGACGGAGGGTCAAAACATCGGATGTAGAACTTCAATGAAACAATGTTATAGTCTCACAAATTTCCTTCTTATTTGTTCCTGGGAAGAAGCCTGAAAAGCGAAGAAATGTGCGATTATACCCCTCAAACATCACTATTCTTATAGAGACACCGTTGTATTCTTCCAATGAGAAACAGTGCGATTTAAAATAGCTTAGTTCCTGTAAAGACATAGAAAACAACATATTATCCGAAACAAACATGCATCAATTCAAACTTATGGAGTCAAATATATACAGAGCAGAATCCTGCGGATACGAACATCCCTCATTTACGAACGCAAAAAAAAATCCACAACAGGAACGCATTTGCATCCTTTTGACCGCCAGCTTAAAGGGTGATGACGCTATTATCAGTTCACTAAGTTGGAATAGAAACCAAGCACGGACACTATTTCACAGTAATGCATTTGAAAAGAATTTCAAGACAGAAAGAATCGCCTTAGCAGTGGCCATGATACAGTTGCGCATGTATTAACTTAATCAGTCCTATTGGCAAAATAAAAGAGACGATTTCAAATAATTGCCAATGAGGTCGTCTTTAACGAGCGAGCAGATACAGAAAAAAAGCTAGTAGACAATTTTCTATTATTTTTACGCTTGTTCTCTAGCTGCTCTAAGAAATCCGACTTCCATGTGTGTTTAGGGTAATTATGAATTACTGTTGAAATAGCACGGTTCAATTTGTAATGACGCAAGTGAAATTAGGATATACGTCCGAAATGACCAGCAGCAAATTACAAGCCCCCCCCCCCCTCCTCTCTCTGAAAAAAAAAACCCATTAATTTTGCATAAAAAAAATTGGATGAACGTTCGTGTCCTCGATAAAAAAAATTCCAAGGTAAGTCGAATACGAATAAGATGGATTCTCAAGCAACATTACAACTTTCAAAAGGAATAACTTCAAAGCGGAATTTAAGAAAAGAAACATACGTAAAACATCGCTAGCTGTTAGTCTCGTTATGCCTAGGTGGTTTGTTACAGAAAGAAGAAACATTTTCAATTTTGGAGACAAATTCTTCAAGAAAAAGCGAGAGATGCAAGTATAGGGTTAGAACTAAAGCATATTAAAACCTCCAGCTGTTAGTTACCAATTCAAGCATGACACACGACGCCGTTTTTAGAAACGTATGAGGAGAATTGGGTGGCGTTGATAATGATGAACTGCGAAAAATGGTTTTAAAAATCTACCAAAATTGACTGGAAATTAATCTACAACAGAAATTTTTGAAACTGGACTTTATTATCGAGCCCCATTCGACGAATGCTATCTCTGAGAACTTTGCAGAGGCGTAAATTACAAATGATCCTCCAACAATCATCTAGGGAGCGAGTATGGATGGCAGAAAGTTAAGTCTTGAATTACTGGGAAAGCATCCAGGCATAGTTGTTTCAACGCTGTAGACGTGAGTCACCTACCTTAACTAAAAATAAACAGAATTTAAAAAAACAAGCATTACTTCCAAAATCAATGGAAACTGGCAAACGATATTACACAATCGTTTTGGAAAGGAAAATTTTAAGTTGCTATCCTTCGTATACAAGGATGCGACGCATTATTTAAGGGATATTCATTGCGTATTAGACAATTTTAACACTTTGCGTACCGGGAACGAGAACCTCTCATTTTATATAACTAGATGAGACCGGAAACAAAAATCTCGTTTGCAGACAAATATTTTGAGAGAAAGAAGAAAAAGGAAGTAAACCATGACATTTGTTTGATGTCCTGTTCTTGGGAAATGCCACCTTTTATATCAGGATAATTACAACGATGTCAAAACTGCTAAAATGTTATTAGCAAATAAAATAAGAGTGTGCGTAACCACAAGGCCCGATAGAGGCTAACCAGTAGCTTTGAAAACTCTTAGGATTGAGTTCGGATCGAATTTGTTAACACGTTAAAGTGTCTAATGACATATTTTCCATAGCAACCCACAGGAAATGGGATTTGAAACCGAGAACTACTGAAGTTTAGCTCTTTTTTTTTTTGTGAGGGTTTTATGTTTTTATTTTCAATTTACCAATATATTAGAAATTCGTCGAAGACTATATTCCATAATTTAAAATAATATACAATAACAATATTTTTGCTGTTTATAACTACAATAAATAAAATTTCTATTGGAAATTTTATATGAAAAAATCAACAAAAGCAAAAGACACTAGATGGCATATCTTTTGACAGCAGGGTAGTATAGACTTCTGAAATAGTTGGGGAGCATGTAGGAGTTAATACTGTGGATATGCTTAAGACAAAGGATTCCAAATATCCTGATGGTGATAAATTGTGAAGCATGGTAGAACTATTTATCCCCATTAAAATGTTGTTTTTTAAGCATAATATTTACTGCTTTTGAATACCCGGTTCTACAACAATCGAAACCGGGTTATAGGTTCCAATAATTTCTCCGGGTACCCGGTTTTGCAATCCCTATTAGAGACACTAGAAATTAAGATAAGTACTATACATAGTTCAGGAGTGGGATTAACGAAAATTAATAGAACAAAGGAAATTATCTATAAACTTTTGTGTATTATTGATTATAACAAATTTATGAAAGGTTTGGAGCGCACGGTTCAATATCATGCATATTACTCGAAACTTCAGAAGACTACAAAATGGTAGAAAACCGTCTTTTCATTATAAATATGGTACTATACAGCAGTTTCGTTAAGTATAAAAAACTTAAACGAAAAATAGTACATACAAAAATACTTATTATACGTAGCAAACGAATGGCTTACTAATACAGTAGGAAACTAAGAATATGATGAAATGCAACCAACAATATCAAGAGCTGTTGGCCCAAGTAAAGATCCACCCGATAGATTGATCTGGTGATATGGCTAGGCATGTCCTCCTGCAAATAACTGCTACAAAAAGTGTCCTACCAAAGTACGCATAGTTTGTAGACTGCACGGGTGAAAAAAAAGAGAAACTCGCTATGTTTGCAAAGTTTGCACAGTAGCTCAACACAAAGGAACCTGCTTTAGTAATTACTATAGAATAAAAAAATATTAAAAATTATTATGATTGATTATCTGAATAAATATTTTAGTTTTTTTTACTCACACCGGTATAACGTGATATCACTGAAAATCGCCGGTCATACAGAACAGTTTTCTGAAAATCAGCTGGTATAACTCAATGTGTTAAAATGACTCGAATCGACACTACAAACTAAGATGAAATGAATATCTTACAGTAAAATACGAAAATAATAACATGTACTGTGAAGAGAAGGGTTCAAAAGAAAAGATCTATACAAACGAGATACCGATAAAACCATTGGCGAACTTGCGATTTAAAATCATTAAGAATTTCCTTAATTTTTTAATGAGTAAAAGGTAATAAAAGTTATAAATATTCTTTTAATTACTCACTTTTCATGCGAATTTAAATTCGCGGTTAACAATAAAATCAAGCAAAGTTTCGTATCCTGAATACAGAAATTCTTCAGCAAAGAATGATTTTTCAAATATTAACTTACCTAAGTAACCGAATTTCTCGGTTGCTGAGAACTATTTGCTTAGTGTGAGTAGAATTTAGTTTTTGCTTCAAGTCCAAAACCTCCATATCAATTTTTCTCTGCTTTTTCGATGATTTCACTTCTTCGGGATGGATGTAAGTCATAACTTGTTCGTGACAAAGTTCTTCTAACATTGCATATGATTCGGGTCTTAACAAGCTAAAAGAAAATTACATAAAATACCGTTAATTAACAACTTCATTCGTAGGTGTTAAGAAAAGTTACAATGAAAGGTAAGTAATATTTATAGTACAATACTCCAACTAATAGATAGCTAACTGCCAAAAGAATAGATATCACAGTAATAATACAATGGAACTTCCTGGATAAGGTTACCTTTTAATGTTATAGTAAGTTGTAGGTAAAAGGCAGTAAACATCAAAGGCTGCATGGAAAATCATATCTTCGGTTAACGGCCGACGACTCCAAAATTTTTGATCACGACGATATAAGCTTTTCATTTGATCCTTGCGGGGATTAATTGGTCCACCATAGGTACTGCACAGCGTATTGAGAGAGACGTTTTTAACTTTATAGACAGGCTTACCAGCATCCTGTTGTTGCAGAACAGCATGAGCAGCCTGAAAATAAAATAAAGGAATCCTGATAGAAAAAATTTTTTAAGACAAATGACAAAGATCCTTTTTTTTTTTTACTTCATTCTCTCCAACGAATTCATTCAACTGTACATAAACGCATAAGATTTTCCTTTACTCTCTCTCTCTAAAAAAGGGGGGGAGGGGAAAGGAAGGAGGAGGGCTCAATAATAAAGAATAATAGACATTTGACAGAAATAAAATACCGATTAAAACTAAAAATTTAAAACTAAAATACCGGAAAAAAATTAGCAAATTTGTGACTATAAACCATTCTGAACGGTTCAAAATGAAAATTTAAAATTTCCAAAATGGTAATAATAAATGAGGAGGCTGCAAATAAAATGAAACAAAGTTTGGTTATATACCACCAAGGAAAAAGGAAAAAATTTTCTGAAAACAGAAAAAAATTGTAAATAAAAAAGTATTCAATAGATAACAATAATTTGCATGAAATTTCAAACATCAAAGTGCTCTTTTCGAATAAATAAAGCTATTTTACTTTATTTCGAAACAAAATTCTATATTTTCTGTTATTATAAAAGAAGATAAATCAGAATTTTCTATAACACTTCAAAATATACATACATATCACTTCTAGAGAGATACAGTACGAAGCGTTTCTTTATTATAAGATATAGCCCTTCACAACTTATTTGTATCCAAAAAGACAAACCAGTTTTGGATTCATTTGTTTTCGGTACTTCCGCTTAAAAGCTTTTCTCAGCGTAGGATATAAAAAACCACGCTAGAGCGCTCTTTATACTCACAGATCGATTTCGAAGTACGCTTTTAATTCATTGGAGCTAAAGAAACAGTGCTAGTTGCGTTGGTTGATAGGTTTTCGAGTGCTATGGTGATCATTCATTGCTAGCTGAGATATTCTAGAGTTCGATGGGTTGTTCTCTCTTCGTCTGCCAGAAATAAGCTGTTAAAAATTTAAAATTTAAAATAGGGATTTGATGACAGTTTGAATAATACAACGTATACCAAACAGAATCGGGGATAATTTATTTTCATAAACCCTAAGCTGTCACAAACTATCATTTAAAATAGTCTTTAAAGTTTCTTTAACATAGAATCTTAAAGTACGCTCTCGCGAAAGCTCTATCAAAATCGTACAATTTTTTTCATCCTAAAGCTGATTCTTTTCAAATGCGGTAGACGATGCCGGATGAATAAAAAGTTAATGTTAAATTATAACTATCTCAAATCAATCAGTAAATTATACATCGCTACACCAACGTAAAATTTAATAATGATAAGCTATAGTTTCCGCCCGAAACTACGAGCAATTCATTAATTTTAATAAAATTTATGGATTATTGTCATTTTTTCCAGTGCTACAGTGAATTAGACGAAAATATTTTCGCGAACACGGTTCACTCTGACATAAATTTCAGTTTTTCAATTTATATCATATTCTAACGCGAGCACATACTTTCATTGCATTTCAAAACTTTACTAAAATTATGATGAATTTTTGTCAATCATTCATATATAATTTTTTTTTACACTTTTAACAAACCCTATTTTTTACACACCCAGTATATTAATTAAACCTACTGGTGCAGAGCACTGAAGCTTTACAATCTGCACATTTACTGACCGGGCTTGTGGCGGCCCAGTGATACAGCGCGCTGGTTTTCGGTGCTGAGGGTGCTCAGATCGAATCCCGGCGTTGCGCCACGAAAAAAATGCCTCCATTTGTATTCGTCCCTTCATAGGACGTAATGCTGTCCGCCTATATGGTGCCCCCATAATAAAATGGACAGTAAAACTGAGGCGTAGTATAGGCGAATGTTTAACGACAAGTGCCTCCGCATTAGAAAAAAAAATTTTTACTGACCTAGATTCTTTCACTAACTGCACTCTTCTTAAAATTTTCCTTACGGTAACAAAATCTATTTACAGACATATTCTGTCCATAATCAAAAGTAAATAACATATGATAAATATTGCGGGGGTTTTCTTCTCTTTCGTGAATTATTTCATTTGTGAATTTTTATCTTAACATGAGAACATAAAAGGTTTTGCAAAACTTGGAAGAGATCTCTATTTTGAGAACAAATACAGCTAATACTGAACAAAAGCAATATCAAGATAAATATAACACTCTTTATTAACTAGTTATACTTTTATGCAAAGGTATTCACAAAGTAGGCTCAAAGATTCAATTGAATGGGGTAAATGTAAATATGATTTTCGTGTAATTGTGAATGCTGTTATTTAATAAATAATATACTGAATAACATCACAGCACCAGAATATATTTCAATATTATTTTTTTTTTTTAATAAGGGCAGTGCCTAGTACCGTAAGTGATTTTTGATTACCTGGACCATCTTACTCCAACGAGGATGTATTAAGAGCTCTCAAGGATGTACAAAATCAAACTTACACTTACAAGCATAGGAACGTTACTGAGTGCCTAGAAGTGTTGTTTTTCATCAAATAAATGGTAGAAAAGTTCTATTTATAGATTAGGAGCTGGCGGTCCAATAGCTTTATGACATCACGATAAAATAGACTTGGTGAACTGCATTAAATTAGAACTCGAATGGGTGCAATAAATGCAATATTGTTTTCAATAATGTTATTAATAAAATACTGTTAATACTGTTGCTGAATATGTTAAAGCAAACAATCTCAATACATGTTCCAGGAACTGATTGATACTGTTGCTTCTTACAGCGCCATCCTACTTTATCATTTAAAATTATAACTGTAAACATGTGGTTAAAAAAAACAACCTGAAGCAATACAATGTCAGTTATTTACAATTACCACCTTTTTTAACCGTATTTTATTTTAAACATGCAGAAAGCACCTGTTTACAACTACCCCTATGTCGTCGGGGTAATTGTAAATGGACGGGGGTGATTATAAATTATATTTTAGAGCTCTTTAATATTGATACTTTTGATCAACTTTTCATATGCAACGTAATTAAAAAGGTTAAAATAACTATTATTGAAAATTTTAATTTTATACCCAAATACCCTTTTTTCATGAGTTAAAATGTTTTTTATCATTCATATACTGTTTACAAAATATTACCACTTCTGTCCCTGCCAGTCGTCAAATGAGACATCAAGTACATTTATGTACAGCGTGTATTCCATCATATCACTTCCTTCAGGACAAAGCCTAAAAATTTCTAATTGAATCCTTTCTACAGTTATTTTCATAACAATTATTGCACTGTATCACAATTCAATAGAATAAAAAGAATGAAATCCTTGGAGATGGTTAGTCAAAACAGTGGTGACACCAGGCAAAATGTCGACTTCCCTTGTGGACCCTTGTTGTGAGTCGACCCTTGTGGTACCCAATATAGTAGGGGAGAGCATATGTCGAAAAAAATGAGCTCCGTGGCGGTATTAATGATGGGAACATGGGTGGATATTTTTTTCATCAGAAACTACCTGTAGATGAATAATTTCCATGGTGTCACTCTTTGGTGTGTGGCGTATAGTAGTAATGACGTCATCAAGATGGCCGCCATGGAATTAAAAAAATCCACTTTATTTCGGTTATTTATCGGCCGATTTTCTTTTGTAATACCTCATATTGAAGATAAATAAAATGTCTAGATGACAGATGCAGAATCAAGGACGACGGACTCATCACAGAGCACAAAAGGGAGAGAGCGCGTCCTGTGAAGAAGATGGTTGGCTCGCGGTTGGGACCTGTGTGTGATTCTTAGAAAAGAGAGGAAGAGCCCCCCAAAATGTGCGAATAAAAATGTGCCTCAATAAATGTGCCAATAGCACGTAATAAGGCCATACATATGTGTAACTCTCCAGGTCGTAGCACAAAGCGATCTCGAAGATTCTGTTGAGCCATGATAAGTTGCTGCACAGGACGGTAAAGACCCAAATCTAATGGAACAACACATTTTGTATCTACTCCACACACATATATAGTCAATTTTTCAAAGTACGTCTAGAAAGTCAATTGTATGGAACGATCTGTTGGAGAAGCTGGTGTGATTGGTAGAGTACATATGTACAACTTTATTATAATCAATCGAGTAACCCGAACCATGCATGAGCTGAACCAAGAATTTTCTGCGAGTTTTACTATGTATCGTTAGGCCAACAGCAACTTGTAGAGGAAGGTCTCGTGAGTGTCTGTGTTTAACTAACGCCGTGCTACTATAAACGGTTTGTCTTTCAGTTTGACACTTATACATAAGAGTTTGTGATAATGCAGCACCCCTTTGATTCAAATGTTTGTTATCAATCTGCAAACTTTCCTTCTTTTTTGTTCCCTCCAATATACCATTTGAAAAAGTATAGAACTTCTTTCGGTATGATATTTATGATTTTTTTCTTCGTTATAGAACTTGTAAACTTCCATTTCTCATCTGTCAGTATGGTTTTACGTAATAATTTAGCTGCTTGATACAGAACTTCCATACTCGCATTCATATCAGAATTGGATTCCACCCGCGACAACAAAACATCATTGACAAATTTCAAAGAAATACGCTGTGATTGATTTTTGGAGATAAGGTTGTTAAATACTACATTCATGCAAAATAATTCATGCTCAATAAGTATTTTAAGCGATTTTCTTGACAACATGTCTTGCCGTTTAACACCATTCCAGTGACAGATATTTCTATAGTGTCTCTCAGGATCTGCCATCGTGACAACATTACCTTCCAAAAAAGAATCTAGCAAACGATCTATGGATTCTACTTGACTAATACATTCTGGCAAGTTAGGTGTTGTTTCAACTTCATCAGTACTTCGCAATGACGTTTTTTGTGCAACATTCTTTGTGGTATGCTACATCATATGCATGTACATCTTCTGGATTAATGAACCCACTCAGTTTTAACTTCCAATTGCTATTTTCACTTCGCTAGACAGCATCAGATCCTCTGAACTACCTTTTTGATGGAAGCGGTATATAATGGATGTCTCCTAGCTTCAAGTCTATCGAAAAAGAAGCAGGCATTTTTATGTAGTTTCGTGCCAAGATTTTGGCCTCTTGTACACGGGTGGACCTTATTGCACACCGAGCCTGGCGAACCTATTTCAATTTCCGCTTGTTGCTTTTTATACCTGGCCTGTAGTCTATCAATGTTACCTTTGTGCGTGCATTTCTTGTGACAAGTTAAATGCCACCGGGTATTTAGCTGAGTTATTCCTTCCACTGTAAATTTTCGAGCGTATTCTTCGAGGTGCTGATAATCACTGTCTTTACACTTGTTTCGAACTTTCACTGCATCAAACAGTTTGTGCTGAGTACTTGAGGTTTTAACCAAATCCTCATTCAATAGATGTTGGCACAATATACACAATTCAAAGTCTATGTCCTTCACTCGCTTTCGCTTAGACGGTCGGTCGAATTTAATTACACCATCCATATTTTAAGTTAAAATTTACCACTTGAAACCAAAAAAAAATATAGGCAATCTTGAACCGAACACAAGTTGTACTGTCTTTCGTTCAACAACAACTGTTGTAAATGCACTTATGTATTATGTGTAGATCTCAATTCATGCATTTATAAGTCATGCCTTTATAACTTTATATTGGTGAAATTTTTATATTTTTTCTTATTTTTGTATATCTCACCTGCCATTTTGTGAAGTGTATAAATCATTAACTTGTCCTTTTTGCAAACAAAATCATCATGTAATTTTGCTATACTGTGTAACATTTTTTAATAACATGCTGTTGCATATTTCTATGATTCGTTAAGTTATTTTTAATGCTCTAGGGCAGGGGTGGGCAGACTTTTCCAAGGTACGGGCTACTTCTAATTTTGTCAAGGTGTTGCGGTCCACCCAGTGACGTAGGTGTGGTGAGCTAAAAAAAGGTCTACAATATTTATTATAACTTAATAATAAATGCGGAATATGTACTTACCTACATAACTACAAGAAAAAAAAAACTTAAATCTTTTAAAACCGCGTTTAAAGCAAATCGCGTCTGTGTTCCAAAAATATGTTTCTTTTAGTATGCGCGTCTTAGGTCTTAGTAAAGGCGGTCACCCCAAAATGCCTTGGTGGTCCACCGGTCGGTCGCGATCGACTAAATGCCCACCCCTGTTCTAGCGTATGTACTCATCTTAACATGTGTATCCCAATGTAATTTTTGCACTTGTTTTTTTAAGTTTGTAAGCACATTTCCTTTTTACTTTTTGTGCTAGGCATGGTACAGTGTTATACACTGTTTTGAGGGTTATGTTTTTCATGCAGACGTGTCTTGTAACCTTCCTTATAAAGTAATCACACTTATTTTACTATGCAACCATGGTCTTTGTCACAAGGTTGACTCTTATAGTGCATTCATTTATGTATGACACCAATTTAAGTTGTTTTGTAATTATTTTGTTACCATTTTTCCATGTGTTTTGAATGCACTTTCTATGTGTAATTTACAGGGGTGTTTTTTTTTCTTTGTTTTTTCAATGGCTGGCCAGCCGACATGAAGTGTTTTGTCTTTATGTATAATGTTAATTTAATTACAAGCACAAAAGTTTTTTATCCTTCATGGAGGGTCTCCAATGTAACTTTGACCTAGCATAACACAGGTTCCAACCGCGAGCCAACCATCTTCTTCAGAGGACGCGCTTTCTCCCTTTTGTGCTCTATGACGACTCCGTCTCCCCTGATTCTGCATCTGTCATCTAGACATTTTATTTATCTTCAATATGAGGTATTACAAAAGAAAATCGGCTGATAAATAACCGAAATAAAGTGGATTTTTTTTAATTCCATGGCGGCCATCTTGATGACGTCATTACTGCTATACGCCACACACCAAAGAGTGACACCATGGAAATTATTCATCTACAGGTAGTTTCTGATGAAAAAAAATAGCCACCCATGTTCCCATCATTAATACCGCCACGGGACTACATATGCTCCCCTACTAATAGCAGTGAGCTACACAGGAGTCGACATCTCATCGCCCTGCAGTCTTCAATGGACCTGATTAGGATTTATCCGGCCAGGGATCATTAGTAACAACAACAACAAGAATAAAATGCAACAATACCTAAGAGAGCTGATATGACACAAGCGAATTAATATTACAATTAATCAGACAACACCGGCAAGTTCACAGAAATTTACAATAATCAACTGTAAAAAGAAATACGATAAACAAGGAATTTTTTTTAACTTTACATTTTCATTAAACGGTCATTAAACAACGCACAAGACCTGAATAAAAAAAAACATACTGTTTCACAGCCATACGCAATAAACTCGTAATTAAGAATACTGGAAAAGAGATTTCGAACAGGGAAATTACCTAAGCTTCAACCACGTATCCACAGTTGATGTAGAAGACTAAACTACACGCTAATAAGATTTAACCCTTATAGATCATTTATCTTTTGTTCGTAACTGTAAAGTCTATCCAACAGCACAACCGGACAAATAGTTATGACCTATGGTCAAATAATTATTGCGGCGACTTTCGGTACTAGTTCTAGAGGTTTCAATCCTGAAATTAGCATAGGTATTTAGAGCCGTTCGAAATCGGCTTTAAACGGTAAGTCCCGATTTGTTTAGTTTTTGAGTTACGAAAGATGGCAGTAGCGCTCTAAAAAAATATAATCAACTAATCCAAAATAGAAAAAGCTTAAATTATTATATTTAATTCAAACACATCGGTTATATCATAGTAGAAACTAATAAAAGAATCCAATATATTTCACTACATTAATATTCCATCAATTTTCCAAAACAATGCATCGTAAAATATTAGACGTATTGTTATTTTAAAATATTTCATAATAAACATGTTACTATATCTCATATATAAAATAATATATACGGTGTATATTACTTTCAACACTTAATATAATTTGCTAAGGGATCTTACTTTCTGATTTCTCAAACAAAATACAGAGGCTGTTCGCACATTTTTTAGACGATTTTGATAAGCGATAATAAAAAATCGTTTGCTGCAAAAGAAATAATTGCAATTGTACTATGTTTTTAAAAGTCAAAATTATCGTCTGCGGCTTGAAAGTTTTGTTTTTATTCAAAATGGCGTTTTTAACAAAGCAGTGGTTCGAAGGCTACATTTATGCTCTTTCCGAAGAGAAATATGCATACTCCGTTATCCAAAAACGATGTGAGAGTCATGGTTTTGTGATATCTAAAGCGTCGATAGGTAATATCGTCAACAAGAAAGGAAAAAAAACGTCAAATTGGAGCCTCAAGTGGGACAAAAATTCCAAACAAGTATCCAAGGAAAAAACGGACATCTTCGACTATTGCAAAGGTACGTTGTTTAATGTTAAAAGAAAATCCCCCCAGTCAAAGGACAGTTGCAAAATCATTAAAATGCTCGGTGTCCACTGTAAACAAAAGGATAAACGTTGATATAAATCTTAAGAAAGCGAAAAAACGCAATGTGCATCGTCTTCTTCCAAATCATATCGCTGAACGCAGGACACGCTGCAGAATTCTATATGAGAAACACTTATCCAAAGAAAAATGGAAAACAATTGTCACAATAGATGAATCATGGGTGTATTTAAATGACTGCAACAAAAAAAGAGCCATTTATTATCATAAAAGGGGAGAAAAAAATTTAAGTACATGGTTCAAAGAATCGAAAGAAAGTTTTTCTAAGGGATTCATGATTGTTGCTGGATTTTCTTATAATGGCAAGTTAAAAATAAAGAGAGTGGAAAAAAATGTCAAGCTAAACTCCAAATACTATCAGGAACATATTTTATCGCCAATTTTTCTGAATGAAATACCATCGTTTTACCCACAGTGCCATCAATCTGTGAGACTCCATCAGGACAAAGCTAACAGTCACGCATCAAAATCCACTGTAAATTTCCTAAAAGAAATGGAACAAAAAACTGGTATCAAGGCCATACCCTTCACTGATATCCCTACTAAATCTCCCGATGTATCACCTATGGATTTTTGTGCTTTCGGACTTTTAAAATATGCATTAACCAAACGTCGTCCCAAAACCCTTACAGGACTCTGGAAAGCTGTTCAGGAGGAATGGGATAGAATACCTCTTCTGACACTTCAAAAGGCATTATTATTCTGGAAATTGCGGTGTCGAAAGATAGTTCAGAATAAGGGATGCCAAATAGAACATCTAAAACACAAGAATTTTATGTAATTTAGTTTTGTGAATACAATATACATCGTCTAAAAAATGTGTAAACAGCCTCTGTAAACCTAATCCATCGGATCAATAAAATCTCAATTTTTCAGTTCACGAAAACTTGCCTTGATGCAATATTACAAACCGGGCATCACAAATACTCCATTCAATTAGCCTTCAATATTTCCAAGGTTATAGTGGAGACAAGGAACATTCATCACACGTGAATGAGCATGTGATAAATTTAATCTTTCTAATATTTATTATTAATTTTATATATAATTCCCAATGTTCTAAGTTATCAAATATGATGACGTACTGTATCATTGTATTTCGTTTCATTTCTCCAAATACTGCAAAACAGAACGAAAAGAAGGGAAATTATCTACACACACACAACCCGAGGTCGAGGAAGAAATAAAAACGTATATGGCAAGTTACGAGTGACTGATTGACAATGGAAAACAATACTGCTAGCTACTTGGCACTTTAAAATAAAGGAATTTGCTAAAAATTTGTAATACGGCTTTATTTTATATTTTTCAAGCGAGCTACCATACAAGGAACCTAATTTTAACAAAAGGATGGAAAAAAGTGGATACTTTCAAAGTTAAGCAGATTATGTTTCAATATATTCCCCCTAATAACTATAAAAATAATAAATACAAACAAATGTATATAATAATACGCATATAATCGTTGACTTTCAACATACTCGGTCAAAAGCATATCACACACACTAAAAAGAAAAAAAGAAAAAAGAGAGAGAGTATAAAAACGACCTTGATTTTAGAAAAATATTGAATCTAAATGCCCATATGATGCTGAAGTTTGTACATCAACTTAGTGGGAGGGTTATACGGTCGCACTGAAAGAATGGGTGCTATTAAAGAATAAGAATGTTATCATTCGTCTGAACAAGAATAAGACGTACTGTACTTTTTTGTACCTTTAAGGCTGATTAAACTATTCGGTATCTGTTGGTACTCGTCTTATAGCAGAATAATAAGTTGCAACATTTACGAAATAATTACAAGATAAAAAGAACTTTTTATAAACCATGTTTTTAAATTTTCTGTTGAATCATATAAATTTGACAATTCTATGTATTAATAAATACTTTTATAAAAAATTTTTCATGAATTATCCCATCAAATTGAAAGAAAATGAAGTTAATTGGAAGTTAACTTGCGTTTAACTTTTCGTTCCCGTCCCGGCCGATAGATGGCTGCACCAGTCTACAAAACAAAATTAACTGAAAATGAATTCAATTCTGCTTAAAAATGGCTAAAAGTATTAAAATAATGCATTGTCATCGTGTTCTGAGCTATTCTAAAAGTTTCAAATGTCTAGCTAGTCGGGAAGTTAGTAAAAAAAACGATTGCAAGATTTGTACTGGACAAACACACACACAAACAAGAAAGAAAGAGAGTTAATAAAAACGTGGTAAAAATCGAGTCGTGCTGGCTAGATCTGTCCCAAAAGTTGAATGCATCCTAAGCACGTTGAAATTTCGCAGTTAAAGCAGTGAACTGACTATACTCATATATTAAAATATAATTAACCTTTATTGGCATAGACAAGAAACTAAAGTATTTGCTATGTACGGTAACAAGCCATTTATCTTAATACAGGAGCTCCATGCAGAAATGCCTCAGAAACTGCCAATAGATTAACTCCCCCCCCCCCCGCGTCTACCTTTTCAATTTAACAACATACTACCTTATGAATCCTGTAAAAATAACCAAGTTGAACATAGTGCTTTCAAATAACTGATACTACCGAAAACAAGAATATTTGAAGATAATGCCTGCTGATAAAAAGGTAGGAAAAATCCTGGATGCCAAAAATTCGAACACATCATCATTAAAATAATACAGATATAGTATTTCAAAAATGTAGGAATGTCAATAACAATGAGTAAAGAGTTTATATATGAAGTTTTATATTGCATTATTGTCAAGAAATAGCATAAATTGTTAAATCCTGGCAACTACTTAAACCACACAAAATTAAGATAATCTAATAGAAATAAAAATTTAACGTATCACAATTTTAACCTCCCTTTTCTAACTTTGCTACGATAGTTGACAAGAGCTAGAGGTCGAATCCTGATCTTCTTTCTCATCATGAGACTGATGCTTTGATTGAGATGCTCCATGGATATGAAGAAATCTTATTTTTGAATCACATTGTCCCCCCCCCCTCTGTGTGTGTGTATATATATATATATATATATATATATATATATATATATCCCTGAGGCCTAAAAAACGTAAGTAACGCTAGTAAAATACGTTCTACACATATTTTTTGCTAGACTTAAAATTTAACATATCACAATTTTAACCTCCCTTTTCTAACTTTGCTACGACAGTTGACAAGAGTTAGAGGTCGAATCCTGATTTTCTTTCTCATCACGAGACTGATGCTTTGATTGATCCATGCTCCATGGATATGAAGAAATCTTATTTTTGAATCACATTGCCCCCCCCCCCTCTCTCTCTGTGTATATATATATATATATATATATACAGGGTGGACCAAAAGTCTTGCCCTGTTTATAAAAATTCATTACAAAATATTCGTTTAATATAATAATGTGTAAAGTATACATAAGATTCGATTCACAAGAATCGAACTTTTGAGTGAATGAATTAAAGAAGCTGCTTGAGATATGCTAATTTCGGCATACGCGCTTGGTATAAATACCAAGCAGCTTGATTAAGTAAAAAGGTTGTTAAAGTTGATAGATAAACGAGAGGGCGCTACGAGGTAAGCAGCTCCAGGTGTTAACCGGCGCTAGTGCTTAGGGGGCCCAAAGTTTACGTGGCAGAGCTGCTGGTTTGACTCTCTAGTTTGTGAGTATTGCAATGTGTATTTTTATTGAATGCTAATATATATTCCGTACAAGTAGTACGTATGCTTATTGCTGTAAAAGCAAATTCTATATGTGCAACGAATTCAATAAACATTGTTTCGTGTATAAACTGTGTTTGTATCAAATTCATTTAGAGTACTACTTCAAATTATATACACCCAAGTGCGGGTAGAAGTGAGCTATACTCTATAAATGTAACTTTTGTATCATTGGATAGGTCAGTTTCAGTAGTTTTTTTTTTTTGGTGCAATAGTTGGTGCGAGTGCTCCTTCAAGAGTAACTCAGGGGAGCATTTTTAAGGAAGACATCATTTTCGGCCGAAATGCCTTCGATTCAAGAGAAAGCCCAATGTGTCCTTTGGTTTCACGAAACGAAATCGCCCATTAAAGTTCAGCGTAAATTTCGACTTTGTTATGGACGCAACCCTCCTGATGCAAAATCAATAAAGCGATGGTATGAAAGGTTAAAAGAAACAGGCAGCGTTAAGGATCTTCCCAGAAGTGGCAGGCCTAGCAACTGTTGATCGCGTTCGGCAATCGTTTCAACGGAGTCCTACTAAATCAACTCGTGAAGCATCACGTGAACTTCAAATACTGCAAACAAGCCTTTTATGGAGAATTCTTACCAAACTTGTTTGCGTTATTTGAAGTTCACGTGATGCTTCACGAGTTGATTTAGTAGGACTCCGTTGAAACGATTGCCGAACGCGATCAACAGTTGCTAGGCCTGCCACTTCTGGGAAGATCCTTAACGCTGCCTGTTTCTTTTAACCTTTCATACCATCGCTTTATTGATTTTGCATCAGGAGGGTTGCGTCCATAACAAAGTCGAAATTTAAGCTGAACTTTAATGGGCAATTTCAATTCGTGAAACCAAAGCACACATTGGGCTTTCTCTTGAATCGACGGCATTTCGGCCGAAAATGATGTTTTCCTTACAAATGTTTCCCTGAGTCACTCTTGAAGGAGCACTCGCGCCAACTATTGCACAAAAAAACTACTAAAACTGGCCTATCCAATGATACAAAAGTTATATTATCATATTAAACGGTTATTTTGTAATGAATTTTTATAATCAGGGCAAGACTATCGGTCCACCCTGTATATCCCTGAGACCTAAAAAACGTAAGTAACGCTAGTAAAATACGTTCTACACATATTTTTTACTAGACTTCCCCCCCCCCACGTTCAAAAACCACTAGCTTAAATAGAACAGATGGAAGACAGGGGACCGGATTCTTCTTTTCAGGCATATAAAAAATGAATATTTCTCTTTTCGACCAACAGGACATCATCACATTATGTATCTCCCGACAGTTCATTGGATTAGGGTTGTGGTGTGAGAGTAGCGTCTTTTTATGCTGTGAAGAATATGAAATTCTTCAAGCAGTCAGTCGTGTGAATATTTGATGTGTTTTTGTCACCCCTGCCCTTGGCAACAGAGGGGGGCGTGAACAGGGTTGAACTCTGGTGAAAAGCTAACTGACTGATGGTCATCGCCGGGCTGAGGGCGGTATTCCTCTCCTTGTCTACTGGCAAAAGGGTGTCAGCTGGCGACAAAGGCCACACACCGAGAGTCATACATTCTTCATGCACAAAGGGGCTGTTCATTACGCTAAAACCCTCTGCGTGGGAAATTCTCGTATGTTGGAAATAGCTGATGTCACTATTTTCAACAAATCAGCGTCTAAGCACAAAAACCAACACATGATAGGACGAAATATGTTTCTGGGAGGTGCTTAGAGTTTTCGTGGAGAACCTCGGACCGAAAAAGAATCAGATAGACTTGAGATCTACTCTCAGAAGGTGATTGATACCTGCGGCCTTGGGCCAGATTACATTTTTGGGAACTTGAATCTCAGTCTTAGTGCCGTTTCACGTAGTCAGTGGACTCTGACTGTTTGGGGAAGAATTTTAACTCCCTGGTGCCTTAGGGCGGTTATGACTGTAAAATTTGATGTAACTGAAGTGTAAATATTGTATATAATTAAATACATAATTTTAAATCCTAAACTCCGTACCTTGAATTAATCTATGCCCAGCTACCTGGGAGAAAGTGTTCATATCGTCACAGTCTTACTATATAGATTAATTAAAGTGGTGACAGCGGTGTTGATCGATCCCTCCACCTGAAGATTCCTGTGAGTAGTAATTTATACAGTGATTTGCCAAGTTGGGCGTTCCGATCTACTGTTGTCGAACTGTGATTCCTGTGAATAGCAAATTGTATTACTTTGCTGAATCTGCCTTGTGCGTGTCTACTTGTCGTCGAACTTCGATTCCTGTGAACTGAAAGTTATAGAGAATCGTCGAGTGGTGCTTTCCTGTCTGCAATCTACTAAACTTTGTTACTTAGTGCACGAACTCTTGGTGACGTCCCGCTTCTTCAATTAAGTGTGAACTGTTTGCAACGTTAAACAGAACCATTGTGGCCTTCTGTTCCGTCTTCATGCTGATCATCAAGAGAAGTCGTCAAAGCAGTGAGTACTATATGGTTTTCATTTCTCTATTGGGTTACTGAGGCAATTGAATAGTAGTGTTCTTTTTTTGTGTGTCATTCAACTTAAATCATTGCTAGTTGTGTTTCATAGATAAAGTTGTGTTTAAATATACTAGTAAAACAAATTTTAAAAATAACCGAGAGTAAAATAATTTAGTTTTGTATAATATAAAAGTGTATTTGAATGTGCAAAGTTATTTAGTAAATCATAATTGAATTTAAGCTTAAACTGTAGTGAGCTAATTAAATTTTCGTGTGTTTTGTGTTAGAATTGCTATGTGTAAAATTTAGGGTAAGGTTAAATTCTCTAACTGAAATCATGGCTTATTTATCCAAAGCTCTTAAGGCTGATTTAGTTTCACTCGCGGAAGATCTTGGA
Source organism: Dolomedes plantarius (assembly GCA_907164885.2). Classification (NCBI taxonomy): domain Eukaryota; kingdom Metazoa; phylum Arthropoda; class Arachnida; order Araneae; family Dolomedidae; genus Dolomedes; species Dolomedes plantarius. The sequence continues at coordinate 82,836,107 of OU015494.1, read as the reverse complement.
GTTTGTGCCAATTCCGATATGAACAAAAATGAAATTAGGAGACTAATAATGTCAGATGAGGGTTATGATGAAGAAAACGAGAAAGCAATGTTAGAAGCGATTGAACGTGAAAACCAGTTAAAGTTTGAGTGAGAGAGAGAAAGAGAGAGGGAACAGCGAGCTTACGAATTGGAGAGACTCAAAATAATAGGCTCAGAAAGTGGTAGAGAGTCAATTCCTGAACCGTTAGAAAACTCTCTAAGGAGATCTTCTCCAGAAATGAGGAGGATGATGCCGAAATTTAATCTAGAGGAGACTGACATAAGTTTGTTTTTGGCTATGTTTGAGCTCCAAGCTAAAAATCTTGAGATAGATGAAGCAGAATGGGCAACTCAACTTCTTTCGTTATTGCCACTAAAAGTTGGACAGATTGTTTTGCGTGAGTCAGAACAAGACTCAAGAGATTATAAGTACGTAAAGAAAATCTTGCTAGACTGTTTTAAACTGAGTCCAGATACCTTTAGGCAGAAATTCCTGCAACACACCCGCAAAGCAAATTAAAGGTGGAAAGATTTCGCTTATGAATTGCAGAGCTATTTTAATGGGTGGATTGAGGGGCTAGGAATAAATACTTTCGAGGCTTTGAAACAGCTCGTGATTGCGGACCAAATTAAGAGACGCGTAAATAGCGAGGTGCTGGAACACTTCTTAGATGAATGGGGTAGCATTGTTTCACCTTCAGTGTTAGCCGAAAACCTGGATCGTTACGAGTTAGTAAGACCGGATAAACGAATCACAAATGATGGAAGGAAGGAATTTCAGGTGCGAAAACAAATTGATTTGGGGTTTAGGAATGAGGGGAAGGCCAAACCAGAAAAACAAGTGGATGGGCAATCTACCTCCCCAAGCAAAAATTCATATTTAAAATATGAAACAAAATTTAAAGAGTTTGATAAGCGAAATCCTCTTCGTTGTTATGAATGTAATTCGGAGGAGCATTTACGTCAAAAGTGTGATTTCCGAAAAAAGAGAGATGCGGAGACTCTGAATAATATTGAACAAAACGACGTTGTGGACAAATGGTTGAAACCATATTTGAGTGTGGCTAAGGTCAATGGCGTCCAAACTCAAGTCTTACGAGATTCGGGAGCCACTTTTGATCTGGTCTCACAGAAGTACGCACCGCCAGAGACCTTTACGGGCGAAGTCGTTTGGGTAAAACAACCCCTTAACACGGAAGCAAAATGCCTCCCTGTGGCCAGGATAGAGTTAGAAGGGGCATTCGGGCGCGTAACCACAAAGGCCGCTGTGTTCGATAATTCGCTAAACCAAGACAGGTACATTTTGGGGAATCGTACTTTTGCTCTTTGTGAAGGCGCGGGAAAAAGGGGGTGGAGTTCAGGAACTAAACGCCGTCACGCGCTCGTAAAGCAAATCGAAAGAGAAAGAATCCGGGGTTGAGCCAGCTGATAACGTTTCTGAGCCGGCTATTGTTCTCAGTGCAGAGGTTCTGATCGAGGAGAAAATAGACTTACAGTTAGAGGGGGAGAATGTCGAATCAAGTGACCCTAACCTGCTGATTTGTACACCATCAGAATTAAAATCTGCTCAAAATGAGTGTGAAGATTTAAAAACGATTTGGGATAAATTGAAGACGGATGAGGAAAAAAACATTCAGGGACAGTACGTGACCGAAAACGGAATGCTGTTTAGAATCGAAAAAATCATCTAGGTGATGTGCACAAATTGATAGTTGTTCCGAAAGATTTTAGGGGTAAATTGATTGAATTATGCCATCACACAAGAGCTAGCCATTTAGGGGTAACAAAATCGCGTGATAGATTAGCGAGGAATTTGTTTTGGCCCGGGTGCCACAAAGAAATGGACGAGTTTGTACGCTCTTGTGACCCATGTCAGCGTGCCGGTAAGGCTTTAGACAAGAAAAAGGCTCCCATGAAATTAGTACCAATAATTAGAGAGGTTTTTTCCAAAATAAATATTGATGCTTGTGGGCCGTTACCGTGTACGGATGCTGGAAATAGGTACATGATTACAGCCATTTGACTTGCTTCAAAATATCCTGAAGCTGTACCTGTAAAAGATATTAGTTCTGTTTCTGTGACCGATGCGTTACTACAAATTTTTAGTCGTTTGGGGTTTCCGAAGGAGGTGCAGTGTGATAATGACACTTCTTTTACTAGTCACCTCACGACGGAATTTTTCGAGCTGTTCGGCATAAAAATAGTTCATAATTCAGTGCCACACCCACAGTCAAACCCAGTGGAGCGGTTTCACCGAACACTTAAGCGGCTGTTAAGGGTTCTTTGTATCGAAGCTGATACCAAATGGGACAGGCATCTTCCTGCGGCTTTACTTGCGTTGAGAACCGTAACTCATAAATCTGTTGGGTTCTCACCGTCGGAGTTAGTTTTGGGAAAAAACCTTAGGACACCTGACGTGTTACTGTATGAGCATTGGGTGGAAACGGCCGAATCAGAAACTCCCGTAACAGAACATGTCTTTCGAATTTTAAACAGATTAAAGCGATCACAAGATCTTGCGGCCGAAAAAATGGCAGAGATGCAGAACAAGCGGAAGCTGGGGTATGATCGAAACGCAGTTAAAAGGGAATTTAAAGTGGGGGATCAAGTCTTAGTATTAGCCACTATGAGGCCCCATAAATTATCTGTGCAGTGGACAGGGCCAGGCATAATTGAGACGAAGATCTCAGAAACGAATTATATTGTGCGCTTCAGCGAAGGGAGGGAACGTTCCCAGATTTTTCATGTTAATATGCTCAAACCATATTATAAACGACCTGAGTTAATAAATTTAGTGTTAGCCGGAGTAGCGGAGAAGGAACCCACAGATGTGGATTGGGATTTTCCAAACGTAATTGATGACCCAAATGTATTTGATATGGAGTTGTTGGGAGAAAGTCGTCTTGAGGAAAAATTAGACGCTGGCCAATTAGAACAGTTACATGGACTATTAGTGCGACATGCCGAGGTATTTTCAGAGACCCCTGGGGTAACGCATCTGGTGACGCATACTATCCAGGTAACCACGGACAAACCTATTAGAACTAGGGCGTATCGAGCATCCCATCGACAAAACGAGATATTAAAACAGGAAATCGAGAAAATGCTACGGCTGGGAATAATCGAAATAGGGAATCCGATTATGCATCTCCCCTTATTCTCGTAGAAGCGCCAGGAAAAGAACCTCGACCGTGCATTGATTATCGACGGCTTAACGTGGTAACGAGAACAGAATTTTTCCCTCTGCCAAACATAGAACAGAGGGTAGAGCGTGTATCTTCGGCAAAATTTATTAGTGTGCTCGACCTCGCTAAAGGATATTGGCAAATTCCGCTAAGTGACGAGGCGCAGCGAATCACCGCTTTTGTAACTTCTTTTGGTACATATAGGCCACTAAGAATGCCCTTTGGGCTCAAAAACGCACCGTACTTCTTCAGTAAACTAATGGCAGAAATTCTGCAGGGCTGTGACGAGTTTGCGGTACCATACCTCGACGATATAGCCATATATTCGGCGGATTGGGAAACGCACAGTCGAGATTTGCGTGAAGTACTCGTAAGGCTAGGGAAGGCTAACCTGAAAGTAAAAACCACCAAATGCCAATTAGCGCAGGACCGGGTGCAATATTTAGGGCACATCGTAGGCAGTGGTATTAGGACGCCCGCAGAAGCTAAAATGCAATGCATAAAGGAATTTCCCCAACCAACAACAAAAAAACAAATGCGAGCTTTCCTGGGATTAACGGGGTATTATCGCCGGTATGTCAAAGATTACGCAACTGTAGCGACCCCACTGACAGATACGCTGAAGGGAAAGGAGAAACAAGGAGTAATAAAATGGTCCCCTGAGTGCGAGGTTGCCTTTTCCACACTAAAGGACAACCTGACAAAATTTCCCGTACTATATTCGCCTGATTTCGAGCGCGAATTCATTATACAATGTGATGCCTCTTATGTTGCGATCGGAGTAGTACTAACGCAAATGTTTGGGGCAGAACAACATCCTGTCTTGTATTTCAGTCGGAAATTTAGCCCAGCTGAGAAGAATTATTCGACAATAGAACGGGAGTGCGCGTCGATAATTTTCGCGGTTCGGAAACTACATTTTTATTTAGATGGTGCAAACTTCAAAATCATAACGGACCACAAACCGTTGAAGTGGTTAAAAAATCACACCGGCACGAATTTCAGGATTCTTCGGTGGTCCTTAATTCTGCAACCGTATAACTTTACTATTGAACACCGAGCTGGAAAGTTTAACCAGAATGCAGATACGCTTAGCCGTATGTCTTGCGAATGAAGGTGTAAATAGAATTAGTTCTTAAAATAATTGTAATTGAAAGTGTGTTATTTTTTGCATGCTATTATTTATGTTTATTTAGGTTAGTTAAATTATAGTAATGTAAATTATGTGCTTAAAAGTTGCTTGCTTCAGAGCTCAATTGTATGGGTGGAAACACATATATGTACCACACTGTATCCCCGAACTATGTTTTAAGTTTGGGGGAAGCTGTGAAGAATAAGAAATTCTTCAAGCAGTCAGTCGTGTGAATATTTGATATGTTTTTGTCACCCCTGTCCTTGGCAACAGAGGGGGGCGTGAACAGGGTTGAACTCTGGTGTCAAGCTAACTGACTGATGGTCATCGCCGGGCTGAGGGCGGTATTCCTCTCCTTGTCTACTGGCAAGAGGGTGTCAGCTGGCGACAAAGGCCACACACCGAGAGTCGTACATTCTTCATGCACAAAGGTGCTGTTCATTACGCTAAAACCCTCTGCGTGGGAAATTCTCGAATGTTGGAAATAGCTGATGTCACTATTTTCAACAAATCAGCGTCTAAGCACAAAAACCAACGCATGATAGGACGAAATATGTTCCAGGGAGGTGCTTAGAGTTTTCGTGGAGAACCTCGGACCGAAAAAGAATCAGATAGACTTGAGATCTACTCTCAGAAGATGATTGATACCTGCGGCCTTGGGCCAGATTACATTTTTGGGAACTTGAATCCCGGGTTTAGTGCCGTTTCACGTAGTCAGTGGACTCTGACTATTTGGGGAAGAATTTTAACTCCCCGGTGCCTTAGGGCGGTTATGACTGTAAAATTTGATGTAACTGAAGTGTAAATATTGTATATAATTAAATACATAATTTTAAATCCTAAACTCCGTACCTTGAATTAATCTATGCCCAGCTACCTGGGAGAAAATGTTCATATCGTCACAATGCCTACTTCATTCTAAGTGCTTTTAAACGTCAATTTGGCATTAACGGCAATGGGGTATGAGCGGCTTTTGGTGGCTCATTAGTCGATAACTGACTATAAACAGAGCTCGTATATAACTAATTAAATCGATGGGGAGTCCATGTTGTGTTTCCAAGTGGGCTAGAACTTTCTTCATATCCATATATGGTAGTCTAAATTTGATATGACCATTAAGTGTGGGGCTGCAGAATGCCCAGTGCCTGGAAAACAATGTCGGTACTTGGCTAAAGGGCTAATATACTTTCTAAATTAAGTTGTTCATAGATGCATTGAAGAAAAGGAGCTGTTTTACGTTAGAAAGAGAATCTTTGGAATAAGCTTTCAGTTAAACTTGAGTTCAAGCACTTTCTATACACACATACATAAATACATACATACATTCACCCCACCCCACACACTCACACACACACACACACACACATACACACACACACACACACACACATATATATATATATATATATATATATATATATATATATATATATATATATATATATATATATATATATATCAGGGATGTCCAAGATAAACAGTGTTAAGAGCCATTTGTAAATGTCTACATACTTGGAACCAAACACAGAAAAGGGTTGTTTTGATATGAAAGAAAATTTAAGCTTTTTTTTATCTCCCTTTTTTATTAAATATATCTTTCTCCAATTATCAGAATAATCAATATTTCTAAATTCTTCAAAATTTTAACAGCTTTAATAATTATTTACATTTTAATCGTATAGCCCAATTAGTCAAACTGACATATATTGAGTTGTTGCGGCAGTTCGTAGCAGTGTTGATTTTTCAGCATTGAGTGTTATTTAATTTTTTAACAAACAAAATGTAGACTAGAGGTATTCACAAATTTAAGTTGTACTAAAAATGGAGGTTAATCAACATGCCGCGAATTTCAATTTGAAGTCTGTTGAGAATCTGGCTCAAATTCCCATAATTCAGGCAGAAAGCCGCGAAGAAAGTGATAAAGGGCCACAGTTTGGCACCCCTGATAATTTATATATATATATATATATATATATATATATATATATATATATATATATTAGTGCATAAAATTTTTCTGACTATTACCAATTTTTACATCATCACCTTATTATATCATATTCATATCGATCTATCACAATTTGATTCCAACGGCCAGGAGCTTATAACGATTTCTTTCAGAACTGACAGCGAATCCAGATCGCCTCTCGGGGGATTGATGCTCCATCTATAAAGCTACCCCAGAATTGAAATGAAATTCTATTTCCTTCAACTTTGTTCACAAATTTTTAAATTTGTATTCAAATCAAACTGCCGCAAAAAGGATCCACAAACTTCATAATCACAAAAAAAAATGAAATAACACAATGGCAATTGTTTCTCTTGAAGCGTTTCATCTTTTATCTTAATGCAGTTTCGGAATATAAGCATGTTTACTGAAAATTATCATATTAAACAAACGGTAATTTCCTTATCACTATAGTTCAAAGAATTTTATAATCATCAACGTAGGATTGCAGAACTCCCGATGATCCATACTCGTGCACATGGAAAATCAGAAAAAATTAACAATCCGAAAACTACCCTGTATACCACATTGTCGTGTTGCTACATCCAGTTTTTAAGTCAATTGGGCGAGTACCGTAAATTTATTTTGGTTAGTACAATGTATTTATTTTTCTTAGGATTTATTTGGGTGCGTTGTGTTTAATATTTATTTTCTTGAATACAACCCAAAGCTCTGGATGTCGAACTTAGCAACCGAACAAAAACCAATACACTATTCTCAGTTTTAGATTATGTAAATTAACATCAACACCTTTCAATTTAGACAGACTAAAAAGTTTAACATAAGAAAATTTAGTTTATTTACATACTTAATATTTACATGTAACAAAAGAATTTTTCATTTTCCGAAATCAATGCACAATAATATTTATATCTTTCACAAATTATTTTTTTTATAATTACTTTGCCAAGGTTAGGAAGCGTCCCGAGCGCAACGACAAATAAACTTTACTATAAGTTCAACACTAAAAACCTTCTTACTAAAAAACTCCTTCCTCACGAAAAACTAAATTCACTTAGTCTAAAGTGGAACTGAACAAGTCAAATCTGAGATTTAACACTCACCCAAATTTGCTTCACATCAATTCTCGTGGCTATCTTGGCCTTCTCGCCTCGCTTTGGGTCAGGGATCACGTTGCTACGCCGGGCAGGGGGCTAACTTTATTCCTTTCACGGTGAATTACCACTTTTTCTCAGTCGATAAATTGTAGCCGGGCTCTCCTTGTCGCGTACCTTCATTATATTTGCACGGGCGCTGGGTATCTCTTCACGTCGTGAAACGGGATGCTGAACTCTTCTCGTCGTGTAACTTCTTGGCTGTGGCACGGGAGCTGAGTCTCTTGGTTTCGGCTGCAATCTAGGTGCGGACCTCTCTATTTCACTTAGTCACGCAGTCTCGCAGTGGCAGTAACCGGTTTATGTGGACTCCTCAAGTCCACTTAAAGTTTAACTTTTTAAGTCGTGCTGGAGATGGGGACCTACAGCCCCCCCCCCCCGATCAAGACTCTCTATCTTTCTCTTTTTTTCAAACTCTTCTATATATTATTTTAATCCCCTTTCATACTTATGACTCCACCTTCTCATAAACTTCAATCAGCCAATCCGGCCACCGTAAACTTGTCATTTGCTGTACTCCCTCTCTCACCTTCTCATTGGCTTCTTAACTCAAAAACATTACGCCCTCACTGCCTGCCATTGCGACCACACAAGGTTTTCAAAAAGGCCACTTTTCGAACCGTACTGCCATAAATCTAACATGAAAGGCTTTTGTAAATATAACGTCATCGTTTGGTTCCGTCACCTTATCTGTGTCTCCATCTCAGACCTTCCCATCTTCAAAACTCATAAAACTGTCTTGCAACAGGCTACGTCCTAAATTACTCCACTCAACTCTATAATTATCTGTCGGCGTTAAATTTGATTCCGACTTTTATCGCAAACATGTAATAAAGCCAGCTTTTTATTTAAAAGCGCTTTACTACACACATAACAATGAACAGGTTGAATATGAACTAAACCTAGTGCTTTTAACAGCATTCCATTAAAATAATAGTAAAGCTTGCAATGCCTGTTAGTTTTCATCAGGAGTTTGTTATGCAACTTTCTTAACAAGTAATTTGAACTTTCTTTCAGATCATTTGCATTTTAATTCTTATGTTTATTCTTTGTAAAACACAGAAACCGCAATTAATTTAATAAACTTAATTTAATAGACTTATACACATACAGATCTTACTCAAATTTGACTACTCATTAAAATAATAATAATAAACTTGTAATGCACAAAAAGCCCGCGAAACGGATAATCCATTGGGAGATCGGAGTATATATTTCTATAGATGACATTTTCCTTATCTTTATTTGAATATACATAAAATTTAATAGACTTATACTTATACATCTTATTCATACTCATTTATGAATAATAAGGCTATATTAGTTTGGTTTGGTTTGGAGCACTACGGTCACTTTTTGCTACACGAGGGCTAATTAGACCGGGACCTACAGCTTAAAGCCGATTCCGAAAGGCTACAAACGTCCATGCCAAGAGTAGGACTCGAACCCACAGACTCTGGTACCAAACGCCAGTGCCTAGCCATTCGATCATTGTCCGGCAAAAAAGGCTACATTAAGTAATCCACAAGAAATTTTCACAACGCGAATGTTCAAAAGTATTGTTCTGCCAAAAACACACAATGCGACATACAAAAAAAAAAAAAAAAATCCGTTTAAGCAATATATGAATATGGAGAGTTTGGCTACACCTTCCATATGGGTAAAAATTTCTTAAATTTTTATCATCGTAAATCCTCTATACTTAAAAAGGGGGGGGGGGGCACATGGACGCATTTTAGACAAGCATTCATACATTAGCTAATTATAATAAATATCCTTAGGTCTCTCAATTAATAAAACTACTTTGAAAAACAAAATGGTCTTACCTGGGTGTCGAAGACATTAACCATAACAACCCCAAACTGATGATACAAAGCTCCACTATCGTTCCGACAATCATGAGCAACCTAGATGTAAAGGGGAAAATATTACAATCGAAAAAAAAATCCACATACACTTTTACAAAGAAATACTGCAATGCGCAATTAATGTGAAAAGAAATACCGTTTCTAAAAGCATAACAGAACACCGGAGTTTACTTTGCATTTTTACCTGTTGGATTCTCGAAACAATTTTAAAAATAATAGATATGTTGCACATGGATAATAAATAAGAAAGAAAAGAGAAAGACTCAACTTTAAACATTCTTTAGCGATAACCATCTAACAAGACAAAGAAATATACCATACAGCGAAGCGCCAGAGAACAAATTGTGATGACAGCAGTGGTTATTCTTTTAGAGCAATAATTCATAGTTCGAAGAAAAACAAATACAATAAATAGTGAATCAACCCTACATGTTTAAGGGGCTTATAACTATTAAACACGTTGTTACTCCGGTATGGCACTAAATACCAGGATTGTTTTTTAAAATATAACACTGAAGCGAAGGAAATAATGCCAGATACCACACAAACATTGGAAAGCTCTTGCATATTTCGGGGTCACTCACTGTGATTGCGCATTCCATTACGTCCTAAATATGTTTGATTGAAAAGATGTCGAGAGGTCAGACCGAGTGTCGAAACCAGTGACACGAAATCCTTGAATAAAAGTACCGAAATCCCATTTCTTCATTTGAAAGAGAATTTTGGCCGATTTTAAGATATTATATTCTACAGTAAACAATAAAAATTTGAAGGCTGTGAATGGAATAGCGATACAAAATTCTGATAACTAAATTAAGCCCCAAACCGTATTTTTTTGACAAAACAAAAACTTGACCGAAACAGTTTTGACCGAAACAAAAACTTCGAAATAAACAAAATGGTTCGACGATGTATCCAAGAAATCTCAAAGAAATGTTTCCATAAACTTTAAATCAAAACTCTTTTGACCTGGGCTTGATGATTGGCTAAGGTGCTGAACTGCAGTATCAGGACAAAGGGTGCGAATCCCGTGATAGGCATGTGTGTTTGTCGCAGATCGTAGCCGACAAGGTTTTAAACTGCAAGCCCGAGTCTATTTAGCCAACAACCCCTGTAAACAGAGGTATCTTATACCCAGATGATGTTGGTTTAATCCTGAAATAGGGAGGGGGGGAATGCCCGTAAACAGACCTACTAATTAACCCTTAAATACACTGAAGTGCCACTGAATTAGGGATACCTAACTAGTAACGAGTTGGGCCTCCTCTGGCCTTGATAACGGCTGCCACACGACGAGGCATAGATTCAACAAGTTTCTGGAAACGTTCCACGGGAATGGCTTGCCAAATATTGGCTAAAGCTGTCCATAATTCAGTAAGGCTCTTTGGTGCTGTGTGATGGCCTTTCACGCCTTTTTTCAAAACATCCCAAAGATGCTCAATAGGATTTAAGCCTGGGCTTCTAGGTGGCCAATTCATGACAGAGAAGCCAGAGGAATGCTCATCCAACCAGCCAGTATCCAACCGAGACTTGTGAGAGGTACAGTTGTCTTGCTGGAAAACTCCATTACCGTGCGGATAACAGAACAGCATAAACGGATGGAGGTGATCACCCAGCAACTCTACGTACCGAATTGCATTGAGGGAGGTTGGTACACGCACCAAAGATCCCAAACTGTGCCACGAAAAAACACCCCAGACCATGATTGAGCCACCATGCCCTTGTACAGTTCCAGCCAGGCATGCAGGATCCATGGCTTCATGAGCCTGACGCCATATTCTCAGCCTCCCGTCGGCGTTAAGTAGTCGGAATCGAGACTCATCACTCCATACTACTCGTTTCCAGTCCTCTACACTCCAGTCTCTGTGCTCTCTTGCCCAGGCAAGACGTGCAGCCCGATGGCGAGAATAGAGCAATGGTACTCTCATAGGTCGACGGCTCCCGAAACCCATACGGTGAAGCGAGCGTTGCACAGTCCGTTTACTGACTGTACGATTGGCACCGTCATTAAACTGGGTGGTAATTTGAGCTAATGTTTGGCTTCGCTGGCTACGTACAATACGCCTGAGCCGTCTCTCACCACGCACTGTCAAGGCTAATTGTCCTTTGCAGTTTGCCCGATCGCTAGTTTTTTTTTCCACTATCCATGTATTCTTGGTATACTCTTGACACTGTCGACCTGAAAATCCTAGCTGTCTGACGATTTCGGAAATTGAATGGCCCATGCGTCGCGCACCTACGATTTGTCCGCGATCGAAGGCGTCTAAATCAGGCAGTTTACCCATACTGGCAATTCCAACAACTAATTCAGAACAACCACAGTACGCGCTATATATGCAGTTACCACAGCGCCCTCACTTGCGCATACATGATGCGCAGCGCTACACAATTTGCATAGGCTTTGCTATCGCTAATTCAGTGGCACTTCAGTGTACTACGTTTCAAACTTAAAATTCAGAAGTTTAATGGAGATTTTTATCACTTTTGAGTTCGATACTTATTTACTAATTGTCTTCAAAAGGAACTAATGATTTATATAGCTCCATCCAAATATTAAAGAAAGTAATGATAACGGCAACTTTTTTTCTTATTTATATAAAAGTTATTTTTTAATCTCTTTAATATATATATATATATATATATATATATATATATATATATATATATATATATATATATATATATATATATATATATACACGCGCGCGCGCGTGTGTGTGTGTGATAATATTATTAATAACCTTTAATCGCCCTTTCTGAACTTTATTTCTCATCTGGTAACCTTTCCGACTCCTTGGCGAGATGCTTCGCCTTTCCATACTAACTTTTTCCGCCAATTCTGGCAACCTCTCTTTGACCTAATTCTATTTACGTGTCATGCCGCTGTTCTCGTAAAATAAATTATTTTCTTCATGCATCCAACTTTCATTTTCGGCTCCGATATGCTTTTTCTTCAAGAGATGACCATTAGGACATCACATCACATATATATATATATATACTAGTTGAATACCCGTGCTTCGCTACGGAGTATATTCAAATTAAATACAACGATCAATGTATGCAATTAATGCCAAAAAAAACAAAAAAAATATAATTATAAAAAAAATCATAACGGATATTTTTAAAGACAAAATAATGTAGAAGAAAATATTCAAATTAAATACAACGGTCAATGTATGCAATTAATCTGTATGTTTAATATCCATAAAACATACTAATTTGAATTAAATTCTTAAAAAACTTCCATCTCAATTAGTTATTTGATGTCCGGTGTAAAGGGCTTAAGCCAAAAACAGGGATTTTTATATACTTGTTAGTATTGATTTTAAAAAAATATTTTGACTGGTATAAAAGGCTTAGGTCTATAAATTCTGTATGCAATATTACATTACTTGTTTCATAATCAAATTTTCATTTCAGTCAAAAGATTTTTTTTTTTATCAATACTAACAAGTATCTAAAAATCACTGTTTTTGACTTAAGTCCTTTATACCGGGCATCATAGATATATATTTAACAAAATGAAAGATTTGTTACACTTTGTAACAAAATTAATATTTTTGCATTTATTTATCAATAATTATTATTCATGGGAATTTACATTTCAAAACACTGATAAGAGCGTCGAATTAATTACTCTTTTCCAAAATAGAATATTTTCCGAAATCCCACTAAACTACCAAACATAGTTCTTCAAGATAGAAATAAAACGGAATAGAAAGAAGATGCAAAAAGGATTAGTGAGAATGTAGTCACGTGGTTTATTAATGAGTTGTGGGTTTAATGATTGTTTTTCATTTCTCACCGGAATTTTTTTAAAATGTTTTTTATTTTATTTTATTTATTTAATTTTTTTTTTCAACAGGGCGAATTTTATCAGAAAAACAAAAATTTATATGGTTTAACGGTTGCATTCAATTTTTTGTTTATAAATGCTCCAGTCTATTTCTCCAACTCCCCCTTCAGATAATGCATTAAGATTAATTATGAACATTTTATGCTTATTTTTCATCAAGATTAACGTGAAAGCAAATTGTAGTTGACATATAAATGTAAGGAACAAATATAAATACGTAAAAAAAAATTCCATAATAATTCATGAGTCGTGAAATACGCAACTTTTTAAATAAATATTACAATTACACGGTTGAATTTTTTTTATTTAAATTTTGTATTCCACTAATAAGCCAACAATTTACGTTGGTGACTTGTGTGGGTCTAAATGGAAAAGCTACCACGACAGTCATACAATCTTTTTCTACTTCTTCGATAAATATACAACATAAACAGTTTTTAGGGGGAGGGGGATGTACAATTAATCGAAACATTTTTTACCGTATGTTAGCAATACCTGTTTTAAGATTTCTAGAACCAACTACTTATTACAGTGTTAAAGATAAATTCAAGTCTACTAAATTGCTCACATCTTAACAATTAAAATGCTTGTAATCAAGTTTTTAAGTCAAAAATAATACACTAATTCTAGAAAATTGTAATGCTTTTCAATTCTAGAAATTGAAAAGCATTACAATTAAATAAAAATGTTGACTTCATCGAAAAAAAGTGTCTAAAAAATAAGGAGAATAAATGATTTTTTTTTCTTTGACACATAAGCTTATTTGATATATTTCCTGTACTACCTCATTTAAAATTATTGTAGAAGAAACAGCAGAGATACTTTGAACAGTTTTGTAATCCCCTCCCTGATATTTTCTCTCTCTCTCTACATATATATAAATAAAATCTTCCAACATTTCTTAAATGCCTTCCGCTGTTTTCCTTCTCTATATAAATTAGCTATTAATAAATTCAGAACCCACTCAAATCAACATGCTGGATAATAAACCTTGACCTAATTAGTAATAGGTAATAAGTAAATTTGTCCCTTCGATTGCTCTTTTTAATATTTACATTATTCTGAACACGTAGTGTTTAATACATGTATAATAATAAGCGTAATATGATACTAACGATGCCGTCACGTAATATAGTAGTACCATACTCATATTCTTACATTGTGTATACCTAACTTCAATATTTAAATACATAAGATACTACAAGAAATCACGAGAAGCTTTAAACACAGGGCTCAAGCATAGTGAACATAGTGCTAATATCATACTCATGTACCATGATATCATCGGTGTACCATGATGTCATCGGTATGATTTTAGCACTGTATTCAAACCTTCGACAAGTTTCAGCTAAAATATGTTCTACACCCGTTCTCTATGAAAATGATTTAAAACACAGCAAAACTGCTGCAGTAGTCAAATAAAGAGTGTGGTAATCTTTTAACTTTGCATTAAACACTTAAAGATTTCGCCCAACCGAAGACTATGTGTTTAAAAGAAAGTAAAAAAAAAAATTTTTAAACATATATAAAAGTTTCTAAAATCAATGTTTATTATTATACAATAAACAGACCAGCAAGGACTAATACACATATTTTCCGCGCGAATACAAAGAAATATGACGACAGATTATTTGCAGAGAAAATATCTAGATCTAAGAATTTCTGAAGTGCTACTGGACCGTTTAAAATATATCTCCAGGGCAAGTCAAACATTTTGAAAGTACAAAATACTTCGAACTACCTTTTGTGCTGCATTTTTTGGAACTGTTCAGACCTGCGTTTCATCAGTTACATTTATGTAAATGTGTAATCCCGTGATTCTATTTGGTGTAAGCTGTCTTTGTGTGGCATTTATCAGGTCACATTCATAATTAGCTTTCTGTCTCAGTTTTACAATTTAACAAATTATTAAAGTATTTAACAAATTTTACAATTTGGAACATTGCTTAATTATTTCGGAGAGAGAAGGGATTGTTTTCGAGCACGTATATAATCTCAGTCTACAAATATTTAGAGCACATTTACCTTGAAATATTTTTTTTTTCAAAAATGAAGAATGAAATGACCCTCTACATGAACTAAAGATAAATTAGTATTTAAAATGCCTTTCCCAATTCAACCACTCAACTGATTTTTTTTCTAATATTAGTGACATAGTTATTTTCTCTAATTGTGTGATGCTCAGTCAGCAGTTAAAATATGGCATCTTTTAAGAGTCCAGTTCAGCCATAAATTCAAAAACTTCATCGGAAAACAGTCATGTCGCTAGAAAGAAAGGGAAAAAAAGGCAGGAAGGGGCACAGGCTTCTTTACGGATAATACAATTAAGATAATATATGAAAGACTTAAGTTCCGATAGGGCAAGGCTTAGACCCTGCTTTCTGTAGAAATAAACATATCCAGCACAATACAAATTTTGTATTTGAAAGTCTCTTTTTGGGATTGATTATATATATATATATATATATATATATATATATATATATGTGTGTGTGTGTGTGTGTGTGTGTGTGTGTGTGTGTGTGTGTGTGTGTGTGTTTGTTTGAACACGTTTATCAGCAATTATGTACTGCATTTTAAGAAGTGAGGAATACGTGATAAATTTACTAAAAAATCGCAGTTATAAAAGTTGACTCTACAACTAGCTATAAACAGCGGATGAAAACGATGACTGAAATGAAACATTATGTCATAGTCGGATTACGTCATCCTATAGCAAACTCGTCAACCGTGAGAAATATTGTACATTCCAATGAACAACAGGTACTGAAATTTTGAGCGTTGCGCGCTGGCGCGTCCACTCCCACCTCCTATCATGATACTAAGCAGATGAAATCACAACCTACAGCGTGTTATACATTTATAAATCTTATAAACTTTCATGCACTGAAACGTCTTCATGGATCTAAAAAATAGCTTTTCTCAGCTCCTAAATTGGTTACAAAATTTTCATTTCTTGAAAACTTGATTTTATGCATAGAGCTGCAAAGTCATACACAATAGGGTTTTGAAATTCCTATACGCAGTCCCGGATTTTAAGGCGTCTGATCAACTGTAATAGTGTACAACATTTTTCCCGATATTTAAAATATATTTGAATTATCTAATTAAGCCTATGTAAACTCTAAAAAAATATATTAAACAAACAGTTTACGGTTGGTTGGTTGTAATTTCATGGTGTAAAATTGGCTAACCATAATGTGCTCCAAACGTACAGACGTGCAGAGAATAGGAGATAAAACTGAAAGCATTATTTTAGTTTTCGTATATATAAATATTATAATGGGAGTGTGTGCGCACGCGCGTGTGTGTGTGTGTATGTATGTATATATATATATATATATATATATATATATATATATATATATATATATATAGATAGATAGACAGATAGATAGATAGATAGATAGAGACAGACAAACAGAGAGAGAGAATAGGGGGGGAGAGGGAGAGGGAGAGGGAGAGGGTGAGAGAGACAGAGCGAACTAGAATGTTAGAATTTTGTTCCCCTTATGAAGTACCAATTATAATCGGATTAATTTACAGCATATGTGAATATAAATCTAAGTTTCCACTTTATAAACTTCGCAGAAGTTGTGTCGGTCACAACGCTAGCTTATTCTTACATATAATCCTCAAAACCGTCCATTGCGCAATGGCCGCGATACACATTTTATTGATGATCGTTTTTTTAAAAAATAATAAGAGCTCTTTACAACAAGCAACGTAAGATTTAAGCAATTACTCAAGAAAGAAAAGATCCCAATATAGGTCTTGCGTTAACAAATAATTATAATAATGCAACTCTAATATGCAATTTTGATCCCATAAATTCAGTTTCTGTGCAAATGAAGAAATTACTATGCTGTACCTTTTCAACATCGTTCCTACACCTACCCACCGCGAAAAGTTAATGTTTATTGTAATTCCAAAATAGAAGCAACATTATGGAATGTTGTTTACTAATAGATTATTGCCAAACAGTTAAAAATGCGGATTGCAGAAAACTGGAAGCAAGGAAGCAATTAGGATTAATTTTGAGGGATTGAATTTATATATGAAATTACTATGCGAGTACAAAAAACTTACGGGGATCACCCGACTGTAAAAAAAAAAATTATTATTTAGAAAACTGGAATAACTGGTCAAAGAAGTAATGACACAAACGTTAATCTAATATTAATTAAAACGTTAATCTAATATTAACTAAAACGTTAATCTAATATTAACTAAAATTTACCAACAAAACTATACACTAATTCCAAAAATGTAATTTTGAATGAGATGGCATTAAACAAAATATCTTTAGAATTTCCAATGTTTACAAGCAATTTAATCGTTTTACCAGGTTTCTTAGACATGCATGGGCGCGGGCTATCACAAAGTTCATTTCTGAAAATCGATCGGGCCAATTTTTTGCTACTATCACTAGCGCTGAGTCAGATTGGGTCTACTTTTTCTCTTACTCAGCAAACGATAGTCTGAACAGTTTAAAGTTAATTATTTATACTTGAGTTTTAATATAATTACCATAAAAGAATTTTACCGTTGTAGTTTTAAAGCTACTTACGTTTATTAACAAAATATCAATTTTCCTAATAATATCGGGCGAAGCTAGCTTTCAGTATTTAGCCCGTGCAGATCTCTATCTATCCAAGATTTTTATAAGTAAGTATTTTAGCACTTCCTAGTTTCTTCCCAATTTTTGAAGTATCTCAGACGTCTAAATGCCCCGTTAGTTTGAAAGCTTATTTTATGCAGGATTCAATTCCCATATAACTTAAGTTATCTTCCGACTCCTATTTAGTTGGCCAAGAACACAAAATAGACAATGATGAACAATATATTTTCATAATTCATAATATTGTGCTATTATGTAATGTGAGATGTTTAGTCTTTTAAATCTTTTCCCTTTATCTTATCTCAGCTGGCATAAGTTGGATATCACGTAACTATAGAGGTCATGTCTCGAAACATTCAGAAAAACCACTATAATAGACTATCACTAGATGTAGCAATGTTCAAGATAACTGATCACGTTTCTTTCATAGTTCAACTTGCGTGACCCACTGTCCTAGCTAATGTTGCATAGAGATAATGAAGAATAAGACATGTTGGAACATTTAAGAAAACAATTTATTTATTCTATTCTTTATTTCTTTTTTTATTTACGGCCACAAACTGAAAGAAACAAAGTGAAAACTTTACGATCACCTGCCTTATTTTCTCACCCTAGACTTCTATGCACTAACCCTATTGGATTCATTCACCTCAATGTTAACCTATAGAGAAAATTTGTCCCAGGATTGCCCGCTTAAATTTAAAGATTTAAAAAAAAAAATACTCCGTAATAGAGAAAGAAATTTTACATCTTGGGGCATTTTTCGTTTAAAAAAAATGTAAATATTTTAAACTTTAAATTATTCGAAGGAAAAATCTGGCATAGTATGTTTTAAACGCTCATAAATTCCTTTGGTGAGCGAAATTTATAAAATGAATCCTGTTACAAGGTGCAGAAAAGTTCAGGCTATCTGGAAATACCATTTTTTATTGGATTATCAGCATTTATGTAGCTGTAAATAGTAGACAAATTTTCTCCATGGGTTAACAGTGAGGGGAGCGAATCAAATAGGGTTAGTACACAGCAGCCTTAAGAATTTCAGCATTCATAAAACCCTTATCTGAGATAGAAATTATAAATGTCCGGTAATAAAATCTGGGCGTAGCATCAATAATCGAAACAAATAGTAAAACAAACGTTGAAAAACGAATAGAAATAAAATTAAAACCTCCGAATATCAGATGATTTTAGAAACCAATTCACATACGTGCCCAGTAAGCACGAGTTGAGAACTTACTTTATAACAAAATACGTGTTTTAGAATTATCCACTAAATCACTCAAAGAAGACTACTTCTCAGAAATTTCATTTAAACAGGGTCGTAAAAAGAAAGCTTCACTAAAGCAAAAACACAGTCTATGTGATCCTAAAAGTAACAAACGAATGAAGTCGTTTAAAATAAACTTGTCGTATATTTGCGTTACATTTAAACAAACAGATCACAAATAAAATATTTCCACTACCTTTTTCTATTTAAAATCGAAATCTATTTTGATAGAAAAGTGCTTGTATTCCAGAATTTAAAAATCATTGGTGGAATTATCATCACATATATTATTTCTAGGTGATTTTTTCTGGCGATCCCTTTTTCTCGCTTTATACTTAACCAAAATCGCTAAATGAGGTACCATTTTAAATATTAAGGTCTCCGCTTCTGACAAATTGTTAATTTAGAATAACACATTGAACTGTTTGTTCAAAAATCGAAATTAAACATTTTCTCTTCAACTAGACGGCGTGCGTGCGCTTGCTTTTTTTAAATTTTTCTATTATCATTCGCATTGAACTTTTAAATTTTAAAATCGTCTGCTTTTATTATCATTCTGTGAATAAATTAATAAGTTTCTTTATTGGCAACATCTGCATAGATGTACATTATTCTTTTTGCACGGAAAAGCAATTTGTTTGGACTAAAATATTTTCTTTCACCCTGAAGAACATTTTGTTTATGATGTTTCTCATTGGCATGCCTTTTTTAAATTTTTAATTATATTTATTCAATTCTATGTATACAACTGAATTACATATGATAAAATTCTACCAAGCTGTCAAGGGAAGGCTTCTTTCTACTTTGTCTCTTCTCTCTACTGCACATATCTGATTTAAATGCTTCCAAATTAATTTTCTCTCCAATTAAATATCGCTTACATCCATGCTTCTTTCACATTTCACTGTGTGCGTTACAACTTTCCACGAGCCCTGTAAATTTTAAAGTAGGCGCTTAGAGCTTTTCACGGTGACTACAGATGTCTGGACCCTGTGACTGAGTGTAGGAGAAGGCAAGCCCTTGCACGCAATAAACCTGTTGAACAAAGGGAACAGCGACTTGCACGACAAAGACAAAGTCATCACAACCACTGGCAGGAACAACAGGCTGCTCAAAGGCATTAATTGGTAGACCAACGCAGGAATCTTTTGCCACTAACATATTTACTGCGACTACATAAAAATGTTAGTGCAAGAAGACAGCAAGAAAAACTTCCTAAAACTTATTTGTATGCACGCCTCCCCCTTATAGACAATGAGGTAGAAACGCATAGTGTTGCAGATATGGGTAAAGTGTAAGTGTGTTTTGTTCAGCGAAGTTGTATTAAGATGAGGTCAGTGACAGTTCGGCTTCCATCTGTTGTCACAAGGGAAAGGTCAGCTTACAGCCCATTATTATTTGCGAAGAGATACAAATACTCATTGAGCAAAATGATAACTTAACCAAATCCTACCTAGAAAATATCCGTCAATTTAATAATGCCCATGCATTTGCATCTGTTCAGGTAGATTCTATCAATATTCCTGGATTTAAATTAGACAAGTTAGGACTATGGTAAGAAGTTTGCCTCCTCCTGAGGGTGTCACACCCACTTACGCTGACCTCTTTATTATAGACTAGTATACAGAGGCTGTTCACACATTTTTTAGACGATTTTGGTAAGCGGTAATAAAAAATCATTTGCTGCAAAAGAAATAATTGCAATTGTACTATGTTTTTAAAAGTCAAAATTATCGTCTGCGGCTTGAAAGTTTTGTTTTTATTCAAAATGGCGTTTTTAACAAAGCAGTGGTTCGAAGGCTACATTTATGCTCTTTCCGAAGAGAAATATGCATACTCCGTTATCCAAAAACGATGTAAGAGTCATGGCTTTGTGATATCTAAAACGTCGATAGGCAATATCGTCAACAAGAAAGGAAAAAAACGTCAAATTGGAGCCTCAAGTGGGACAAAAATTCCAAACAAGTATCCAAGGAAAAAACGGACATCTTCGACTATTGCAAAGGTACGTTGTTTAATGTTAAAAGAAAATCCCCCTAGTCAAAGGACAGTTGCAAAATCATTAAAATGCTCGGTGTCCACTGTAAACAAAATGATAAACGTTGATTTAAATCTTAAGAAAGCGAAAAAACGCAATGTGCAACGTCTTCTTCCAAATCATATCGCTGAACGCAGGACACGCTGCAGAATTCTATATGAGAAACACTTATCCAAAGAAAAATGGAAAAAAATTGTCACAATAGATGAATCATGGGTGTATTTAAATGACTGCAACAAAAAAAGAGCCATTTATTATCATAAAAGGGGAGAAAAAAATTTAAGTACATGGTTCAAAGAATCGAAAGAAAGTTTTTCTAAGGGATTCATGATTGTTGCTGGTTTTTCTTATAATGGCATGTTAAAAATAAAGAGAGTGGAAAAAAATGTCAAGCTAAACTCCAAATACTATCAGGAACATATTTTATCGCCAATTTTTCTGAATGAAATACCATCGCTTTACCCACAGTGCCATCAATCTGTGAGACTCCATCAGGACAAAGCTAGCAGTCGCACATCGAAATCCACTGTAAATTTCCTAAAAGAAATGGAACAAAAAACTGGTATCAAGGCCATACCCTTCACTGATATCCCTACTAAATCTCCCGATGTATCACCTATGGATTTTTGTGCTTTCGGACTTTTAAAATCTGCATTAACCAAACGTCGTCCCAAAACCCTTACAGGACTCTGGAAAGCTGTTCAGGAGGAATGGGATAGAATACCTCTTCTGACACTTCAAAAGGCATTATTATCCTGGAAATTGCGGTGTCGAAAGATAGTTCAGAATAAGGGATGTCAAATAGAACATTTAAAACACAAGAATTTTATGTGATTTAGTTTTGTGAATACAATATACATCGTCTAAAAAATGTGTGAACAGCCTCTGTATAAGCCCCGTCAAAAATGACAGAAAGTTGATGAGCGTTTCTTTCTCATAAGAGTTCATACGAACAACAACAAAAAAAAAAGCATGAAGATTCTATTTTTGAATGTAATGAAGAAAGATTTTAAACATATACTACGATGAATACAGGTACATAATGCATTATAGGTTCCAGAAAAATATAATTTTCCTTTAAGTGTAAAATTCTGCATCAATATTAAATAAACAAAAATACAAAAAGTTAGCCAATTAAATAACACAAACTGTACTTAAACAGCAGTAAACAACAAAATAAAACTAAACTAAATCAAAACTAAACCAAAACTGTTTCAAAAGTGAATGACTCGCCACTCAGCAGGCATTGCTGAAAACGATACTTAAACAGCAGTAAACAGCAATAAAATAAAACAAAACTAAATAGTTTCAAAAGCAAATGACTCACCACACAGCAGGCATTAATTTATAATAATTACATAATAATTAGCAAAGGGAAACACAATTTAATTAACATTAAAATTAAACATTAAAAATGTAGTTATTTATAGGGAATATGAAAAACCAAGGAGTAGAACGAATTCGAAATTCAAGTGAATGACTCAATTGAATAAATGATTATTTTCAATGGATATTTTAATTTGAAGATATTTCAAAAACTAAACGGTTTTGAGCTAGGGTTGTTCACTTGAAATTTTCATATTTTTTAAAGTGCTTTCAAAATATGTAACTTTTGTTGTATTATTTTTAAAGAAAAATTTCAGAAAATGGCGTCGCAATGTTAAGATGTTCCCGACTTAGTCCGTCCCGGAATGGTTACCTACATCTAGGCTTTTATATAAGTAAAGATTACGATAGTGCAGTGCAGCACCGTATTAATCATGAAGCCAATAGGCAGTGTCGCAATGATTTAATGGATAAATTGTAGAGAATGCTCACAACTCATAATCCCTATGCACAATTGTTCAAGTGTGTGAAATATGTGTCTCATGGTGCGTCTGGCATGCAATTACAATTCACTACTGAAAATGCATTTCGTCCCGTCCAGGAAGGTACAATGCACCCCAATAATTGAAGTCACATCTGTGTTTTTGAGTCATGACGGAGCACCACCAGGTACATTTCATTTTGTTCTTTACTCTAAAACAACTGATGAATTTACTAAAATACATTATTTGAATCCACATTCCGACCCAATGTGCTACCTATTGCTTTTCCCATATGGCGATGCAGGATGGAAGCCAGGTATGCCACATGTCGATATCCATGCAACTACTGTACGAACTGTCACTTCTCAATTATAGCACTATTGTTATCGGTTAGCAATTAGAGGTGGTTTCAATATTCTTCATGCTTCAGGTAAGTTATTTCAAGAATATGTTGTTGATAGTTACGTCAAAGTAGAGGGCTTCAGGATAGAATACATAAGGTCAACTCAGAAAGAACTTAGAGCTGACAGTCACAAAGGTTTAATGGATTTCCTTCACACTGATGCTGAACAAAGAGGAGCAGTTGGGGGAATTACTATTATCCTTCCCTCAACATTTATTGGGAGTTCTGGGAATATGCTTCAAAATTATCAAAAGGCGATGACCGTAGTTGCCCGCTTTGACAAACCCGATATTTTTCTCACATTTACCTGCAACCCCAAAAGGATTGAAATTAAATCATAATTGGAACCGTACGAAAGGGTTGAACACAGACCAGACTTGGTTACGCGAGTATTTCACTTGAAACTAAAATCGTTACTAGATGATCTTCTAAAAATGCATGTATAAGGGGTAGTTATTAAATATGTTTGAGTCATCGAATTTTAAAAGAGAGGTCTACCTCACGCATACAATCGAAACATTGATAAACTACGTTCAATTGAAGATGTCGACTCATTAATTTGTGCTGAAATTCCAAATATGGAGGATAATTCTCGACTTTTCGAAATTATTAAGCAATGCATAGTGCACGGACCTTGCGGTGTTTTAAATCCCAACATTCCATGCATGCACGACGGAAAATGTACCAAAGATTTCCCTAAACATTTCCAGAATGGAACGAACTTAAATATCGATGGCGACGCGTTAGCGGAGTTACAATGACAGTTCAATCCAATGACATTGACAATCGCTGGATTGTACCATATAATAGAATTTCAAGTAGAAAATACCATGCTCACATTAATGCCAAAAATTGCTCCTTAAATCGATTTGTGAAATATTTGTATAAATACCTTTATAAGGCTCATGACTGCGCTTCTCTGCGATTGCGCACTGACTCTCAAGGTCAGCAACGGGTTACACTTGACGAAGTTATTTACTTGAATTGTCGTTACGTCAGTCCACTGGAGGCTATGTGGCGACTACACGAGCGCCAACATTTCTACCGTTCTCATACTGTAGAGAAGCTAGCTCCCTGTCCATTTGCAGGAGGAACAAATGGTTTACTTCCACGCTGGTCGGGAAGGAGAAGCCAACGTTGACATAAGACTCTAAACTCATGGCCTTTTTTAAGTTGTGTAGTGAAAGTGAGACGGCCCGTCAATAACTTTACCACGAAATTCCTAAACACTACGTCTGGGTAAAAGGACAATGGAACGTTCGTAAGAAAAACTTTAAATGCATTGGCCGCATTTACACCGTCAATCCAGCGGACAGTAGTAGATGAAGGTATTACCTTCGTCTACTACTTCTGCACGTGAAAGGACCAAAATCCTTCGTAGACCTAAGCACTGTTGATGGAACACAATGCGACTCCTTTCAACAAGCTGCAGAAAAACTCAATTTGGTGATTAACGATGCGTAATGGATAGTCCGGGGAATAGAGCTATTCTGCTTTGCAAAAGGTTGGAA
This sequence comes from Dolomedes plantarius, assembly GCA_907164885.2. NCBI lineage: Eukaryota > Metazoa > Arthropoda > Arachnida > Araneae > Dolomedidae > Dolomedes > Dolomedes plantarius. The sequence goes on along the minus strand of OU015494.1, from coordinate 82,811,272 downwards.
AGTTCTGATTTATTTTATGTTTTATATATCGGATCTATAATAAAAATCCCAAGTTTCCGACCTCCTCTCCCCTGTGCGTGCCCCGTGGGGCGCAAAAAAAACCCTAAAAAATTTTGGAGTTTTTCAATTTTTTGCTCATATCTTCGTATCCGTATATTTTTGAGAAAAACTTCCTGTAAAAAAACTTGTAGAAGATAAAATTTACTACAACTTTTGTATGTAAAGTTTCATTCCATGACCACTGGCTCCGGTGCTATGGTCCGCCAAAGTTGAGCAAAATTTTGAAAAAACACAATTTTTTACATAAAAAACTTTAGTTTTTCCTTCATATCTTATAACCAGTATTTTGTAGAGAAAAATGTTCTTCATAAAATTTATAAAAGATGAAACTTGCTAAAATTTGCGTGTGGAAAGTTTTTTATCATGATGATTAGCAAAGGTGCTACACTGGTAAATAAGAATGAAGCAGAATTTGGAAAAACACTAACTTTCATATAAAAAACTGCAGTTCTTTCTTCATAGTGTTCTAAAAGAAATACCAAGAAAACGAAATAGGGACAAATTAGTCAACAATTCCAAACATTAAACATAACTTTTAATTTATATTAAATTACGATACATGAAATAATTAAGCCTAGGTACATATAGTATGAATCATAAATAAAATGTAACAGCAGGAAAATTTCACAGTTTTCTTCGTTTGGTTGTCGGTCTTGACAACACAACTGGTTCTTCAAGCTGTTCTGCTCTATCAATCTTTTCTAGAAGAGAAATAGAGGCATCATCTTCTGCATCTTCACCCAGAAAAATATCTATAGAGTTCTCGCACGTCCCGCAACAGTGCTTACAGATGGGAGAGCACTTCAACACTGCTTTTCTGCAGCCACAAGCCTTGTTGCATCCTTTTTTGCAGCTGCAGGAAATGAATTTGAGAAGTGATTGGGAAGTTGGATTTCTCTTGGTTTTTACTGGGTCAAGTCCTTGACAGCTTGTCATCAACCGCCATTCCAGAGGATTCTTGTTCACACCTAACCACGTTTGGATTTAGTGATACGCACGAAATATGTGATGCATGGCAGCATCATTTCTAGGTGGCAATTTAGCTAAAATTGCCACCTACAAATGATGCCAGCTGCAGATTTTGTGAATATATGGTAGCGTAAACTTTCCAATGTTTTGTTTTTTCACCACCGTACAAAGATACCAATATCTGTTCTCCTGCTTCAGCGATGCTAGATGCACTGGCACCTGAATGTATGAATACACTTGCTACTTCTTGTAACTCTGGGTGTTTATGGAAGAGAGGGCCACATTTGCTTCTGCTGATTCCAAAATTTGAGGACGTGATATCACAGCCACTCAAGGCGTGGATAAGGAGGACATTTTCTGGAGTATAAAATCTGTATGGTGATCCAGAAAACAATGAGTCTGGAGCACTACTTCTCCCAGGTTTTTTGAAATAGACTGGAAGAGAAGGGGGAGTCAATAAGACAAGAATATCTATGTCCTCCCCTATGATCTCCACAGCATCATATTGTAAAGCTACGGATACTATAGAGTTGACAAACAAGACGTCAGCATCTTCTGCAGCCTGTTTCACTGCTATATTAGCATCTTCAAGTTCATTCCCCAACAATGAAATAAATCGACGTTTATTGTTTTCATTTGAGAGAAATTTCTCCTGGGGCACTTGAAGTAGTGTAGTCCTTTCAAAAATTACATCACTCGAATTGGATATGGGACTTCGTCTGCACCTTTCTGAATTTTTAGTGCTTTTCATCTCAGGAATCTGAGGGTAGCCATTAAAAATTACCATAACGTTGGCACCGTAGTGATTTGAATGAATTTCACATAGCCTTTACAAATCTCATCAAAAGTGTGACCTCAATTCCAAACAACCTTATGAAAAAGGAAACCACCATCTATCGCAACACGATTTGATGGGAGCTCAGTCGTGATAGGTTATGGTGAAAAAGGAGAATACAGAGATGACTTTGTGCCCTTGCACGTTTCAGCTTCTGAAAATAAAGACATTGGGTAAGGGGCTAATTCATAAGTTAAATAGTTTTCCAAATCTTCATCTGACTGCTTAGCAAAGCACATTCTCTGAAAAAGCATAAGTGGATCAACCATTACCGTTTTCCCTCGTACAGTTACAGAGCTCACTTCTCTAGCTAATGCTACAACCTTCTTTTATCTGGACATTTTCACAGATCCAAAATTTTGACAATGACCATGGGAAGAGAAGGAGGAAGAGAATGTTTCCATTCCAATCATCTGGGATAAGTGACAGTTAACTTTTCCACTGCCCACGATTCCAGAACTGATAGATATCACCATGTTAATGGATGGAAAAGGAGAATATGTGGAAAACCACTCCTTCAGTTTTTGCACATCTTGATCATCTCTTGTTAGCCAGGATGGTCTCATGTCTGCATGTTGTTCAGATGTAGCTGAACTTGTGTTAGTGTATTTCTCCATTTCTTCGCACACATTATGCAGGCTTACCATTCCTCGAGTCCATTTCATAAGCATGCTGTCAGTCATTCTACGCCCATGAGTCAGTCCACCGATGGCTTTTAAGTTTTTCCTCAAAATTTGTTCGATGATCATATCAGACCATATGCCTGACCAAAACTTGTCGGTTCTTCTGATTGTAAAGTACCCTGCTGTTGTAAATCGGGTGTATTCATTAGGATCCATTCTTTCTTGCAAACAATACATTTCTTGGAGATAGAGATGCGCACTTTTACCATAAAGCAGATGACCAGCTGCATGAAAAAAGGAATCTTTTTTTTTACTCTATATCACGTGAAGAGCCCAATTACCCATCCGTTCAGCCTCGATGAACGGTTTTACCAGAGTCACCACTTGGAAATACTGTATCCATAGCTGAGCAGTTGGTCCTCCATTTCGTAGCCCAGTTACAGATACTAGAAACTTCTTAACTGCATGGAATTCCTCTGTTTCGCCTGCAATCAGCACAACAGATTGGTCCAAGTTTGAGAGTAAGTTTTCCAACACAGCATGATCTTCGTTGGAGAATTCAGCATTTTCTGTGATCAAAGCGGCTAATGTTTGGTGAGCCAATAAATGACTTCTGATGGCACGTGAATAAGCATGGCCAGACATATTCTTGTCAATGCTGTTTTCTGCAAAAATAAAGGCAAAAAGTTCTTTTAACCCACTGCCAGCCATTATTACTCCAATCGTTCTCATGAAGGACATCGAAAGACGAAATCCCCTGAGTTTCGCTATGTAAACGGGTAGATAGTATTGATAACCTTTGGAAAATTCAACAATGATATGACATTTTTGTCGTTTTTCAAAACTTTTCTCAATTTTGACGGAACGTAGCGCCTGAGTCAATGATCACAGAAAAAAACTACATATGAAATTTTAGCAAATTTCATCTTGTATAAATTTTATGAAGAACATTTTTCTCTACAAAATACTGGTTAAAAGATATGAAGGAAGAACTAAAGTTTTTGATGTAAAAAAATGTGTTTTACAAAATTTTGCTCAACTTTGGCGGACAGCGCCGGAGCCAGTGGTCATGGAATAAAACTTTACATATCAAAGTTGTAGTAAATTTTACCTTCTACAAGTTTTTACAGGAAGCTTTTCTCAAAAATGTACGAATACGAAGATATGAGCGAAAAAAATTGAAAAAATTCAAATATTTTTAGGGTTTTTTTGCGCCCCACGGAACACGCACAGGGAACAGGAGGTCGAAAACTTGGGGGTTTTTATTATAGACCCGATATATAAAATATATCAAAATTCAAACCTTTCCGACCTTTTACAAGTTAACCCCTTTTTCCTTCCTCTATTTCCTGGACTAGGAAGGAATGTTTGCAGGAGGCTGCTGGTCACCAATTGCCAGCGCAATTGAGATGGATGTTTGCGATCATCTGCATATTCTGTTCACCTACCAATATACCCGAGTTATGGGAACCATTTCAGGACGCGTTATCCGAAGACAGCACCAACCCCAGGAATCCTAGTCTCGTACTGCAAGAATTGCAACACATTTTTAAACAACATGGCAGAACGCGTAACCACTTCCATTTACCAGAACCTGTTGTGGTAGAACAGCCAATGGAGTCTTACAACGTGGAAGAGGAATGTCAACACGGACACAACGCTTACAATAGACCAAACAAAGAACAGACTGCAATAAACCACCTACCACAAACCACCAACATCGCTCTAAAATTTATCGTATTTTATTCGCATGCGAAATTTTCGCACGGGCCACCTAGTAAGTCATAAAGCATTACCCAAAAAATTAGATAGTACATATATAGGGAGCAAAGTAGGCTCAGCCACTTGGTACTACCATAATGACAGAGCCGACAAGTCTCGCGGTATGTATGGACGAATCTCCTCAGCGTAAGAGTACTAACCGAATTTTTTTTAAAATATCCACATACTTAAGAGTTAGCTATATTTCTGATATATGTTGAAATTTTGAATTCTGCTTTTTCCTTGAACTTTTTCTTTGAATTAGTCAAAGCAAGCTCCAAATATTTATGAAAACGAAAACTTATAAAGAATAATATTATAGAGCAAGTGTGGTACTTTTATTAAAATAATTCAAGAATGAGGGGAATCGACTAAAAATTCATCCGCTATCGATAAGATCGCCATTCCAATACACTATGAAGTCTCAAGTAACCAGACACAGACAATCTCATTTATTTATTTCTCATGGATGTTCATCGGAAATCGAAAATAACAGTTGGAAGTTTAAATTCGACACAGAGTGTTCAATGTGAGCCCTTTTAGTAACACGAAGGATATCGAGGTGGTACGATAACTCATCCCACACTCTTTTCAGCGTTGAAAGGCTGCAGATATGCGTGTCTTAAGCTCGTCAGCGTCATTCGGTAGCGATGGAACAAACACCTGATGTTTGATGTAGTCCCAGGAAAAGAAAAAAAGTTTGTACTTTGTTTAGTTTTCTTTCAATAGCCCTGCAAAGTTGGGATATTCATTTATGTACACACTGTATTTCAGATGGCAGTGTAAACTGTGCAACACAATTTATGTTTAGTGCACCGCTAGCCTACCAGTTCGCGACTTTGTTGATGTACTACTCTAAACATGACTTACACAGAATAGGGCTAGTTGCAAATTATTTGAAATCACGAAAACTGATTTGTAGCTAATGTAACACCTAGCCACCATTCAAAGTCGCTAAGCTGTCCTTTAAGCACCATTCTACTAATACTGCTTTATTTCTCTGAGAACGAGGTTTGTGTGTGACAAATGCATGCATTTAATAAGTACTATAATGGTTCCAATACAATTTTGAAAATATTTCTTCATATCTTTAGGTTTTCCGGATTTAAAACAATAAAGATCCTTTACCATTTAGTTATACACTGAAGTGCCACTGAATTAGGGATAGCAAAGCCTATGCAAATTGTGTAGCGCTGCGCATCATGTATGCGCAAGTGAGGGCGCTGTGGTAACTGCATATATAGCGCGTACTGTGGTTGTTCTGAATTAGTTGTTGGAATTGCCAGTATGGGTAAACTGCCTGATTTAGACGCCTTCGATTGCGGACAAATCGTAGGTGCGCGACGCATGGGCCATTCAATTTCCGAAATCGTCCGACAGCTAGGATTTTCAGGTCGACAGTGTCAAGAGTATACCAAGAATACATGGATGGTGGGAAAAAAAAACTAGCGATCGGGCAAACTGCAAAGGACAATTAGCCTTGACAGTGCGTGGTGAGAGACGGCTCAGGCGTATTGTACGTAGCCAGCGAAGCCAAACATTAGCTCAAATTACCACCCAGTTTAATGACGGTGCCTGTCGTACAGTCAGTAAACGGACTGAGCAACGCTCGCTTCACCGTATGGGTTTCGGGAGCCATCGACCTACGAGAGTACCATTGCTCTATACTCGCCATCGGGCTGCACGTCTTGCCTGGGCAAGAGAACACAGACACTGGAGTGTAGAGGACTGGAAACGAGTAGCATGGAGTGATGAGTCTCGATTCCGACTACTTAACGCCGACGGGAGGCTGAGAATATGGCGTCAGACTCATGAAGCCATGGATCCTGCATGCCTGGCTGGAACTGTACAAGGGCATGGTGGCTCAATCATGGTCTGGGGTGTTTTTTCGTGGCACAGTTTGGGATCTTTGGTGCGTGTACCAACCTCCCTCAATGCAATTCGGTACGTAGAGTTTCTGGGTGATCACCTCCATCCGTTTATGCTGTTCTGTTATCCGCACGGTAATGGAGTTTTCCAGCAAGACAACTGTACCTCTCACAAGTCCCGGTTGGCTACTGGCTGGTTGGATGAGCATTCCTCTGACTTCTCAGTCATGAATTGGCTACCTAGAAGCCCAGACTTAAATCCTATTGAGCATCTTTGGAATGTTTTGGAACAAGGCGTGAAAGGCCATCACACAGCACCAAAGAACCTTACTGAATTATGGACAGCTTTAGCCATTATTTGGCAAGCCATTCCCGTGGAACGTTTCCAGAAACTTGTTGAATCTATGCCTCGTCGTGTGGCAGCCGTTATCAAGGCCAGAGGAGGCCCAACTCGTTACTAGGTAGGAATCCCTAATTCAGTGGCACTTCGGTGTATATACGAATAGCCTGACATAATCTTAGATTTTAGTGATAAATAAATTAGATAACTGTCTTCTAAGTCCTAACGTGGAGATAGGTATGACACCTAAACAACCATCTTAACATAGGCATCAAAGAAAGAAAATACCGGCTTTAAGCAGTGGGTCCCGGTCTTGTTAGCCAACGTGCAACAAAAAATTGATCGTAGCTCTGTCAATCAAAGAAAACTTCCATTAAAGAAAAGATAAACTATCACGGACTTCCGGACGTTGATTCCTTGTTTACAAATAATGATCCTCGGATTCAGCTCGGTGGCAAATTATAGAACGTGTAAAAAACAAAAACGATAAGATGGAGAAAAAGGCCAAGGAAAGAACAGAATTCAAAATTTCAACATATATCAGAAATAAAGCTAGCTTACTAACTGCAGTTGAAATAAGAAGTTGATTAATGGGGATATAATACTACTGTGTGAACAACCTGAGACCATACACAAGAACTGTAGTTCTTCGCATAGTTGGCTAATTAAATTCAAAGGAATTTAAACAAGATTGCAATGTGTAAATATATATATATATATATATATATATATATATATATATATATATATATATAAGAAATAGATGATAGAGAAAACCAGTAATAGCCCTAAAGCTACTTGCAGCCAGGAACAAATAACATGAAAAGAAAAGTATGAAAGAGGTTTTAGACAGCATCTCTTCATCAGCGGAGTCAATACTGTCTAAAAACCAATGGATTGTTTCCGATGAGTATGATCTATACAATAAACATACTCAGACACCGTACAATCCATGAAAAACAGAAGAATTGATTAAAAATTGAATAAAAGTACTTAACCAAAGAACACCAAACCTGGCGCTAGACAGAGTGGAAGTTAAGAACATGTAACCGCAAGATGACTGACGTCACAAAACTTGCAACCATGGAGATATTGGATACTCAGTTACAGACTTACTATGGTTACCGTATTTTAGGACTTTTATACCCTTAATATTTTAGTTTTTAATTATTATTAGTAAGAGTTATTTTTATTATTATTTTTATTTTTACTTATTATTTTTATTTTATTTTTTATTTTTAGTAGTTATTTTTTCTATTTTATCTTATTGTTATGTTTAACTTATTAAATGCAACAGAACAAACTATACATTAAAACTAAAACAACCAATTATGTTTTTGGATAGACTTTCGGGGTAATTATTCCGTGTTAGCACAGCTTTCAAGACTAAAATATGCTTAATCCTATTGTCTTTAGAACATAGCCTATTTATACGAACTAACTGATTTACAATAATGTTATTAAAAACAGATTTATGTAAACAGATTAGATAATTTTGAAATTTAACAATATTAAAATTATAGTCAGATCTTTTGTCGTCAAAAGTAAATTTGCTGTGAGAATTTAATTTAATGTTAATATCTAAAAAGTTTACATTAATATTATCATGGCTACTTTTAATTAGTTCCAGATTAGGAGGGTAAAAATTTAGGTCTATATCGTTATTACTTTTATTAATTACTATTATATCATCTATATACCTAAATATATTGTAATTGCAATTATCTATATTATAAATTTCAAAATAATATAAGTATAAATTAGCTAGCATACTTGAAGCATTACCACCTTGTGGTACACCTTTGGACTGTAAGTATATACTATTATTATGAACTATGTAATTATGTTTAGTTACTAAATCTAGGAGCCTATTGAAACTAGTTTAATTTCGTTGCCTAAGTATTGAATATTATTTTGTACTAACATTATGATTATTCTATTTAAATCAATTATATCGATATTATTAAATAGATCTTTAAAATCATTACTACATCATACTAACATAAAAGTTACTACATTTTTACAGTTATCTAATGTTTGTAGTTTTCTAATTAGACTAAAGCTATTATCAATTATACCACAAACACCAGATGTTATATTTTTATAGATTAATTTAAGGTAATTTAATAATATTACACTTGCTTTAGTAGCATAAGTGTTGTGACCACAGGTTACTGCTCTAAAAGCAATAGGTGTTTTATGAAATTTAGGAACTAAAGTTATATAAGGAAAAAGATAATTGTTAGATGATATACCTAGTAGTTTATATTTTGCTATTATTTTCTTAATAATAATATTAGTAGTTTCTTTTAATGGCTGAAAAAGATCACTATTTTCTAGCTGTTTTTTTAAACTTATGGCAAAATATTTTTTACAAATAATTGCATAGCTGTTGGCTGCTTTATCTACATAAGTGATTATAAAATCTTCTTGTAATTTTGTAATAGCAGCTTTAAAGTGTTTATAGGAATTATTAATGTTATTACTATTATTGGGTAGTTTAGCATGTACTAGTTTTAGTAAATTAATTTTCCATGGGTTGAAGGCTTCTGTAGGTATAGAGTAATTAATTGCTATTTTGTATATAAATTTATCTAAATCAGCATTTAAGAAACTTATTATTTTCTTATTATTATTAGTACTAGGTAATCTAAACTTAGTTCCCAAACTCATCAACTCTCGCAGTGCTACATCATCCACTATATCCAAATTGCCTGTTATTACATGACCATGTGTCGTATCTACATAACTATTGTAATTGGGCAGATGACAAACACATTTTAAATTTATTGATTGAGAAAAATATTTTGATACCTGATTATAGTTAAATATACGTCTACCCATAGGCAGAGTATATTTAAAGGCACGTTTTATTTTTATGTCATTTAGAGGAAACATATCATGAAGTTTATCAAATATATTATTGAAGTTTATATTATTTAGTTTATGGTTAGTAAAATTTAGTACACAATAAGTGTTATTAGCTATATTTTGTTTTTTATATAAGTTCATTTTTAAATGATTTGCCCGTGTTAAAATTAAATCATATACCAGATGCTGATAATGATAATTCTTTATTTTAGTACTTAAAAATAGTTGATATAGCTTAATGATATGTTTTTTAACGATAGAAAAAATCCAAGCTTTTAATTTTTTATATTGATAATCAATAATATACCTTTCTTGAAAACTTATTAAAGCATTTTTATATAAGTTACAATCAAAAGTCTTACTTTTATTATAACTTTTACCTCTTTTATTTATTTATTTATTTATTTTTTATGTCTTAGTATCTTCGATTAGTTGAGGGTAAATAGGATGAGCTGACACATCAGTAAAATTAAATTTAACTATATTTTTTTGTTTATAAATTTGATTAAGGCCATATGGAAAGAGAGTTTTATGCTTTTGCTTATATATATTTTCATAATATAACCTTTCAGAGGGTGATTTAATTATATCAATAATGGAGATAAGAATATTTTTAAAATTATGTTTTTTGAAATGATCAAATTCAATGTTTAGTGGTTGACTATTTAGTGTGTTATATTTTTTTATATTAGAACGGTGTAAATTTATTCTAATATGTAGTGGATTAGAAGTTTGTCCTATATATTCCATATGACAACAACTACAGGTGATTTTGTATATGCAATTATAAGTTTTACAGAAATTTTGTTTTTGTGAATTTACGTGTATTTCTGAATTGTGTGCTAGGGGACAAGTTTTACAAAACTTATTAATGCATTTATCAAAAACCAACGTCTTTTGCCTGACTTGATAACATGGAGAGGGCACAGAGAAAGAGGCTGAAGATAACTGGTAACTGTTTGACGATCCATTGATACCCCAATAAGTATCAACGTACCGAGAATCCTTTCATCACAAATAATCTATTGAAAATTAGAAATTTTATTAAAAACAATTTATTAGTTATGTAATTTTAAATTCTTACAATTAAAGTATTTTAAAAGTCGTTAATAAATAAATAAATATTTTTGAATTTTACCCCCCCCCCCCACATACACACACACACCTCCACCGACTTCAGGGGGGGGGGGACTTTTCGGGGGTATGAAAATTATTTTGTATCATATTCTAATAATAAAATAATTATGTTAAAACTTTTAATAAATTTTAATTTAACACCTGATAGTCATCGGATATATTCGGCCCATCTAGTTCAATGAACATTGCTTTCAAAATCCCTATCTATTTGGCAATTTTTTTATTTGTGGTGCCGGACCACTCCCGAGTAGTGATGCGACATCGATGTCGATGTTTTTGAAACATCGATGTTTTGATAAAAACATCGATGTTTTAAACATCGATTTATTGAAGCCGATGTTTTTTTAACATCGATGTTTTGTGCTCGATGTTTTAAGTTGTCTCGATGTTTGTTTTTTTTAATGAAAAAGTACCGTAATAAAAAAAATTTACCACGTAGCATAATTTTCACACTCAGTAAATGTAAGTCTGAATTCTGAAAAGGACGAATACAAAAGGGGGAATGATTCCTTAGCAAACAGACAAATGGCAATTAACAACCAATGAACCAATCAGAGCGCTTGGAATGTTCCTGACACTCCAGAACCTTCCATGGGGTTTTATTTTACAAATAGTATATACACGAGTGCATCCATTTAAGTTTTTGTTTTGTTCTGGTTTTATATAAGTTGACGTTAATATTATTAGTAAGATGCCTCCCAAAAGTACTGTTTGGAAACATTTTTACAAAACCACTGACAAATTGGCAAAATGCAATATTTGCCTTAAGTCCCTCAAAACTTCTGGCAATACCACGAATTTATCTGGACATTTGAAGGCAAAACATGGCGGTATTTACAACGAGAATTTTGATTCATCAATGTAGCCCAAAGCAACCAAGTTTTTGTCATTTGTGCCTGCCCAATCAGAGAGTAAAATTAAATCACCCCCTCCCCCACGACTAACGGAAGTAACATTAATGTTAGACATTACTAAACCAGTTTTAAAAAATGGATGTTCAAAAACATCGATGTTTAAAAACATCGATGGTTTTTGGGCGATGTTTTATTAGCATCGATGTTTTAATATTGAATATCGATGTTTCAAAACATCGATGATTTGTTATCGATGTCGCATCACTACTCCCGAGGCTCTCGCGGACCACCTGTGATCCGCGGACACCGGTTGGGAACCACTGTATTAGACAATAGATGACACCTATAACGAAAAAACCTCGAATTTTAAAAGCCCTTGGATGAGTACGCTAGAAAGTAACATCCGAACTTAAAAATGTCCTACCACAATATATTCTCTTAATAACTATTGTCGTAACCTGGGGTGGAGGGGTGGGGACGAGATATTAGGATCGTATGTTCTTGGCAGGTAGTAGGAAACTGAAAGAAAAAAAGTTCACTCCAAAATTGTTTTTCATGCCCCGCCCTCCCGTTTAGTGGATTTTGGTTGCTCCGACAAGATGATAACTATTATCAAGCTAGTAGCTGATTCAAATCAATAAAATTTTTAGTAGTTAAACCATAAGTACATATGACATAAAACAAGTATTAGTACAAAAAGTTAAATAAGGAGGGACAAATAATTCAAAAACGAAAGCAGGAAAATGGGTTTCATCGTTCCTGGATTGCGCTTTATTGGTCACTTATTGCCAATATAATAGCCGAATCCGTTTAGACGTCGAAACTATCTCGAAAAACAGAGTTTTGTAGTGTACAACTTAAGGTGATTACAATAACAATTTTTTAAGGTGAATAACAATTTTTTAAGGTGATTAAGATAACAATTTTTTTTTTTTAAATCTTTGAATCCAAGTCGGCAATCCGTGGACAAATTTTCTCCATAGGTTAACATTGAGGTGAGCGAATCCAATGGGGTTAGTACATAGCAGCCTTAAATTCACAAAATATTTGCCAAATATTACAATTGGAATTCTCGCACACACATCTATCATATTAATATTCATATACACTAAGAAATTAATTTCAGTGCTATGAAAATGAAATCTGGTTTTCTTATACTCCATTACCTAGCAGAGGTATCAGAGTTAACTCAAATAAATACTACTATACACAATTTTAATTTTTGTGCATTAGCACCAAAAGAGGTTCAACAGTAGCCGAGTAGAACATATCTTAACATGAACATGGCTTTTTAGTGAAGTGCGAGATGAGAAAGAATACAGACAGATCAAGCCAGAGGCACTCGTTTAGAATTCGATATATGGCGACAAAAACTAGGTTAGACAAAAACTAGGTTAATTAAGAATAAATAAAAATATTTATCTATTTAGCGTAAATGTATACATTGGAAGATGCACCTTTTCCTAAAGAATAATTTAATTACCAATAATAATTATTTAGTTCACCGAGGCTAATCAGAAAACTAATTTTTTTAAACAACACATTCAAATACATTTGTGGCACAAATATACTATATACGTATAAATAAATTTAATGAGATTATACGCAAAATTGCCAGAATTTTTAATATAAACTCTATTAATGTTGAAAACTTTTATTTTCTCACCGAGCGATCATGATTCTAATGATAGTTAACATTTTTCTCGCCCTATGAATACTAATTACCTTTTTTTAAAATAATTATATTTATATTTAATGTAGGTTTAAAATGTGCAACTTTTTCCAATAACCATAATAGTTTTCGAGAAAGCAAAAGCAGTTTCATTTTTTACCTTTGGGTACCGGTTTTATTTGACGGAATTCTCTACAAAGGATCCGCAAAATTATATATATATATATATATATATATATATATATATCACTTGCTCAGCTTATCTATTCGTTTTAATAACCCATTTCCTAAAAATCTTCATTCAGTAGTTCTGACAAATCTGTTAAGGGCTTAGAATTATCACGAAGTTTACGCAGGCACAAGGCATTTATTTATTTCGGGTATTTCAGTGAAAGGCTTCATTTCTGAGACATGTATCATCCTCTTCTCCAATCCATTCCTCTGATGACTTCCGAGAAGATTCCAATCACTGCTCCATAAGCGTCTAGTACGCTATCGAAAACTTGGTGCTTAACACTATCATCGTCACTTTCTGCTTCACTATCATCTTCACTTTCTATTACTGTTAAGTTCCTGACCAGATTGTTTAAAGACGGTATCATTAAAACTTGTTATCACTTTCGTAAAACAAATTCGCTCCTATTTTCGACACAACAGCGGCTGAGATTCAGGGAAAAGACATACGGAAACACTGTCACTATCCAAGTAAACATTTTGAAAATATTTTACCAAAAGCAAAAATTGCTGTATAAAAGATTTATTTACACTTGAAAGTTTTTAAAACTGAAATTATTTTTATAAATATGAAAATTATTTTTATAAATCTTGAAGACAAATTAACTTTTTGTTATGCAAAAAAAAAGCGTCGAAAAATATGAAAGTTTTGCAGTTGGTTTAGCAGCTCTATAAAAACTATTAAACGTTTTAAACAAAGAATTTAAGTTGTTTAAGAATTTTATACAAGTTTACTTTTTCGTTCATAAATTGACATTTATGGGGGGAAATCTTTATAAGATTCCTGAAATAAATAAAATAAATTCTGTGTCCCGGACTTTCTTAAATGCAGCAAACAGTTTTTAGCATGTTAATGAACCTTCCATTTTTAAAAAACCACTAAATATCATCCAGCTGCCGACCTTTATGCGTCGCTTCGCACCAATGCTTACAATTATCCAGATCTAATCAGCAAGTTTAACAAAGAGCTTCACTTCGTCATCCGTGAGGTGTCTCGAGCTTCATATATTTATGGCAATATTAAACAGACACTGATATATTTATATTTTAAGAAAAAAGTTTTAAAAATATCACAGAAGGTTTAGTTACAGAAAGATCATGATTTTTTCTTTACAGTTTTAGAGCTGAAAAAACTGCTAATGTCAGAATGCATTTTAAAATCCGCTCACAAATCTTAAGTATAGCAGAAGTAACAAAATACAATGGAAAATTTATAAGGGATAAATAAAAAGTACCCAGAATGTTATTTCAACAGAATTTATTCCCATAAGAACTGTTTGGAGAAACATCTAAACCTTTTATTTTTTTTTACCAGGTAGAGGACATATGTTATATAAAAGTAATAAAGCAAGAAGTTGAAAATAAAACCATCTTGCTCACAGATGAAAAAATCATTGATCATTAAATTACGTACTAAAATGTTCACCTCCAAAGAAAAGACTCGTGCAACACTGAACTTCCATATATATACAGCAACGGAATAAACATCATTACAGAGGAATAAAAAAGGTAGAAATTGCCCACAAGTCTATCAACATGGTTCGTAACTAAGTTAATATTACAGACTTTTTACAGAAGAAAAGCTGAAAATCTATGTATGTTTTGCATTCAATTTTAACTACACTCCATTTTGATAATTTCAGTTAAAACATCAAATAAATTTCTTTTATTCTGGTCGCTAATTCTTGGACTATCTATGTTTACCTTTTATCCGTGCACAACCATGCATTAATTCGCACGGATAATTGGAGTTCAGGGCAACTAAAGATGTCTTGTGCTGTCATTAAACAAGGAAGTTCCACAAGCCGAGAAAAAAAAATATAAGTTTAAAGCCTTAAATGAATGTTTGATATCGGGGAATCAATCCTGGCTGAACTGCATCGGCATTTCCACGGTTGGTGCACAAGGCATAACAAATGTCGTGAAAAGATTTGTTTATAGAAATAAATGAGGATATAATGACAACCTCTACCCATTTCTTTTCGCTTTGAATTGTGTGCGCATTGCCATTATTTCCAAACAGACTTCTAAAGAAACATTCTTAGCGTACCGTATAAATTTTGAATGGGATTGTGTCACGAGTATTTTTACCATTTCAGTGTTATTAAACATCTACTTCAGCGTACATGTGCATATTCCCTAGTAAACATTCGTGATAACTACGTTAGACTCGATTTCCGTTTAATGCCAAGAGTTAATCTAAGTAATATTTGAATGGTATAATGACAAGCTAATCATACTGAAATTATAGAACCACCTCACACACACACACACACACACACACACACACATATATATATATATATATATATATATATATATATATATATATATATATATATATAGATATAGATATAGATATAATTATATACAGAGGCTGTTCGCACATTTTTTAGACGATTTTGGTAAGCGGTAATAAAATATCGTTTGCTGCAAAAGAAATAATTGCAATTGTACTATGTTTTTAAAAGTCAAAATTATCGTCTGCGGCTTGAAAGTTTTGTTTTTATTCAAAATGGCGTTTTTAACAAAGCAGTGGTTCGAAGGCTACATTTATGCTCTTTCCGAAGAGAAATATGCATACTCCGTTATCCAAAAACGATGTGAGAGTCATGGTTTTGTGATATCTAAAACGTCGATAGGTAATATCGTCAACAAGAAAGGAAAAAAACGTCAAATTGGAGCCTCAAGTGGGACAAAAATTCCAAACAAGTATCCAAGGAAAAAACAGACATCTTCGACTATTGCAAAGGTACGTTGTTTAATGTTAAAAGAAAATCCCCCTAGTCAAAGGACAGTTGCAAAATCATTAAAATGCTCGGTGTCCACTGTAAACAAAATGATAAACGTTGATTTAAATCTTAAGAAAGCGAAAAAACGCAATGTGCATCGTCTTCTTCCAAATCATATCGCTGAACGCAGGACACGCTGCAGAATTCTATATGAGAAACACTTATCCAAAGAAAAATGGAAAACAATTGTTACAATAGATGAATCATGGGTGTATTTAAATGGATGCAACAAAAAAGAGCCATTTATTATCATAAAAGGGGAGAAAAAAATTTAAGTACATGGTTCAAAGAATCGAAAGAAAGTTTTTCTAAGGGATTCATGATTGTTGCTCGTTTTTCTTATAATGGCAAGTTAAAAATAAAGAGAGTGGAAAAAAATGTCAAGCTAAACTCCAAATACTATCAGGAACATATTTTATCGCCAATTTTTCTGAATGAAATACCATCGCTTTACCCACAGTGCCATCAATCTGTGAGACTCCATCAGGACAAAGCTAGCAGTCACACATCAAAATCCACTGTAAATTTCCTAAAAGAAATGGAACAAAAAAACTGGTATCAACGCCATACCCTTCACTGATATCCCTACTAAATCTCCCGATGTATCACCTATGGATATTTGTGCTTTCGGACTTTTAAAATCTGCATTATCCAAACGTCGTCCCAAAACCCTTACAGGACTCTGGAAAGCTGTTCAGGAGGAATGGGATAGAATACCTCTTCTGACACTTCAAAAGGCATTATTATCCTGGAAATTGCGGTGTCGAAAGATAGTTCAGAATAAGGGATGTCAAATAGAACATTTAAAACACAAGAACTTTATGTAATTTGGTTTTGTGAATACAATATACATCGTCTAAAAAATGTGTGAACAGCCTCTGTATATATATATATAATTATATAAACACTTTACTAAATGGTTAGTTGCCATTATCCAGAATATAATAATTTAAATTTCAAAAGATAAAATATAGACGAAGACGCAATAATAGGACATTACAAAAAAAAGCATAAATTTGGGGGATTCAGAAAGTAGCAGAACTCGCGAAATACTTAACATAATAATTTACAACACAACAACGAAATTAGGTATAAGAATGCTTAA
This sequence comes from Dolomedes plantarius, assembly GCA_907164885.2. Lineage (NCBI taxonomy): Eukaryota > Metazoa > Arthropoda > Arachnida > Araneae > Dolomedidae > Dolomedes > Dolomedes plantarius. The sequence continues at coordinate 82,794,151 of OU015494.1, read as the reverse complement.
AATCACACCAATCCTAATTTCAAACTTTCGATACACGGCCGAGTAATGAAATAATTAGAAAAACGCTAAAAAAATAATGGATTAAAATAGAAACACATTATTACGGGGAGTAACCTTTAAAAAAGTAATTGATATTCCGGGTTAGATCCATGGTTCAAACTAAAAGGCGGCTACTGTGGGAAGCCAATCCCAAAAAACGCAAAACATTGAAATCTTTATTTATTTACTCATCTATTGAATTGTATAATTAACGTATATAAATAATTTAATTATAATTAATATATATATATATACATATATATATAAATATGCCACTTACACATTGTACCGTTAATAATGTCAAAAACTACCACCGATTAGGCCTGGGTTCGATTCCTAACCAAGACAAGGATGTGGAGGTTGTGTTTCTTAATAGGAAGCAATACTGGCTCACCTACAGGATGCTCTCTCTACTAGCGATAACATATGTCTGGCCAAATGTCCTCAGAATAAGTGCCAGCCGAATTAGAGAAAAAAAAAATTTATATTTTAAAGAGGGACTGCAAATGGTTATCTGTTCCCTGTACACTTGGACACTCCTATTAATATATATATATATATATATATATATACACTCATGGACAAAAAAATTAGCGCATCAAGAAGGAGTCGTCAAAATGAAACGAAATTTTACATACGTAATGACTACTTTGATATAAGTAAATGATAAGAAAATCAAAGAAAAAGGATAATTTATTTCAGAGAAAAAGGCAAAAGAACGGAGGAGTTAATACTCCATTGGACCTCCTCTTGCGCGAATGCACGATGCGATACGATCGGGCATTGAGTCATACAAGTTCTGTATGATGTCTTGAGACATTTCGTTCCATATTTGCTGTAACCTTGCTTCTAGTTCGTTCAAACTCGTGGGATGCCCAACTCGTCGTCCCAAATGATCCCAGATATGCTCGATTGGAGACAATTCTGGGGATCGGGCAGGCCAAGGAAGGGTAGTAACAGTGCGGAGACAGTCTTGTGACACCCTTGCCGTATGAGGCCGAGCATTGTCTTGTTGAAAAATGGCTCCTGGGAGCCGTTGCATGAGTGGCAACACATGTGGTTGCAGGATTTCATGAACATACCGCTGGGCTGTCATGGTGCCACGGAACAATACTAGGGGTGACCGTGTATTGTAGGCAATGGCACCCCATACCATCACACCAGCTGTGGGAGTGATGTGTCGCTGTACAGCAAAGGCAGGATTGAAGCGTTCACCACGGGCTCTCCACACACGAACACGATTGTCATCACTGCCGAGATTGAATCTGGATTCGTCGCTAAAGACGACCTGGTTCCATTCCGCTGCAGTCCAGTTTCCTCGTGCGCGGCAAAACTCCAAACGGAGGCGTCGATGGGTGGGCGTCAAGGGCAGCACACGTAATGGGCGCCGCGATACCAACTGTCCTTCAGCCAGGCACCTTCGTATGGTTCGAGAAGAGACAGAGGCCCCTAGTGAAGGTGCTACCTGTGCCTGGAGGGCGGCCGATGAAGCAGTTGGCTGTACGCGTCCATTTCTTACGATGTGGAGGTCTTCTCACGACTGGTCTGTCGAGGGCGTCCTGAGCCTGGTCTTCGTGTACATGACATCTCTCGGGTCCACTGGTCCCAACACCTCCTCACAACACAATCAGAGCGGCCTAATTGACGAGCTATTCGCCTAGCTGACCACCCAGCTTCCATCATCCCGACGATTATCCCCCTCTCAAACTGCGACAACTGCTTATATTGTCTTCGAACACGGCGTAATGGCATGTCTATCTCAGCTCTTCCTTTGTAAATGATTCAGCACACTCAAACAAGCTTTGGTTACCTGTTTTATACTCCACAGAGTACGATGTTCATCGTCCTCTACCGGCTATACGTAATGCGCAATCACGCTGCATTTCTAATCATTTGCATATCTCCCCGACATGTACCTTCATTGCTAGTTTCGTTACGATCCCGCAATTATTTCTTGGTGCGCTAATTTTTTTGTCCATGAGTGTATATATATATATTCCAATGCGGAGGCATTTGTTGTCAAACATTCGCCTATACTACGCCGCAATTTTACTGCCCGCAACTTTATTGTGGGGGCACCATATAGGCGGACAGCATTACCCCCTATGAAGGGACGACACGAAAGGAGGCATTTTTCGTCGCGCGACGCCAGGATTCGATCCGAGCACCCTCAGCACCGAAAACCAGCGCGCTGTACCACTGGGCCGCCACAAGCCCTATATATATATATATATATATATATATATATATATATAGCCGAACCCCGTTATAACGAACTTCAAGGGACCAAAGGTTCTGTTCGCTTTATCCGGTGATTCGCTATATCCGAACCGTTAAGAAAAATGCTAGAGTTCACAAAATGTATAACTCATTAGTTGCAATGTGTATTCAATAATGATGTATTAAAAAATTTTAATAATATTAAAATGATAATTAAGTTATTTAATAGACTAAAATCGATTACATTAAACTGACAATACTAATTAAATTACGTACAATAGGAAAACGACGGGACCAAAATTTTCGTTCGTTATATCCGTGAGTTTGTTATATACCGGGTTCGCAGTAACGGGGTTCGACCGCATATATATATATGTGTGTGTGTGTGTGTGTGTGTGTGCCGGTCGGAGGTAAAGGACACCAAGTCCACATTTTTTTTAAATAGATTGTTTAACTTTATTCTTTCATATTTTTTTTTATAAATTTCATTGTTGCAAAGCTTTAACTCGAATATATATATATATATATATATATATATATAGAAGAGACCTTGCCAGTTGAAAACGGCACCATGTCCTATCATTGTATCGAGGTAAAGAGCACTAAAGGGATTTCATTGAGCTCTCCTGTAAAATTTAATAAATGTGACTTAGTGTCTTTTACCTCCGATACACAGATATATTTTTGCATGTGTGTAAATGATATCTTACATGCATTATAGCATACATATAGCATTTAGCATGTGCACTTAATAATATTTTAGTAACCCCTTACTCAAAGGTGGAAGCTTAACTCCTACAATGAATATCGATGATTTTCTATAAAGCATACTCTACCACTTCCATTTCTATCAAACAATAACATATCGTATTGCATAAAACTTCCTTGAAAGTATAACATAAGAATGGAAAGTAGTTTCACGGAAAAAAATATAGAAAACTTCAACCTACAACCCCTCCTCCCCGGTAAAGTTGCTCAGTTCAAAAGAAAAATAATCCGACGGAAGAAGCGATTCCAGAATATTTTTTTCCTTTACAAATGAATTTCACTGAACTTCCTTTACAATCCTCATTTCATATCAGTTTACAGTCCTCTCATTTTTCTCCATTTTATTTTTTTTTTTTTCATTTGTGAAGTTTTTACGCTTTTTGTTTACTGCATGTGTTACTCTTTTATTTTTTTTAAAAAATGATATAGTTTAATTCATGCATAGTATAATAGTAAATGAGATTACGCTTTACTCGATGATTAGTAATTGCGTCACAGAATGTTTGCTACTATTTTCTAGTGAATGAAGATAACTAACTGTATTAGCCTGACAAATGTAGAAATGTCAGTAATCTATGATTGCATATAAAAAGTGTTAAAGTTTGCTAATTTTTCTGTTGTTGGAAGTGTTATGTACTGCAAAGGAAAAACGGTGAAGTCGAAATTATAATTAATATATATATATATATATATATATATATAAGAAATAGATGAAAGAGAAAACCAGTATGAGCACTAAAGCTATTTGCAGCCAGGAACTAAAAACATGAAAACGATAAGTATGAAAGAGGTTTTAGACAGCATCTCTTCGTCAGCGGTGTCAATACTGTCTAAAAACCAATGGATTGTTTCCGATAAGTATGATCTAAACAATAAACATACTTAGACACCGTACAATCCGTGAAAAACTGTAGAATTGAATAAAGAGTTACTTAACCATAGAACACCACGCCTGGCGCTAGACAGAGTGGAAGTTAAGAATAAGTAACCGCAAAATGACTGACGTCACAAAACTTGCAACCATGGAGATTATTGAAACACAGTAACTGACCTACTATGGATACTGTGTTTTAGGACTATTAAACCTATATTAATTTAGTTTTTAGTATTATTACTAAGAGTAATTTTTTATCTTATTTTTATTTTTACTTCAGATTTTAATTTTATTTTTTTATTTTTTATTTTTAGTAGTTATTTTTTCTAATTTTACTTATTATTATGATTTACTTATAAATTGTAACAGAACAAACTATTCATTAAAACTAAAACAACCAATTATGTGCTTGGATAGACTTTCGGGGTAATAATTACGTGTTAGCACAGCTATCAAGTCTAAAATATGTTTATTCCTATTGTCTTTAGAACATAGCCTATTTATACGAACTAACTGATTTACAATAATGTTATTAAAAACAGATTTATGTAAACAGGTTAGGAAATTTTAAAATTTAACAATATTAAAATCATAGTCAGATCTTTTGTCGTATAAGTCAAAAGTAAATTTGCTATGAGAATTTAATTTAATGTTAATATCTAAAAAGTTTACATTAATATTATCTTGGCTACTTTTAATTAGTTCCAGATTAGGAGGGTAAAAATTTAAGTCTATATGATTATTACTTTTATTAATTACTATTATAATTTTATATATCTATATACCTAAATATATTGTAATTGCAATTATCTATATTATTAATTTCAAAATAATGTAAGTATAAATTAGCTAGCATACTTGAAGCATTTCCACCTTGTGGTAAACCTTTGGTCTGTAGGTATATACTATTATTATGAACTATGTAATTATGTTTAGTTACAAAATCTAGGAGCCTATTGATACGAGTTAGATTAATTTCGTTGCTTAAGTATTGAATATTATTTTGTACGAACTTTATGATTATTCTATTTAAATCAATTATATTGATATTATTAAATAAATCTTTAAAATCATAAGTTACTACTGTTTTACGATTATCTAATGTTTGTAGTTTTCTAATTAGACTAAAACTATAAGAGATAGTTGTTTGATGATATACCTAGTAGTTTATATTTTGCTATAATTTTCTTAATAATAATACTAGTAGTTTCTTTTAAAGGCTGAAAAAGATCACTATTTTCTAGCTGTTTTTTTAAACTTATGGCAAAATATTTTTTACAAATAATTGCATAATTGTTGGCTGCTTTATCTACATAAGTGATTATAAAATTTTCTTGTAATTTATTTATAGCTTCTTTTACGTGTTTATAGGAATTATTAAAGAAATTACTATTATTAGGTAGTTTATATTGTACTATCTTAAGTAAATTAATTTTCCATTGATTAAAGGCTTCTGTAGATATAGAATAGTTTATAGCTATTTTATATATAAATTTATCTAAATCAGCATTTAAAAAATTTATAATTTTCTTATTATTATAAGTACTAGGTAATCTATATCAAGTTCCCAAATTCATCAACTCACGCAGTGCTAAATTATTAACGAGTTCCATATTGCCTGTTATTACATGACCATGTGTCGTGTCTACATAACTATTGTATTTGGGCAGATAACATACACAATTTAAATTTATAGTTTGATTAAAATTTTTTGATACCTGATTATAGTTAAATATACGTCTACCCATAGGCAGTGTATATTAAAAGACACGTTTAACTTTTATTTCATTTACAGGAAACATATCATGAAGTTTATCAAAAATACTATTGAAGTTTATATTGTTTAGTTTAGGGTTGGTAAAATTTATTACACAATAAGTATTATTTGCAATGTTTTGTTTTTTAAATAAGTTTATTTATATATAGATATATATTTCTAATATCCTTAGTACTACAAATATTATACAAATTTTATTAAAAAGGGGTTTGTATGTTTCATAAAATTTATTTTCTCAATATGTGCCTAAATAAATCGAAAATTTTTAATTTTAGACATAATTCTACTTGAGTGGTTCAATCAAGCATGAGGCAAAACGTTGTTTAATTATTTTTCAATGTAGCAAACATTTTTCCTAATGACATAACCACCCTTAGGATACTTTACTATGAGAACACCCAATCAATGAACCAGCATTGCTCCCAATGCGGAGTCAACTCAGAAATACCTTCAACTGGGGTGTACATTGAATCAAAACTCTCAAAAAGAGAAAAGCAAAAGTTTTAGCGTCTCGTAAGTCCAAAAGAACTCTGTAGTGCAGTGGTTCTTAACCGCTGGTGCGAGAGAGCATTTCTAGGGGTGCGAGAGAAGGTCCTAAATATTTAATGAAAATTACCAATTGAGTTAATCATTTAATGGATATTTTTCCACGGGAAATATAAGCAAAATTAATAGATGGAAACTCAATCAATTTTTGTTTGACCTAAATTCAATGGACGACAACGTTTTATTAAAAGACGATCTTATCCCAATACGGGCTAATGCACGTATCGAAATGGAATTGGAAAAACTGGGCTTGGAGAACAGTTGTGGTGTACGCAGTTAGAACTTTATCAAGAATTGGCAAAAGCAGCATTAGAGACACTTTTACCATTTGCCACCACTTACCTTTGTGAAATGAGTTTTTCATCACTTTTTCACATCAAAACAAAAGCCAGAAATCGCTAAAATGCATCTGATGACTTCCGCGTGGCTCTTTCAAAAAAAGAGCCTCGTTTTAAAAGGATAATTATGAACAAACAACAACAACGTAGCCATTAAAAATGTAGATATTGTTTTACATGTAATAATATAGTATGTATTGAAAATGTATTAATTTTTTATGCAATAAAGGTCTTTTCCTAAATAAAAAATAGAAACACATATTTCAAGGAGGTGCGAGAGTTTATTTTCAGATTCAAGGGGGTGTTAACTATTAAAAAGGTTAAGAACCACTGCTGTAGAGTAAAACGTGTCTCATGGGGTCTCAGACAAAGAACCAGAACGATAAAACATCAAACTATCAAAGCGGTGAATAATGATAAGTGAGAAGAAATTTTCATTCCAATATGCTTCTAAAATTCAGTGCATCGATACTTGTGGGCTTGTTGATGAGAGAATTTGCAGGGTGGAAACACTCTTTCAGACGCATAGGAAGAATATTAATCAAATACAGTCGAACCCTGTTATAGCGAACCTGTTATATAACGAACTCACGGATATAACGAACGAAAATTTTGGTCCCGCCGTTTTCCTATTGTACGTAATTTAATTAGTATTGTGTCAGTTTAATGTAATTGATTTTAGTCCATTTAATTCATTAATGATCATTTTTAATAGATTTTATCATTTTTTATACATCCTTATTGAATACACATTACAACTAATGAGTTATACATTTTGTGAACTCTAGCATTTTTATTAAGGGTTCGGGTATAGCGAACCACCGGATAAAGCGAACAAAACTTTTGATCTCTTGAAGTTCGTTTTACCGAGGTTCGACTGTATGGAGTATTCGTAGAATTTTTGAAAAAGAGAAATGTATATCTTGTAATATGTTGCAGTTGTGCTTATAATTTTATTAAAAGGAAATATGCAAAATAAACTTATTTGAAAATATTGTTTTTAAATTTTCTCTTTTAATATGCACCCGAAAGAAAACAGCTGTTGTTAAGCGTAAAAATATATACTGAAGCCGAGATAATCAAAATGTTTGAAATGGCACGCTGGAGTGATACAGCAGAATGAGCATGGAACACTTATGTTACACAAGATTAAATATATGAAATAGTAGAAGCTTCCCCCTTTACTCATATAAATAGGATTAAGTTGATTTTTATTTTATTTTATAGGCAAGTTTTTTTTTTAAACTCGTTTTTCGACAATTCTTTGGGAAATATTTTTAAGGTGTAGGAAACAGTTTCTCAGCCTTTCATCCCTTCAGTGGGTCGATAAAATGAGGACCAAGCATGCTTGGGAACTAAACTCTGGGGGTCCCACGTCAGGTTGACCACCTGACTGAGACATATGCTGTATGGCACCCCAAGCCCACGGTTACGAAAGCGGAGATGGGTACCGCCGGCCCTGGTCCACATCAGACTGTTGCGCCGTAAGTTTAAGTTTAAGGAAACAGTTTCTTATGAAATGGTCAAATGCCACTGTTCCATAAATTAATTATCTGACTCCGTATCCTTTACGAAACACTACATTTATTAACATTTAAAATCACAGCACAGTTACAGTATTCTTACAACAATTATTTACGGCCTTTCATTTAAGCCGCCCGCTATTTCCACTCGACTACGTCGAGCCATCACATGGTTCTAAGAGCTGCACAAATCGGATCTCCAAAGCGACAACAAGTTACTTTCGTTTTGACACGTGACATACACATATAGTATTTCCCTCCCGTAAGGAGAGTAAAACCAAAATTCCCTGTTTATAGGGACAAATAGTTACAGACGGAGTTTTGAGTCGTAACAGCCACAACGAGAACCACTATCTAAAAAAGATTTTCCCGGGTTTTTTTTTTTTTTTTTTTTTTTTTTGGGGGGGGGGGGGGTTGGGGGGGGTCGTCTGTTCCTTGGGAGGAGAAAAGTACCCTTTTCCCACCAAATTTCAGGCTAATTTGGCAACCACTCAGTGAAGGGGACTATCCCACACCCCGTGGGTTAGATGAGTTTCTCCCGTAGTTAAGCCTCTAAGATGTTCTTTATTTCATTACAAGATAAACTTTGGAATATCCACACTTCTATATTGTTCCAAAAGCCGTCCACATAGAATAGTGGTTAAGAGTCGTGAGCTACCACACAGAGGACTTTGGGTTCAAACCCCGAATACGGCTTGGTCGTTACCGTGTTGTCCCCTCATAGGGAGCAATGCTGGCTCACCTAAATGGTCCTCCCATAATAAAATAGCCAACGGGTTTGGTTTGTTACTGTTTTGTTTTTTTTTTTTTGGGGGGGGGGTTAAACACGAGGGCTAATTAGACCGGGACCTACTGCTTAAAGTCGATTCCAAACGGCTACAAATGTTCATGCCAACAGTGAGTACTACTTCGAGGTGTATAACTAAAGACGAATGTCTCACGATAAAAACCTCCGCATTAGGAACATAAGTATACATTGCTCTAAAATCAATCGGACTTTTTTAAAGTCAGTTACTTTAAACTGTTCAATAATGTTGCTGTCCATGAAAAAATTTCAATATAAATGTTTTTTCTTGATAGGGTTTTATTTCAATGCAGTCTATAAAAGAAACAGAACTCTCGGGAAAATAATTTTCTAAAATCAGTTATATTTGTTGAATTTCTTAAGTGTCCATCCCGCTTATTGTTATATATATATATATATATATATATATATATATATATATATATATATATATATCTGTTGTTCCATTTCAGTAGCTATAAATTGTATAATTTTTTAGGGTGGTATTTAAATTTTTTTAATTTAGTAACTGATAGAGAACTAAATTAATTACTATATGAACATACTATTTAAAACTTTATTTTTATCAATGATTATACCTGTTTTCCCAATTTTCATTTCTTGAGAGTTAGTCTAGAACGTAATAATCACATCTGCAATACGAAGGCTAAAGCGATACGGTCCACAGCTTAAAGCCGATTCCGAAAGTATACAAATACACACACGCCCACAGCGGAATTCGACGCGAAGAAAAGAGTCCTTTGCCTGTCGGCCATCGTCCGATCATTTGGTGAATAGCCTTTGAAAAAAAAATTATTTAATCTTTTAAGCATTTAATTTTTCATATATTTATAATTTTTTTTTAAATGTAACGCTGTTGTAAATATTAAATCAGTTTGCTGCACGTACTCAGAATGTAGGAATAGTATTGCTAGGAGGTTGGTTGATTGGTTGGGAGAGCTACGGTCGTATTTTGCAATGTCTAAACTGGCCGGGTCATGCAGCGTAAAGTTCGAACGGCTAGAAGCACCCACGCCTACAGCGGGATTCGAGCCCGCAGGCTCTGATTCCAAAGACTCGTAACCTCATTAAGCCAACGCCCGACAATATTTTTTCAAAGCAGTTTCTTCCATTATGAAAATCTATTACTGCAATTTCTCTAAGTTTGCTCCAGCCGAGGACACTTTCTAGTTTTTTAATTTTCCTGCAGAACTTCCTGCACTGTAAAATGAGGATAGTACAGTTGGCTTTCTGTTTAACGACGTTCAAGGGACCGTGAAAAATCGTCCTTAATTAGAGATCGCCCTTAAACAGAATTTGTGAAAAAATAACATTTCCCATAACGTCGGAGGGGCCGGGACTGGGAAATATCGCCTTTAAATAGAGATCGTCGTTAAGTAAAGCGTCGTTAAACAGAGAGCCAACTGAATTTAGCTAGAAAGCCACTATCTTCATTTATTTCGTTGAGAATAAACCATAAACATTTTTGCAGGGCAAATCACGAAGTTCTCGCCGTTTTTTGTTTTTGTTTTCTTAGTATCTTTTCGCTGGACAATGGCCCGTACCTCTTCTTGAAAAGACATGCGACAGGCTTCTTGTCCTCTAGGACTATCCTGCATTTCCAGGGGGACAGAAAGAAACATCTCGCATAGATTTGAAAGTATATCCCCGAATAAGATTTTACCTAACGGCTGTTAAATCGTAAAAATGGGAGCTCTAAATTTTTCTCTCCGCGAATCATAAACTGTAAAAGGAATAATGGTTCGCGGGATCTTTTCGTTCTTTGTCTGATCTTATGGTTTACACAAAAGGAAGGGTATGGGTTAGAAATAAGATAGCCACGTATTTTCGGAGACGTTTAGATGTTATAAAATAATGTGCGTCTCGTGCAAGTTCAATTGCCCCAAAATAACTAGCACTTTATAAAGTGAATTTTGACAGAAAAGCATGTGCAATCTATCTTTACAATAAACAAGAAAATCCTATACTTTTTGTTTAATTTTAAATTTTGCTAATGAAATCCTACGCGATATCACTTTCGTATTGTAAGATTTTTGAGAAAAGAACACTTCTCTGCACATATACAAAAAAAAAATAATAATAATAATAAAAATAATTTTTAAAAAAACTATGAACAGGTTCATAGTTTTTTTTTTTCAACTTCCTTTTCAAAACTTCCCTAAAACAAACTTTGAGGTCTCAAAGTTTGTTTTAGGGAAGTTTACCGTTCCAAAAAAAAAAAAAACCAATACGTTTAACTAGAAGTACACCATTAATAATAATAATAATAATAATAATAATAATAATAATAATAACAACGACGATAAAATATAGGTAATTTGAGTGTTGGAGCAAGAAATTTCATCAAAAATTTATATTATTTTTCTAACTAATTCTCCGAAGTAGGTTTAGTTTAGCGAATGAGGGATTGAACATTACATGTTAATACTTGGGTCCCATCCTAAAGATACCTTATCTCCAAAATCCGATAAAATCCGGTATCCGAAAGAAACACTTCTAGTCCCACCAAGTATACTTAAAAAGTATTATTAAACCTTATAAAATTATCCGGGGAAATTTAGATGGAAATCTAAAACAGTATAAAGGGATTTTGACAATTGAGCTAAAAAATGTCTGAAAAGTCATCTGGGAACACGGCTACTAAAGAGGTAAAACGAACGAAATTTCATTAATTTTTTTTTTTTTTTAAGGGTCATGATTTACATACATATTCAAGCTAGCTCTCCTTTTGTGGGACAGCTTTCCTACTGAAATCATAATGAAATTAAAATGTAATGTATATTAATGAAACTAACACAATGAATAACTTAAAACAATTTATTCAGATCTAAAATTTATTCACTTCATAATCTTTGTTATGATACAATACTCGCTGCATCTAAATCACTCGCAACGTGCTCAGCACCATCCTCTAGCAATACGTGTTCAAGAGGGCAAGCTTTACGCAAGTCAGTCTTAAAACGTAATGAAATTTCCAATTTATTTTAAACGAAGTATGATACAGTTTAGGAATACGGTTTGAAAACAAAGTAACATTTCAACATATTTTCTTGTGAGAAAATTTGATGATAAAAAAAGGGTACATTGGAATATTGTCAAATTAGGGTATATTGTATGTTGGAATAATTATCGACAGACGTAATTATTATTGATCCCTAAAGCAATTTATGCGTTTTTTTAATACTTTTCCCCCTAAGGTGAAAATTTACCGAGGCAAATATTTTAATGTTAAAAGACGGAAATCCCAAATGCAAAAACATTATTTATCGGGAATTATATTAATTGATGTATATTTGTTACTGTATTTCTTAAAATAAAAAAAAAAACCACTTAGTACACAAATAAGGAGCTGAAAGAGAACTTCCGTATCCGGGCTGCCTTTGATAAGAGTAAGAAATAAATGCCATACGTACGTGCGATTTTCTGTCAAATTCTTATTTTAATTCTACCCGACACAGGTTATACAACCCCGAAACGTCAACAAATTATAGTCGCGAAATTCACAAATATTTTGAAGGTAGTTCAAAATTTCAGTAAAAAAGTTACAACTCAGGTGAGTACCTTTTTCTCCTAACAAATATATTTTTATTATGCTATCTACAAGTCTTGTTTTATTTGTATTATAGCTAATTTTTTCTTCTACGGAGAAATGTTAAGTTCGTAAATAAGAAAATCGTTTTAAATTAGATTTATATATATATATATATATATATATATATATATATATATATATATATATATATATAAATCTAATATATATATATATATATATATATATATATATATATATATATATATATATATATATATATATTTGTGAAAAAATCGTAATGGTTTTTTCTCCTAACTAATATATTTTTATTATGCTATCTACAAGTCTTGTTTTATTTGTATTATAGCTAATTTTTCCTTCTACGGAGAAATGTTAAGTTCGTAAATAAGAAAATCGTTTTAAATTAGATTTATGTTAATAATCAAATCGTAGAAATCCGCAACTACGCTGACACATGAGTACATAAAAAGTACACATAAGTACTTAGAATGAAATAGCTTTGATTCCACCAAAATTCAGTTAATTAAAGCAAAGGCGCGCAAACTTAATTAGACCACAATCCATATTCTTCATATAAAAGATCACTCGACCCCGATAAAAAACTTTTCGTAGTAACATTTTTTATTTTTTATTGGAAAAATGTGAACAAAAAGAAATGGAAAAAAGAAATAAGCAAATTTTGACAAACTATTTTAAAAATCAATGAACTGTACATTTTGGATTTATATTTTGCATAACAATAAAAAGGTCCCGCTTACCATCTACACTTGTTTTGGTCAGATCACCAGAGACTAGAATTTCTTATTTAAAAACTAGCTGAATACCCGTGCTTCGCTACGGAGTACATTCAAATTAAATACAACGGTAAATGTATGCAATTAATACCTATATATATATATATATATATATATATATATATATATATATATATATATATTTGTGAAAAAATCGTAATGGTTATTTTTATAGACAAAATAATGTAGAAGAAAATATTCAAATTAAATCTAATAGAACATACTAAAGAATATAGTACAGTTTGAGGAACATTTCTTTTACTGCATTTTAAGTTTTTTTTTTTTAATAATGTCCAATCGTCTGCCGCATTAGAAAGAAAAACAATTTTTTTGGGGGGGTCAATTTATTTCGTTTATTCACGTGACGCAAAATTAGTTTAAAGCATCACAAAAAGAAAAGAAACCACGTGCTCAGGGTTTAATAAATTAAATTCTAAAAATGAATCTTTAAAAATCCCCAAAAATCAGAAAATGGAGGTAAAGATTCGAAAAAGATTTCATTTTAAAGGAATTTTTATGATCTTTCTCGTGATATAAACTTTATAACCCTCAAATTATTATTTTAAGTGCAAACTTTAAAGAATGTTACAAAAACGTCTTAAAAATTTAATTTAAAAAAATCTAAGAATTTTCAAAAATCTTTCTTAGTGCACCCCTTCACTATGAGCCATGCAAAATTTCAGCTCTTTAGGTCTAGCGGTTTGGTCTGTGCGTTATCTGTCTATCAGTCAGTCAGTCAGTCAGTCAGTCAGTTATGGAACTGTTATATATATATATATAGATTGATATGTATTTGTATTTCACTTAGGCAAAAATTAACAAAATTTGAAATTAAAAACGAGCACGATTTCAAAATTATAAGCTTCGCATTAAGACACTGAAAATCAAACTTTTTTACTTATATAAAACTAAAATAGAAAAAAAAATTGTGGGCCTGCACCTCAGATAGTATGTGTCCAAAAACTTAGTGAAATGTTTCAGAGAGCTATACTCATTATCATCTTCCCCATTATGCCTTGATCGTAATTTGTTTTTTACAGCTACTCATATTAAAAAGCCAATCTCATACCACATCACATATTACATATATCTCATACCGCATCACATACCACTCATATCATATCACATATTTTTTAACATACAAAAAAAAATTCAGGCAGTCTCTTCTAACGAAACTACCGCGGGTTTTTAACGTAGGATTACTTATCGTTGCTTACCTCTTTTGTATGTAAGTGTTATGTATATATGTATCTATATACATATATGTACTTATGTATGTATATATATATATATATATATATATATATATATATGTGTGTGTGTGTGTGTGTGTGTGTGTGTGTGTAAGAGTCAAAATTTTGACGCATTTTGGTACTTTTCAGTTTAACTGTTTACTGCTTGCCCAAGCGGTACAAACTGGGTTTGGCGAGCTGCCAAAGTTATAACTCGCGACGACGGATGGTTTTAGCGTCTGAAATTTTGCTGTCCGGAGGACCGTTATGGAGAAACGTAATCTTACGTTAAAAATACAAAAAATATATTAAAATATGTAATTACAAAAGACTTAAAACATATTTTTTAATCAAATAATTTAATGATATAAATTTACTTCAAAAAGATCCGCAGCCCCTCCAACGTTTTTCACGAACCACTGTTTCCGCACCACTGAATTAGAGTACTGTCAACCTCCCGCCTGAAGAGACCTGTCACTGGTTTTAGGCATCGAGCTGAAATAAACGGCGAATATTACAGGTCTATGGTTTTAGGACCTGTTTCTCGGGGATCTTCTCTTCGGAGGAAGGCAATACGTATCTCTTACACAAGTTAGCAATTCCTCAAACAGAAACATTTTCAACATGTCACCTACATATTCAATCCGATTTGTCCAGCTTTTACATGCGGTGCTTGAAGAGAACTCCATATTAAAGTTCGTAAATTCCAATACACATAATATTCATTTAGAAAAACGGTTGGGGAGTTAAGGAGATCTCCCTGATAACGCTATAATGAATACTATAGAAAATGCATAGCAAAAAAAGAGGAATTTTTAAAAATAGCTAGGCACAATTTTTTTAGCATTATTTCTCGGCTAATTAAGATTGGTTAAATGTTCTGGAGCGTTACGTTCATCATTTGCATTTCAAGAGCTAACTTTAATTAAGATAAAAAGTTTCAAATACGTTTATGACATTCAGATTTCAAAATACATAAACATTTTTTTGTTGTTGTTGTTCATCACATAATATTAGTCTTTCACTGAAGCGGAACATAATTGTTAATAACTTTGATAAAAATAATTTAAAATACTCTATTACAATAAACCAAAATCAATTTTTTCACAAAAGTTGAGACGCATGCCTGTTTTCCAAACTAATCATGAAATACAAACGTTGGTATATTTAGAGGGATGAGGAATAATTTGATATAATTTTACCTTTGCTTGGATGGAACAGAACAGAAATTTATTAAAATCGGGGAATTTTTAAAATGTTTATTATAGTAACAATTTCTGGAAATGAAGAGAACATTTCCTCGATAAATAACTGTGTGACGTTCATGAATAATTAGACCGGAATTAGAATATAATAAGGTTAGTTTGGTTTGGAGCGCTACTCTCACCTTTTTGCTACACGAAGGCTAATTAGACCGGGACCTACAGTATAAAGCCGGTTCCGAACGGACACAAACATCCATGCAAACAGTGGGACTCGAACCCAAGGGATCGAGTCCTACTGTTCCCTCCACTGTTGTCGAGTCCCGAATGCCAGCGCCCTAGTCATTCGGCCATCACCTGGCAGAATATTGGGAAAATATCGCCATAACTTCAAAGCAGCGCTACGGAGAATACAGCAAAGAATTCCTTAATAATTCCAGGTTTCAGAGAAAAATACAATTCCAGGTTCTCCAGATTTTTTCAAATGCGTACGATTGGTTGGTTGGTGTTTAATGACGCAAGGTCCAGAGAGGACATGCTGCGCCAAACACATGGTAAAACCCGGAAACAAACACACACACACACACACACACACACATGTATATATATATATATATATATATATATATATATATATATATATATACACCCCGTCACATTTTTATAACGAAATTTTCTAAACGATTATTCGGTCAACTCAAGAGAAACAGAAGATACCGTTCAGTAAAGGCAAAAATGGATTAAAATTTTAAAACGTTACTATTTTTCCTATAATATAAAGCATAATGAACAGCAAGCAAATCACCTATGGAAAGACAACCAAATACAAAATGCCAGAGCTAGATGAGATTTTTTTCAATAATTTTGGTAACCATTAACTCTAACATATAACTATATAATTTTTACTAAAACTTTTCAAAATATTAAATTTACAAACGCGAAGTATTTAAATGGCAATTTTGTTTTCTTTTAAAATAAGATACTAGAGTTATACAGACTAATCAGGATTGATTTTGAGCTCAAGGTGGAGTTATTTTGTAAATTATGTGCTCAATATCTAATGCATTTCAGTAAAATAAAACAATAAAAACTACAATAAAATAAAGCAATAAAATAAACTATAAAATAAAGCAATAAAAAAACAACAATAAAATAAAGCAATATATTATAAATAAAAAATAAAATAATATAATAAAATAACTTAAATAAAATAAAACAAATCTTGTATGAATAAAATCAAAACTATGCAAATAAAAACATTTTTAATAGTGCATTTTTAAACTCATAATTTTAATTTTTCCTACGAGAGACAATACTTCATTTTTATGAATTAAAACATGTTTCCAATGGTCATGAGACAGAGTATTAAAAATTTGAAGCAAATAATGCAAAGGATATTAACTAGTTCTGGTTTTACTTTATTATAGTTTTTACAACTAGGGTAGGTGGGGGCAAAGGTTCGCATGGGGCAAAGGTTCGCACATACATTTTAAAATGACCGGGAAGAGTTATAGGAAGAATAGGGTAGGCAGTGCATTCCTCTACTTCCAGTCAGTTGCCTCGTAAAAAATGTTGGAGTTTAGACCCCCTCTTGCTGAGAAAATGAGGTAAGTTTATTTTCGTCTCTTTTAATGTAATTTTTTGCAACTTTTGAGTAATTTTGAGCATCACTCAAACTCACGAACTGTTTTGGGCTTATTTTCGCATGTTAGGGTGGTAAATAACCTTTCAAATCCTACCTTAAGTTTTGGGTTAACTCAAATACAGTGGCGTCCATTCTGCAGAAACAGAACCAGCACGAAATGGGGTAAAGGTTTGCGGGAGTCATGGGGTAAAGGTTCGCAGTGCAAACCTTTGCCCCATCTGCAAACCTTTGCCCCTCTAACATTTGTTTCATGGCCTCTTTTCATTAGGAATCCTTATTAACAACGTCTTTTATTATTAATGGGAATTCACATTTTTGTAATTTGAAAAAAAATTATGGTTTTTGATAAAAACTGCCTGTTTTCAATGAGAAAATTTTTTGTAAAATGCTTGAAAATCCATAAATTAAAAATAAAATAAATTAGTACAACACAAAAATAAAATAGCTCTGAACAAAGACCTATTTTACAAGATAAAAGAATTAAATGTTGTTACAAGACATTATAAGCTTCGAAGGTCTGGTTAGGGAAAAAAGCTCTAAATGAGTAATTTCCAAATTTGCTAGTCTTTGAAATGCTCCTTGCGTCACAATTTTTGACGAAATTTTATAAAATTTATTACAAAGACTCCTCTTATACATTAAAATAAAGTTATGTATCCATTTCAGGTTTCGACATCATTCAAATTATCAAAGTTTAACTTAAGCGTGGAAAAGTACAAAAATTTCACGAGAATTCAGAGTACAAGCATAAAAATATTTCCTAAAAATTAATTATTCAACGAAAGCACAAATCAAAACACAACCTTGATCAAAATGTATAAGCAATCTAAATGCAAAATTAAGGATAAGGTTAAAAATTGGATCGCAAGGAGCATTTTAAAAAAATAATAAAAATTTTAATTTTTTAAATATAAAAAATTAAATTTTAAATATTTATAAAATTTTATAAGGTGTTTGAAATAGTTTTACTTTAATGAATATTTATGCCCAATTTCATATCTCTGAGGTAAAAATTTCAAAAATTGCTTTGTAATGTCCCCCATCCCCTTAATTTGCTTAATTTTTACGGGTTTTAAAAGAATGAGTAAAGCCTAAGATATGATATAACGATAGTGTTAATACTTGATATTTTAATTGGAAGTTCTTTAGTTTAAGAAAAAAATTATTGAGATTAACCCCTTTTCATTTTGTGAATTTCTTTGTTAGATTCAACTTTCTGTGTTAATAGTTGATATTTCATTTTGAAGTTATTTAGTTTAAGAAAAAATTTATTGAGATTAACCTGTTCAATTTGTGATTTTCTATATATGTAACACCTTTAAAAAGATTACAAAATGTGAAATAAAATTATTTAGACAACTCTTTTTGTGATTTTCGATGCCTATCCAGCAGTGGCGCACCCAGGGGGGGGGGCCCCAGGGGGCCCTGGCCCCCCCCCCCCCAAAGAAGTAGAAATATTGATTTTACATTATAAATATTTTTATTCGTTCATCTCGGCCCCCCCCCCATGCATTATAAATATTTTTATCCATTCATCTCGGCCCCCCCCCCAAGAAAAAATCCTGGGTGCGCCACTGCTATCCAGTAAGAAACCAACGAGTGGGGTAAAGGTTTGCAGTGCGAACCTTTGCCCCACCGATTGGGGCAAAGGATCGCAAACAGGTGTTTTGGTAAAATTAAAAATTTGGTGACTAAATCTTTCGGGAAAAAATTCATTATTTTATAGAAGGTAGAGGAGATACCCAACTACAATACAAGTGACTTTTTGGGGCGATAGGATCTAACGGAGGCCCGTAAGAAACCCAAAACTGCAAACCTTTGCCCCCACCTACCCAATCTTAAGAGATAAAACTGCGTCTATTCATAAAAATCGCATAGATGGTACTTAAGTAATTATTAACCATATAAATTTCCCATACTGATAACTGGATTTATATATAAGCAGTTATAAATGTGCATACTCTAGTTCAGAGGTCTCCAAACTACGGCCCGTGGGCCAACAACGGCCCGCGAGCTACCGCGGGCCGGACATGCCCGGTTTCCAACTCGCCATAGTTTATTTTGATTACATTGTAAAATTTACAATGTAAGTAAATCATACAAGATAATGTTTTTATTTAACGACCAATTAAGAATTACAATAACTGACATACATAATGAAATTGAACATTTTTACTGTAATTAAAGATATTATTGAGCGTAATTTAAAACTACAGTATGTTGCTATGATGAGCTAGCTAGCTAGCTAGGTCTTGGCTCTTGGGACTATGTGGAGGAATCAGTGTGGCCCTTAGGCTAAAAAGTTTGGAGACCCCTGCTCTAGATGAACTGAACAAGTAATTTTAAATGAAAAAAAAAATTTTTTTGATATTTTCATGATAATTGCTTGAATTATTAAATATAGGTTAAATGTTTTGCACATTTCAAAAATTTAATTCAATACCTAAGAGAGAAACAAGCTTTAGATGATTAAAACTGATTTTTTAACTAAATTTCAGTTTTATTTATAAAAACGAGATTGGCTCAAGTGGAAAATTTTTCAGTTAAGAAATATCGTTAAAAAAATTTTAAGAAAACAAAAAGAGGTACAAATAATTTTGTCCAATTATAAATGGGGCAGCATCCTCTACCCTTTTAAAAATGCCCTGGGTAACATTAACATTGTTACCACTAGCAAAATTTATTTATTGGGTATTTCACTTCAGAATACCAAAATAATTTTTTTTCTTTATATTTTTAGTTATTTGTAGAATAAGGACTTCATATAGTATCTATGAAATAAAAAAGGTAAAACTCAAATCTGACTAAAAATATAAAAAAGAATTAAAGCTTGTTACTTAAAACTACTTCAACTAATAATAAAATAATAAAGATTTAAAAAGATTTTTAACAAAGTCAAACAAAACAGCATGTATACAACTTCTTATTCATGCTTTACCTATATCGTCTAAGACAAAAAATATCTTTTAATGGTGCATTTACATAGTATAAGAAACAGCAGACACAGTATAAGAAACAGCAGACTAATTATATTTCATAAGGCTTGCATATAATTTTCAACAATAACAGAATAAATACTTAAATTTTATTTAAAATTGTTCATATGTTTATAAAAAAAGTATTACTATGCACAGAAAATACTATACTCAAGTCATAAAAGAAAGACAACTACTGGATTTTATTTTGGGCAACTAATTGTGGAAGTGAATTTTCAATCAATATCAAGTTTCTAATCAAAATTAGTTACTTTAGTAATTACATATATTTAAAAGAAATATCTGCTGTAATTTTGCACATTTCTCTAAAACTAGTTTTATTCACAAACAATAAAAATTTCATCTTTCCAGGTAGGAAAAAATTAAGATAAGTATTAGTACATCAAACCTCAAAGAAGATATCTCTTAGTCAAAGCCTAGAATAAAATTCTGTATAAAAAAGAAATTATTTTGAAAGTTTAATCTAGATCAGAAAGAAATAATTACTTAAATAACAATAAGCTACATTTTTTTAAGTCATCTGTTATCATAAGCAGCATTTTTTACAAACTTAAAACCAAAAGCACCACTGATTAGCAAAAATGATAATGTGATCATGGGTATTATATAATATTTTAAAAGGGAGTTTTCTTAGAAGAATCCTATTTAAATTAACAGCACTAAAATACAGTAACCACCACTTATAGTGATCAGTGGTTATAAGAATCAACCATTTATAAGAATCAATATCGCGAAAACAAAAACAAATGTATTATTTCCATGTTAAAATTTTCGCTTTAAAGAATCAATCCACAGGTTTTAAGAATCAGTTTACACTCTTCGCTTTCCTTTCATTTTCCCAAAAAAGCCACTTAAACCCTCAAAAGGCATGAAGTTCTTTCTTTTTTTAAAAAAAAAAGTAAGATTGATAAGATGGTATGGAATATAGTCATAAAATTCATTCCTTTCTTTGTTAGACATAACATAATAGTTTCCCCTTAAACGCTTCAGCACAACACTGTCCTATTAGCTTGACCGAGGGGCATCTTTACCCATCTGGGTAAAATTTCACTTTTCTGCACTGACAAACAAAAATAGGGAATCTTTTTTTCCCCCTCCCACATCCTGGTTGCGGTTTCCTGGACCCGGAAACACATAAACCTTCGGCGAAGTGTCCACTATCACTTAGGCAAACGTGACATTAATAGATTCAGCATGTTATCAAACCGTGAAATGTAAGCTAGAGGGCGAATCTTCGTCTGAGACTGTTAGTATTGAAAGAGTATTGAAACAGCCTCCTGAAAAATTCATCACGTCAAACTACCATAGAAAACTTTTTCTTGCTCCCTTCCTGTAGTTGAAATGTCAAAACTGTTAAGCAGGTATGTTGTAACAAATATTGGATTTTGTTCCTCTCTTACTATAATCATGTGTATCTACTTATAGGTCTAAAAATTAAGTTGTATTTTTAAAATTATAAAAAATAATTTTAATAAAAGATAATTAACGTAAATTAAAGAGTATTTTATGGTAAATTATCTAATATATGTATATAAAGGTGTGTGTGTGCCTGTCCAAAAACCTAAATTTCAGCTATAAGAATCAAAAACAGTAATAACAAACGTGATTCTTATAAGCGGAAATCACTGTACTCACAAAGCTGCAAGAGTAAATAACTGGATCTAATAACTAATATTAATAACTACTAGTGCTACTAAAAAAATAACTTAGTTCCCCTAATTGTGCCACAAACTAACAAAAAAAATAATTTTACCCAGAGCTGAAAGAAGAAAAAAATATGAAAGAGAATACATTTACAATTAATAGCTGATGTGCATAAAACAATAGTTTAATCTTGAACATCTATCACTGATCTAAATAACAGAAATAATAATACTAATGATAAAATCAAAGCCAACAATAGCATTCATAATGAAATTTTGACGGTAAAAAAACAGTTCTGAACATTTAAGGAAGTCTTGTAGGAATTTGATCTTTAATTATAACTTTCCTAAAATTACTCTCTCCCAGCTATAGATGTGCATAAATCTATGAAGCAGCAGCACTTGAATTAATCCTCTGTGTCCAAAAAGGAAAAAATAACTGAATATTCCTAATATAGTAAGATTTATCAGAAACCATTACATAACTGCACATTAATATATAAATATACACTTCTAAAAAAAAAATTCTTTGACACACAGTCCAATAGCAACCTTAATCACCATTTTGGGGAAGGAGGGGGATGTTCCTAAAGAAGAAATTTTCGTTTCTGGTGGATATGGCTCAAATGGAAATAATTCATTAAATTCTTTTTTCAACTGACTCTAAGCAACCCCAACCACACCAACCCCTCTTGGTTTTACAACTAGCATAGTAAACCTAATTTCGTGAGTGCATTTATTTTATCAAATGACACAGTCCTATCTTTGTGGTATCTGAAGCTGTTCAACTAACACTCTTATAAAGACTACCTATAAAAGAAAATAATTTTTACACTATTTGGTCCACTCAGATGCTTATTACCATGTAATGAGTACATAATAACTGTTCATCCACAATTTAGATAATACATTCAAGATTTATCAAAAATTGACTTAAAATTTTGATATGGCACAACCGTTTAATATCTAAAAATTGAAGAATTCCTCTCTTTTAATGATTCTTTACAGTATTTTAATTTAGATACATTTTGTAAAAGCTTTTCAATAATAGCTACCACTAAAAGCTCTTCACTACAATGTAAATTGTAATAAAAACTGTGATACAAGAATGATATTTATACCAATTAAACTCTAGATTATAATTCAAATTTTTTTAATGACAAAATTTCATCTTTTAAAATATTCATTGCTAAAATCTTCTACATGATGAAAAAAATTTATATAAACTTATAAACTATTACAACAAAGAAATTTCAACTCTAAATGCTGTATTAAATATGAAACAAACAAATAAAAAATGTTAAACAATCTCTAAACTTAAATCCCTGATAGCTCTCCAGCAAAGGAGACCACATAAAAAGACAATGTGCACAGGGTGAAACTTCACCCATGACAGCTTTCAAGGATTAAGATTTCAGCAAATCTTAGACAGATTACAATGTGATTCATCTATAGAAAAGTACTATAATTCCACTTGTTTGGAGCACAAGAAATAAATTTTAAATACATACTGATCCTTCACTAATTTCAAAGAAAAATTTAAATATTGCACTATTGTTTCTGTGTATTCTTGAAATGAATATTCTTCATGTCAGCATAGTTAATTTTATTTTTTCAACTTTTATCAACAATATTAGAGTCATTAAAAACAAAGAATTTATAACTAATCTAAACCATGGCTAAATTTGAATGAGAAAACAGAAAGTGACCATCATATAGTTAGCAGAGAGGACATGAATTTAGTATCTAGCAAATTAAAAGTGAATCAAACAGTTGTTTCTGGTAAAATTATTTTTCATACATGTCTGTTTTTAAATTCAGATCTTAGCATAAATACATATATACATATATATGAAGGGAAATGTAGAAAATGTATTCCTACACAACTAATTCTTAAAACAGAAAATAAAAAATTTAATAAAAATAAAAAGGCTACTTTATAACAAAAGATAATTGATAATATCTGTCATTAAAGTAATGTACAATCCTAAAGGAGGCAAAATTTTGCAACACTGATTACATAAAACATAATTTTCCAACCAAAAGATTTTAACACTAAATCACTACTTCAATTAATAAACTGCTTCTTCACTTAAAGTATAATCTAAGTAACCTGTATATATGTCACTCATGTTTAGAAGATAAACAGAAATTTCGAAACCATTATTCAAAAAATCCATTATCATTTTCAGCTAAGAAATATTATGTTTTAAAGCCTGACTTTCAAAGGGGTTCCTAAAAAGCGAGTTTTAGACGTTCTGTTTTGATTAATTCATTTTTATGCTTTGAACACATTACCTCTATCTTTTTATGAATACTGTAAGCATGAATAGTTAAAATGAATATTAGCTTCATTAATTTCCATATGTAGTAGTTACAATTATCTTAAATACCTTCTCAGCATGTAATTAATAAGCAATTAAGCTGATTTATAAATTGATCTTAATAATATTAAATTAATATCACTTCAGTTAATAAATAGTTTTCATACTGTAAAAATATCTCTGTAAAATATAAAAATAGCATTAAAAAGTTTCTCTAATTACTTAAAGAAATCATTCCCCATGAATATTTTTTAATATAGACCTCCACGTTAATAATTAATTTTAAAAAATGATTGCCATCACTATAAATTACAGATAATTAGCATTTTAACATCTTGGAAAACTTCTATATGGTCTATAATTCTAAAACTCTTAATATTAATGCATAGAATTACACGCAACTTCAAAAAAATCCTTAAGATGAAATTGTATTAAATAAATATGGTTTTATATACATAAAACCATATTTGGAGTATTTTAAGTATGGAAGTATAAGTATAATATTTAAGATTTGCAAAACATATCTTAATGAAACAACAAACAACAAATTGAAAATTAATTAAAACCTAGTTTAGAAAGGTGTATAAAACAAAATCTCATTCAGAATCTCCCATTTAAGATTTTTTTATGAATAAATATATGCTGTGTGTCTAACAATTATAGAGATTTGCAGTACAGGAACCAAGTACTTAAAACAATTTTACAGATTAAAATATCACTGCCAGAAAATTACAAAACAAAAAGGATAATTAATTAGACCAGGAAATATTTTTAGAAAAAGATTAATAGAAAATAAGAGTAGAGAAAAGATTAAAAAAAAGTAGAAGAATAAATTAAGGAATGTAAAATATTACAACATAATAAATTAAATAAACGCTTTTCAGACATTAAATTTAAATATCTTAAACAGTTAGGTTAACAATGAAACAAAAACATTACCTATGTTTGATCAAGGTTAAATTTAAGATTTAAAGAATTTTTGCAGCAAAGAACAACTGCAAACTGCTTTTCAAAATAAACGGCACAAAAGGCATTGCTTAAAAATAACATTGGATTTAATTATCTCAGACCCCTAAATTAGCATTTGCTAACAATTTATATTACATGCTTTTAAGATAAATATATCTTCAATTTATAAGCAGGAAGTCTATAATGAGATCAATAATCTTCTGAGAAAAGATGCTACAAAAAATACTTTAAGAAACACTAGGCTCATTTTAGTCAACTACCTTATGATTATGTTCAAGAATAAAAAGTATAAACATTACCTTCAAGATTTCTTTTGATTCTAAAATGTCTTTCAACCCTCCATCTTCTATTAACTGCGGACATGATAGTAGATCAAATATAAATACATGCTCATCTAGAGTTGCAAACTGCAGCAATGTCATTGGACCAGATGGGCCTAAGTTTACACCCTCTCCATCAAAAGAAATTACAGGATCTTTAAGAGACTGAATATATTTCACGACAGATGAACATTCTTTTGTTTTTGTGATGATTTTCACCTTTTTAATCATTCGCATAACTGAGTTATCCACAATTTCTTTATTTGATGAACCAGAATTATTAAAAAGCATCCGATCTTTGTAATCAAGAGCAGAATTATCAGCAACTGCTTTCATTATTTGTGATTTAAGTCTCTGTTGAAATGTTAGAGATTTTTCTTGATAACGACCCCCACAATTTATTGGAGATGAATGAGAGGAAGATACAGACACATTTGATACTGGAGGAGGTTGCGGACTTGATACAGGTGGCTGAGATGAAAGCACTGACACAGCTGCAGAACCAATTGTAGGAAGAGAGCTATTTTTTCGTTCAACTACAGATACAATGTTTGACTGTACATGAAATATTTGTGAACTCATTTTTAAAAATGCTAAGAGATCTTGTGGATTATTTACCATTTTAGACCACATATCTTTGGGAAACCATGCTGTGAGATGAGCAAATAACTGTCCAACTGGCAAAGGACCTCTATGTTTTAAAACACTCTCAAAGAAATTGATCAGTTGACTTGTAAGCTGAGGATCTAACTGTTCCTCCTCTGGTACTTTAGTTATCATTAAAGTAGTATCATTACTTAAATTTTCTAAAACACTACGTAATACAACATAATCATCTTTCACAACAAACACATCCGAGTATTTAATGAGGAATTCTTTAAATTCTTTCCCATGTTGGCCAGATATATGTCTAATTTCGGGAGTAGCTTGTGATCTGTGCCCAAGTAAACTCTTGATAGGTACTTCAGCATTCCCATATTGCTCTAATTTAGATTTAAAATACTCTACGGCTTCATGAGCGTAATCACGCTTTGTTTTGCAGTTGGGATCGTCATTTTCGGATGAATAGCAAGTGACACTCACCTGATCATCAGCAATAGTAAATAACGATGGATATTGCGACAAAAATTTTCGTAGTCCTGATTGACTACCACCAGCAATTTGTCTCATTTCTTTAGTGAATCCTTTAGTACCAAACTGACACGATAAGTCATGAAGGGTACGGGGTTGACCCTTGTCAATTAAACGATCCAAAAAGAACATGAGAGTCATGTTTCTGATGTGATCATAATCTTTGCTGTCCATGATTATAATAAATTTGAAGGCTAAAAACAAATTTTGGCACAAGAGAAGGTGCGCATACTGCTTCGGCAGTAATGAGACAGTTGGTTATTGACATCACCTATAACACACTCTGCCACCACAGATTTTTAGAGACCATCAGAGGTCACGTGATGACAACAGCTATGCAGAATCGAACCATTTAAGTTTCTCAACAACTCAAGCTGTGTGCCACGGATTATACAGGCCTCGAGATGAGTGAACTTCAGGCACAACCCTTGTCATTCCGATCCCGTAAAAAAGAAAATTAAAATAATCTAAGTACATCGCAGTTTTCTATATATGCTGAAAAAGGTTATCTTCTTATCAATTAACTCATTTTTTTTTAGTAACCCTCACTAGCAGAGAGTAATTCATACATACATTTGGAACAACTATAAACATTACAAAGAAAAAGTTTTAAAACCAAAGAAATAATTAACTATGTTAAAACTCTCCATTTTCACCTCAAACCAGCTGTATTGCACACAAAAATCTGTAAATTCCTCAAAATAATAAACTATTTATATTACTTTTGTTACGTTTCTAAACGTTACAGCTGAAATATTTCATCTTATTTGCTATTGGAATAAATGTAACTCTTAAAAATAGAAAAGCGAGGCTAATCTGTCTTAATATGCTTTTTACTCAAACTTTCTTGGCGTCATTTAACAGGTTTTGGTTATTTGTTTCTCTCTCGAAAGACTGAATTTCACCACATATTTATTGACTTACTGAACATTCTAAACGAGTATGTAACTTGAAGCTCTCCTTTAATATTCTTAAAAGCTGTGTATTCTACAAAATAAACAACAGATGTCTCTTTCTTTCTTATTTTGTTGGTACTCATTTAATTGTTTAGTGAACCGTCTATTTCTGCCTTTTTACCCTCATCATTTGCCCTTTCCACATGTATCGTTCAGATCAATGAACTTTAAACGTGGACATAGAGTCTTCCAGTACTAGTACGTACAGATTATTTCTTTTAACCTACCATAAAAGATCCTTCTTAAAAGATCGACAAATTTTTCTAATGAAGTCGAGATTTGATGCAGAGACGTCTGCAGTGGGAGAACAAAGGTCCCCCTCCCCAACCTCTCCCGTTATAGTTTTCCTGTACAATGTATTTACAAATAAAGGCCTTTAACAGTGTTTTTGCCAAACATTTTAAGCTCCCCCCCTTCCCCTGAACATCTTTTTCAGGCTAAATTTCTATTTTGGTATTTATAGAGTAAACCTCGGATTTCCATTCCCATATCTGTCAATTTATCTACAATGAGAGAACGAATAAGTAAAGCACTAATTTTAGGAAAGACCACAGGAATGCTAAACTAGAAAGTTTGGAGAAAAGAACAAGACGCTAAGGGCCTGTTCGCATAGGGGTCCGTAACGGAGCGTTAAAGGAAAGATAACGTTGAGACGAAAATACAGTCAAACGCGCTTAATGGAATATCGGTTAAAAGAATATCCCGTTTAATGTAATAAATTTTCAATGTCCCAAACCGTAGTAATTTGTTTCAGTGTTAAATTTCCCGGTTAATGGAATATATTGTTTTGAAGTTATCCCGCTTAAAGGAATAATATTTAGCCTTGACGATATCGATCTTTTTCTATTTCGCACACTTCAGAATTTTTTTTTAAAGTGCAATAATGAATGTGCAGTAACTGAATGTCTTTCAAAGCAATTTTGTCACTTCGTAGAAAGTGTCCAATCGCAGAAAATGGAGATTTCTTCGGTTTTGAAGGGCAATTCATTGTTGCTGTTTTTGCTAGCCGCAAGCCCCGCCCTCCCCTTATTGCTCAAACGCTGGCCTACGTTTCCCTATTCAGAGAATGAACAATAGGCTTCACCCCCAAATGAGAGCTAGAAAATGAGTGGGTGTATGTGTGTGAAGGAAATGTGAAACTTCAACAGGTCCTTATCTTGAAGGGGACGTGGATTACCAACTGTAACAAATCTCTTCGGAGAAGCGCAACATTTAACTTGGGGGATCTCTAGCCTTGAACATTTAACTGTACATTTTCTACAGCGATTAGTTCGACAGTTCGCTTTCGTGAAACCAGTAATCTTTCTTGTGCTTTACAATGTCTTTGAGACGAAAAGATCTTACTTTAAAAGAAAAGGTAAAAGTCATAGAGTTTGCAAAAGTAAATAAGTGTACGCAATTAGAACTCTCAACGCAATTAGAACTGAAAGTTTGAGATATCCCAAGCTCAAGTTTCAAAATTGTTAAAAAATAAAGAAAAAGTCTTGAACGACTGGAAATGCAATAACAATCTTAATCAAAAACGAAAACGTACAGGAAAAGAATCTGAAGTTGAAGATGCTCTTCTTCAGTGGTTTGCTGAAAAAAGAGCTTGTAATGTTCCTATTAGTGGATTATTATTGAATCAGAAAGCTGAAGATTTAGCACAACAGTTAAATCAGTGGCGCCGGAAGAGTCAAATATAGAGGGAGGGCAAAGTAAAATAGATTAAAACTTTTACACCTTTATTATTAAAAATACATATATACGGTTATAAAAAATAAACTTTTATGTTATTTTTTTAATCGGAGAAAAGTAATGAGAGATTTCTTCTGTTTTGAGAAAATCTATTAATTACTTTTTCAATAAATGTGTCTTTATTTTTACTCACAGATTCTCTGTGAACTCTAAGCATACAGAGACCAGAAAGTCTCTCTTGAGACATGGTTGATCTCCACCAAGTTTTTACGCGTCAGAGCGTACTAAAAGATCTTTCAATTGTTGTTGTGGTAGGAGGTAAGGCTAAAAAAATTTGTAACGCATTTTTGATGCAAGGAAAGAACTGGCAATGTTTATCTATTAATTCAACAACCTCGAGATCAGTATCAGTATTGTTACTTTTGACTTTTGAAACCCACATTTCTTTCCAAGTTTCGGCTTCACAATTCAAATTTTCAATTTCATACAGTTTTGAGAAGTTATGAATGTTTGATTTTAGCAAACTAAAGGTTTCTGCATGTATTATTAGTTGCGGGTGAAAAATAGACAGAGTAAATGCACTATCCGTCTCTTGGGAAAATCGGACTTCAATGAACTGTATAATTGAATCCAGATATGGAGTAAATAAAGAAATTCGAAAATAATTTGCAGCACTATCAGTAGAGTAGTTAGCCCTTTGCGTTTGCGTTGCAGCTAATCTAGGTATTTTAATATCAATATCAAATTTTCTTCCGTCCAATATACATTTTTGAAATATATCTTTAAAGTAATTCTCTGCATCAGCCCTGTGATCTTTCAGAATAGATAAAAGTAATTGAATATGTTTCTTCGTCGATTAAAGGTTTATTGTTTTTGCTTGTAAAATATTACAAACAGGCTCCAGTTTGGCACTATAGTGTGAAATAATATGCAAACACACAATAAATTTAGGAGTGGAAATTGCGCATAACAACTGGTTGGATTTCGATCGTGTATCTCCATTTATTTCCATCGTATATGATAAATGTTCTAGGGCGTTTCTTATTTCCTCAAAATGTTCCGAAAATATTCTAATAGACTTATACTTGGCAGACCATCTTGTTTCACAAAATAAGGGAATTTTGGGTACATATTTTCTCTGATATGACTTTCGCGGAAAAAGTTAATGACTTTTTTTATAGTAGCTACTGAATTTTGTACATCCTGGATTTTTTTTAAGTCGTTGACCACCAAGTTAAGTCTGTGTGAAGCACAATGAAAAAGAGAGCTTTGTTATATTTCTCATGAATTATTTTCTGCACTCCGTTTTCGCGGCCTGCCATTGTTGCACAACCATCAAATCCTAATCCTACTACCTTTTGCATACTTAAGCCATAATTTTCGCAAGTTTGTAATATTGCTGATGATATACCTTCTGCATTCATGGAACTAAGTTCAGTAAATCCCAAGAATTCCTCACGTACTGAATTAGTATTTTTATCCACGAATCTTACTCCTATCAAGAGCTGCTCAATACCAGAAATATCAGCAGATTCATCAGCTAACAATGAAAAACCTTCACTGGCGTTCACTTCTGTAATAATTTCATCTCGAATAATATCACCACAAATCTTAATTAATTCATTCTGAGTGTGGTGAGAAGTATATTTAGCAATTTTTGCACAATTTTCCAAATGATCTTTCAATACTAAATCTCCGCTCTCGACTCTAAAATTTAGGAGATCATCAAAATTTCCAGTGATTTTACCACGGAGAGGTAAATTGTGGGTACCACAAAAAATTATAGTGGAAATGATTGGCATAAGTTTTTCTCGATTAGACTTAACTTGTTCCCGTTAATAGCTACTGAGCCGTTCAGTGACATAAGTACTTTTACCCTCCATAACATGTCGAAAGTTTACAGCTTTAATTGTCGATGAACGATGCCACTCCGAACACATATGTTCTTTTGCATTTTCATGGACGTCTTTGTAATTCTTGAAGGGTTTTACAATGAAAGATCCAAAAAACTCTCTTCTTAAATTCTGTCGAAATGTAACACAATTTTTACAATGTCCATCCTTAAGTTTACTGGAATAAGCTAACCAATCGTAATTTTGTAACCATTCGTGACGAAAAACTCTTTTTCCATCTGAGTCCCTTTTAAAATTGTAACTTGAATCGGGAACAAAATGTCGAGTCAATAACGCATATCTTGTTTCATCGGAAATAGAAGCATGCTTTTCAATAAATCTCCTATATCTAAAGGATGAATATGAACAGTACGATTTTCACCAACACCAGATAATGACGTTGTATTAGATTAATGATCAACATCAGAATGTAATGATCCAAAACCTTCACTCACTACTGCTAAGCTGGTAACTATGTTAGTAGATGTACTAGGTTATACTTCTAATGGTTCAAGAAGCTTCGATTTGTAATTACTGTCAGTTTTTTCTTTAAAAAAAATTTCTGTTTACTTTCGCGATGCAAAAACATTGTGAAGCGTTGCTTTTGAATCGCAAAAGCAAACGTCTGGCATTGGCGTTTAAACGCACTTGCGTACCTGAAATTGGCAATTAATCGTTCCTGCGTTTATGGAATGACGTTTATCGCGCTTGCGTTAATGAGTGTGAGGTTGCAATTTAGTATTCAGTTTTGTTAGGCTTTATGATTTTAAATGAAAATTCTAATATTTTACGAGCGCTAGCTAGGTAGAAACTAAAAATTCAATTTTCTAGGGGGGGGGGGCAAGTGCCCTCCCTTGCCCCCCCCCCCTTTCCGGCGCCACTGAGTTAAATATAACTGATTTTTAAGCTACAAATGGTTGATTGTGCAGATGGAAAGCAAGAAACCAAATTTCTTTCAAAAAAATTCACGGTGAAGCAAGTGATGCTGATGAAGCCGCTGCCAGTTCTTGGAAAAATGTAGTATTACCTGCTTTATTACGAGACTACAGTTCTTCTTGTATCTATAACTGTGACGAAACAGCACTTTATTACAGAGCAATGCCTGATGGGACTTTGTGCTTAAAAAGTGAAAAAGTTGTTGGAGGAAAAATCCCGAAAGACAGACTGACAGTTTTATGCTGTAGTAATGCTGACTGCAGTCATAAAATGCCTCTTTTTGTAATCGGGAAATCCAAAAGCCCACAATGTTTTAGAGGTGTAAAACCCCTTCCAGTTAAATACGAAGTGAATTCAAAAGCTTGGATGACTGCTAATTTCTTTCAAAACTCGTTAGTGTCATTTGACAATGAGATGAATAAGATGAAAAGAAAAGTTATCCTTTTTATCGATTATTGTCAAGCCCACAAAGTCGACGTACGACTAGAAAATGTAGCACTTCATTTTTTGCCTCCAAATACTACAGCTATTTTACAGTGAATGGACCAGGGAATTATATCACTTTTTAAGAGGAATTATAGAAAAGAAATCGTTAAAAAGATAATAGCTTGCATAGATGATACTAGTGGATTTTCTATCAATAGCTCAACTAGTAAAATTATTAGAAACATTTCAATTCTTACAGCTGTTCATATGATGAACAAATCATGGAATAATATTTCCTCTGACGCAATAAAAAGTTGTTTCTTAAAATGTAAATTTTCAACACACGTAACAAATGATGAATTAAATGATGAATCAATTACAAACGCAAATGATTTACCACCAGAAGGAATGACAGAAGAAAATTTTTCCAATTTTGTAAAATTCGACAATGATTTGGTAGAATGTGGTGAAACTTCAGACCCTCAATTCGATCAAAGCGAAGTCGATGAAGATGAATTTGAAGAATGTACCATTAAAAAGGTTCCGTCACATGTTGAAGTTAATAAGGCTTGTGATATTATAAGACGTTTCTTGGAAACGAAGCCAAATGCAGACTTTAATTTATTTTATAAACTAGAAAATAAAATAACAGATTTGCTGCATTCACAGAACAGTAAACATTCTAAAATATCCAACTTCTTTAGCAACAAATAAGTAAGTAACATTGTAATTATTTCCAAAAAATTAAGGGAAATTTGTATATTCTACAATAAAATTAGCTCATTTTTCATCAATTTTCTAAATTTTAATGTGTTTAAATTGTTTCTTACTTTTAATTAATAATTGTTTGTTAATTATAATAGTTTAAATATGCCTATGGTTTAGGCAATTTTTAATGCTTCCTAGGTTTAACTGTAACTTTTAACATTGTGGGCGTGTCAATGTGATCCCGGATAATGGAATATCCCGCTTATTAGAATAATTTTTCGTGGCAAATTGGCTATTCCATTAAGCGGGCTCATATGTAAACCAATCATAGACGTTAAAAATTTCGTTGCTAATCGTTTGGAGGTTTATCAATGGTTAAATATATTTCAATACTTAACGCTCCGCTACCGGACTCCTATGTGAACAGGCCCTAACAATGTAAGCGTTATCTAAATGATAAAATCGTAGTGTTGTAAGACAGAAACTATAAAATCTAACAGAAATATAAATTTAAGGTTAGAGAGAGCACTGGGAAGGACTTATTCCATCCAAACTATGATGGAAGGTGATAGATTATTTACAAAAGATGCAACTGGAGCTGTGTCATTTAGAAAGAGAGATATATTTAACACGGTCTCTTAGTTTTAAAGATTATGAATCTCAATTAAAGCTTCTATTTCTACCTCGTGAAAATGGATCAATTGAGTTATGCCAAGTTAGAGTGTTTTCAGAAGAAACACTCTAAGTACTCTAAGATTGTGTATGGGATGGAAGTAATTATAAACTTCATAAAAAGTTATTAATATTATTATTATCCCAAAGTGTGATAACACAAAAACGTGAAGATCATAACTATTAACTACGTCCACATCGGAAAGTGGACTCGTGGAAAAAGTTTGGTCTTAGATGTTCCCATGCAGACGAGGAGATCTGGAGTTGCCTCTTCCCTCTTGCAGATGGAACACTAGGGGACAACCTTTCTGCCTCCCTCAAAAATAATAGCTCTTGTTTTCCCAGTCCTTAGGCGTGAAATACAACTAGCAAAGTCACAAGAAAACTTGGAGTGTAAGAGAATGCATTGTTCATAAGGGATATACCAGTGATGGGAAAACAAAGGAACCATTCTTTTGTCGTTAAAACCCTACACTGCATGATTTTTTTAAATCAAACAAAACTTTTTTGGTGATAGATTTTTAATCAAATAGATTGGAAAAAATATTTTAAAAAATAATATTCTTCAAATTTTTATTTTATAGAAAAAAAAAATCCGTTTGATTCATATATCAAACAACATGCAATCAATCAACATGCATTAAGGTATCCGTACACCTTCGGAGGTGATTTTTTGAATTTTTTTGAATTTTGTCTTTTTATCTATTTTTTATAAGGACATTTAAGTTAAAACTTGGAAAAATATATAAAAAATTTAGCTGTTACATTAACATAATTTTTTCAAGGGGAAAAGCTGGAAAAAATTGGGGAAAATTTGACATTCTACAATACATGATAACTCAAAAGCAAACAAATATATTACCATTTTATAAATTACAGAATGAAGATAATAACATTCTGTTGAAAATAGACTATTCTCAAAATGAAACTATCTGTATCTCAGAATTTGTAGCACTTAAAGTACTGATGTTCATAAAAATCACTTAAAATTCATTGTTACTTGCAATTTATACCAATGTAAACAAAAAACTAATCAATCTGAAATCATGAGCATACTCTATTCCCTTTATAAATATATATAGATAAAGTATGCAAAATTTTAAGGCATTTTAAGCGTAACTTTTTATAATAGGATATATTGCGTTAAGAAAAATGATGAAAAAATTCATTTTGAGAAAACGCTAAAAATAATTCTTACACTAAAATGACAATTCAAATCTTTCTAAAGAAATTTACCATAAACTTAGATAACACAATTTACAATCATATAGTAAAATGAAATAGCGGTATTAAGTCTCGTGAAATATTTTAAAACAATTTCTTTCTTTATTGAGGCACAGAGTTATGCCACAGAGTTATTTTGTAGCGCCCGATTAGACTGTCCAACATGTCTACACCACCCATATGCTTGTTATAGTGTTTTACTACAGCTGGACATTCAATGCTAACTTTGTTTTAATCTTTCTGTCGTATCTGCCTATTTTCTCTACTGGGTAAACTCCAACGTATGTTGATAGAAACATGACGTTTCTGTTGTCTTTCCATGAAACATTTGAAATTTCTATATTATCATGTAATGTGACATATTCCTCACTTGTGCCTCGAAGTTGTTTTGACATCTATTTATCATTAGTGAGCTTGCATCCTGGAACACGATTTGTTTAACTGTACCTATGTTGAAAATACCCTGTTTAGCCATATAATATTGAAGTTGGGCAGAATTAGAGTAATTATCAAAATATAATTAGTAGTTCTTTTTCTAGGCATGTTTTCTCCACAATCGTACCACAATGTTACTTGAAGTTCCGAGATCAACTTCTTCAGGCAATCTTTTCCTTGGGTCATTCTCACAACCAGTGTAAATTTCAAAAATAGAGGCATAACCAGCTGTACCGCAAAGAATTGATTTTGTGATTAGACTTATCTTGCAGCTATAGACTGAATATTTTTTCCTTTGTTTAATACTCTTTTTCATTTATAAATACAGCTTCCCATGTGGAATTCTACAAATCATTCAAACAACAGAATAGCTAAACATAAGGACATAAAATTGCGTATGTGCTGCCATCTACTAGCAAAAATAAGTGGTAAAAGGTAGTTCGGATTGAGGCAGATACGGTAAGCTATGCAGTAGCGACAAATATTAAATACCTTGGTTCAGGGCCGGCTACAAGGGGAACAAAGGGGGCAAATGCTCAGGGGCCCGGGCTGGCAGGGGGCTCGGTTAAATAAGAGTTGACTAAAAAAATGTATACAATGTTCAAATATTGAGTGGAGAGGGGGGCCAGCTGTATTATTTTGCCCCGGGCCCTGGCTCAGTTGACGGCGGACTTGCCTTGGTTTCAGCTTAGTCGAAAATGGTATGATTCATATATGACTCACCATGCAGTGTAGGGTTAAAACTTTTACGCTGAATTGACTTAAAATAGTCAGAGGCATTATTTGGAATTGTTGCAGCTTGAACCATCGGTGTAGATGTGTATGAAATCCGGTCCATATTCATTGATTTTTTCCAGAGCTGGCGACCTCAAGGGACATGGAAGCTCCTCAAGTTTCTCGGTATTATTATCGACAGATAAGTTGATGTTCAAGTTTTTCCTGTCATGATGTGATGGAAGAGCAGGAGAGGGTGTCATTGAGGGTGTGTTTGATTCTTTGTGAAAGTCGCCCTTTACCCACTGAAAAAAAAAAAAAAGATAAAGGCGTGCGAATGCAAATAACAGAGATATACAACCAATCAGCGTAATGTGATGCGGTTGGCACCGCCTATATAAGACAACAGGTGTCTTGCGCAGCTGTTAGATCGGTTCCTGCTGCTACACTGGCAGGCTACCACGATTTATGTGACTTTGAACGTGGCGTTATAGTCGGTGCACGAGAGATGGGACATAGCATCTCTGAGGTAGCGATGCAATTTGGATTTTCGCTCACGGCCATTTCACGAGTGTATCGTGAATACAGATATCCGTTAAAACATCAAATATCCGACAGCGGTGCGGCCGCAAAAAGACCTTGAAAAAAACGAGACCGTCAACGACTGCCGAGAAGTGTCATCGTGTGAACTGTTCAACGGACCGTCAATAATATGGGCTTTCGGAGTCGCAGACCCACTCGTGTACCGTTGTTGACTGCACGGCTCAAAGCTTTACGCCTTTCCTGGGCCCCCAACACCTCCATTGGACTGTTGATGACTGGAAACTTTGCCTGGTCTGACGAGTCTCGTTTCCAATTGTATCAGGTGGATGAACGTGTACGGGTATGGCGACAACTTCACGAATTCATGGACCGTACATGCCAACAGGGGACTGTTCAAGCTGGTGGATCCTTTGTGATGGTATGGAGCGTGTGCAGTTGGCCTGAAATGGGACACCTGATAGGTCTACAGACGACTCTGACATGTGACGGGTATATGAGCATCCTGTCCGATCATCTACACCTATTCATGTCCATTGTGCATTCAGACGGACTTGGACAATTCCAGCAGGACAATGCGACAACCCACACGTCGAGAGTTGCTACCGAGTGGCTCCAGAATCACTCTTCTGACTTTAGACACTTCCTCTGACTATCTAAATCCCCAGACATGAACATTATTGAGCATATTTGGGATGCCTTGGAGCGTGCTGTTCAGAAGAGATCTCCATCCCCTAGCACTCCTATAGATTTGTGGACTGCCCTTCAGGATTCATGGTGTAGGACAGGATACTTTCAGACATTATCTGAGTCCATGCCACATCGTGTTGCAGTACTGCTGCGTGCTCGTGGGGGCCCTACACGATATGAGGCAGGTGTACCAGTTTTTCTGGCTCTTCAGTCTATATTCACTGGTTCTGTGGTTCTGTAGATTAATTGTTTTCTTCGTGTTACCAGACAAAATAAATTGCCATCTTATATTTAGGGAATCGAGTCCAGCCTTAAGTTCTGCAATTTCATCTGGAGTACGCCTCTCAAGCCACATATAACTGCTGCATTTTCTTGGATGTTAAACAGCTTCCGAAGATTTAAATTACTCGCTTGTATCCAAATAGGTGATGCATATTCCAATATTAGTCAACGCAAAGCAGTGTAAGGGCCTGTTCACACAGGAGTCCGTTGCGTAGCGTTAAGGAAAAGATGACGTTGAGACGAAAATAAACCAATCATGGGCGTTAAAAATTTCATTGCTAATCGTTTGGAGGCCTATGATTGGTTTATTTTCGTCTCAACGTCATCTTTTCCTTAACGCAACGCAACGGACTCCTATGTGAACAGGCTCTGCTTGGAATACATTTTAAGATATTCCACCTCTTTTTCGCTCCAGCTGTTATTATATACTAGTCATTGTTTTTATTATATGGCAGGGAAGGGTCAAGTATTACACACTAATATTTATGGTTATCGTTGAACTGTAAGGGCGTGTTCACATAGGAGTCCGTTGCGTAGCATTAAGGAAAAGATGACGTTGAGACGAAAATAAACCAATCATAGGAGTTAAAAATTTCATTGCTAATCGTTTGGAGACCTATGATTGGTTTATTTTCGTTTCAACGTCATCTTTTCCTTAACGCAACGCAACGGACTCCTATGTGAGCAGGCCCTAAGTCATTATTTTCAAGTTTAATACGAGGTCTAAAGGATCTTAAATGATTATTTATAGTGAAAACGCAAATCTTTGATTTGTAAGTATTATTATGGATTTTTAGCTTCTTCGTGGCATTTGACAGACGAATAAGAGCTGAATTTAAGTGCTCTTGGGTAGTAAAAAGATTCAAAGGAGATGAGAATAAGGCAAGAACATCAGCAAACATTGGTAGTTTTATATGACCAGATTAAATACCCCAGAGGTCATTCATATAAATACAGAAAAATAGAGGACCAAGAATACTACCTTGGGGAAGACTCTTTTTAATGACAAGACTATTAGATAGAGTATCATTAAATTTTATTCTGAAAAATCTGTTGGAAAGGAAATCATAAATCCAGTTAAAAATAATTCCCTGAATACCAGTATTGAACAATTTAATAGTTTCTGTCTCCAAACTCTATCAAAGACATTGCTGAAGCCAATAAACGTTGCGATGGACAATTTAGTTGGTTTTACTTGAAAATCATCGGTAATATTATGTAGAAGGAATAACAGTTGGTCAGAGGTAGAGTAATTTTTCCTTAGGGCTGCCTGATACTCAGGTAGAATATATCGGATAAAAACTAAATCAAATAACAAGTGTTCTGTTATTCCACAAGTTGTCTTTTGTTTTGTAAGCCTCCATGTGAACGATGGTTTTAATTCTTTGGATTTTTCTTCTTTGTATAGTGTATTTAAAAACAGTTCTGTCCTGTTCAAAATGGTACGTATGGTCAGCTTATGTAGCCACAAGAAAAGGGCTTTAGAGGCGAAATACAGGCCTCACAACTGTTTGCAAAATCTGCTGCGACGTCAAGATGTTAGGATCTAACTTTTCTTGAAGGGTCTCACCTTGAAATACGAGCCACGAGAATCAAATTCACTGTATTAGTATACAGTGAGGCTTATGATGGTTATATTGAGTGAGTACGACTGACATATTAAACAATTTTGCTTAGTTTTAGTTCACATAAATGGAAATACTATGATTTTATAGTTTCTTAACTTTTTGCTTATTTATTGAACCACACTATCATAGTGTGGGGCACCATTTTACAAAGAAAATTATAGAAATGGATTGAAAGTTCGCGCATGCAACTTTCCACGTGGTGAAGAAATAAGTCAAAACTGGATTCCAGCCATAAAAAGGGATTATCTTTCTCAAGAAAATGTATAAGGTGTATAGAATTGTGAGAGACCGTTTAATATTCACCGATAAAAAATAAAACAAAAACACTGGATTGTATATGAGTATGTCTTATAATTGATGTAATTTTTGTTCCAGCAACAAAAATTAGATATCCGTGGTAGTGGATAAGGAATTTATTGCTTTAGCTTACTGTGGAGATTTAAAGCAGTGTGAGGTAAGTAAATATTTATTTGCGTTTTATTAATAATTTCATGTACTTGGTGCTATATTATATGAGTTATGAAAGTTTTGAAGCTAAGATTTAAATGATCAGAGCCTGCTACATTTAGTACATCTGCTGGATTAAATTCATTAGAAATATGTGCAAATGTTGATAATGTTGTGTTGAAATCCTTAAGCGAACAGAATCATTATTAAGAAGTCATAAGAATGAACTTAGGTATATTTTAATATTTGCCTAATTATTGTTTACTATTGCTTATCAAGATTACAGATTTTTCAGTAAAAGCCATAATATTGTCCATCCATTTCAGAACACTTTTCAACAATTGTGCTCCTTTTAATTTAAATCCACACAATGAACAACCTGTCCAATTTCTTGTATTACTATATTAAGGAAAAATTGTCGGCATCCTACTGGTTAACACGTCGGCTTTCGGCACCGAGGGAGTTCGGTTCAAATTCATTCAAGCGCCACTGAATGCTTCGTGTAATGCCTTGACCCCGGGTATGGTCAAGTTAAATCGGTAAGCCGGAAAGTCCTTTAATGGCTAATATCTCCTTTGCCCAAATGACTAAAACTAACATCAATATGTCCGAATTTTCACCCCCAACCCAATCTAACGACCAAATCAATTACAATCTCCCTACAACCTCGAATGACAACTCTCCCTCACCTAATGGATTTTCCCTATTAAAACAATTTCAGGAAATTAATACAATTATAAACGAAATAACGAAAGAACTAAATATAACAGACTTTTCTTCAATATTAAATAACCTACGTATTGCTAGAGAAAATATAAAATTAAATGTAACCGCGGAGGAAAAGCTTTATAGCTTCTTCCACGCGCTCTTTAAGTGTGTTCAAAACACCGGTTAATGGCCCCCCTTTCTCTGTCTGTTTTCGCATGGAACGCAAACGGTATTAGTGCTAAAAATCCGTGAGTTCAAGGAGTTTGTAAATGAGCGCAACCCCGATATCATTTTAATTCAGGAAACACACCTCAGACCAGCGGATAATCTCAAAGTCTACAATTACACTACCTACAGAAATGATTATATTAATCCAATCCACCCCATGAGAGGTACTGCTATCTTGATTAAAAATACCCTCCCTCATCACTTAATCATTCTCCCCCCCCTTAAATGTATTAACGCCACCGCTATCAACATTAAATTAAATAACCTCCCTTTCTATACCATCATCTCAACCTATATTCCTCCTATGCAAAATTATAATCATGTTAATGAAGACCTTAACGCTTTAAACTCCCTCAATCTTAATACCCTTATCTTTGGTGACCTAAATGCTCAACATAAATTATGGAATTGTAAAATTAATAATGTTTATGGAAACTTAATTTATAACTTTACTAGCAAAACAAATTTCGATATTATAGCCCCCACTTCCCCAACCCACTTCTCCTATAACTCTGAAAGTATCATCGATTTTGCCCTTGTAAAAGGTTTCCCTCATGACTTCTCCATAACTTCCCATTGTGAACTAACTTCTGACCATAACCCAGTCGAAATTCGTATCCCTCTTGACACTAACCCTCTCATCATAAATCATACTAAGCAAATTAACTGGGATAATTTCAAAAATGAACTAAATAATATTAAATACATTCCCCCCATTGTCAATAACATCAACGATCTGGAAAACCTAGTCTCTAGCATTACTACCGACATCAACGAAAGTTTAATTAAAAGTACTAAATTAATCCCCCCTCGTGTTAAAACCATCCATGACCAACACCTTAAAATTCTCATAAACAACAAAAACAAAGCACGCAAAACATGGCAGCACAATAGAACAAATGCTAACAAAACTATTATGAACAAAACTCAAGAAGACCTCAGATTTTACCTTCGAGATCAATCTAATACTAATTGGAATAATTACTTAGAATCACTGGACACTACTGACAATTCCATTTGGAGAGCCGCCAGGCGTTTCAAAAATCAATTCCGTTCCATTCCCCCTCTTATTGACCCCGAAACTAACGAAAACGTTCTCACTGATATGGAAAAATCCCAAGTAATAGGCAAAAACTTCGCTAAAAACTTCACCCTTAATCAAATCTCTCACTCTAGCACTGAAAACATAGTCAAAAATAGTATTAATCTCTTCTTAACACCCCTCACGAAAGCCCACCCCCTTTATTGTCCCAGCCGATATTAAAGAATACATTAAAAAACTTCCCAATAGAAAGTCTCCCGGAGAAGATAACATTAATAATACGATGCTCAAAAACCTCCCTTTTAAATATATATTCAAAATTACCATTCTTATCATCTCTATTTTTAAATTTGAACACTTTCCCCACAGCTGGAAGAACTCAATAATCGTCCCAATCTTAAAACCTAATAAACCTCATTCCTCTCCCTCCAGCTACCGCCCTATCAGCCTTCTTAATTCCCTTAGTAAATTAACTGAAAAATTCATCGCTAAGAAAATTAATGAGCATCTCGACGAAAACCAAATCATTATCCCTTACCAATTTGGCTTCAGAAAATCTCTTTCAGCCCCTCATCAAGTCTATCGTCTAGCCGAAAACCTCGCCAGTGCTAAGAAAATAAATCCTCCACAGCAGCTCTCTTTCTTGACATCTCACTAGCTTTTGATAAACTTTGGATCGACGGTCTCATCCATAAACTCATTAATTATAACTTCCCACCCCAAATCATCCACATTCTCATCTCCTATCTCAAAAATCGTACCTTTCAAGTAAGAATTAATGGCCATCTCTCCAGTAAATTTAAAATTAATTCAGGCGTACCTCAAGGAGGAGTATTATCCCCAATTCTTTTTAATCTTTTTGTCAACGATATCCCTCAAAATATTAACACAAACATTGCTATTTTCGCCGACGACACTGCCCTTTATGCTACTAACAAAAATTTTAAATACGCCGTAAAATACATCAACACCCACATGTCCTCCATTCAAAATTGGCTCGAACAAATGGAAAATTAAAATTAATTCCGAAAAATGCGTCGCTGTCATGTTTACATCTAAACGTAAAAAGACATTCAACAGTCACCAATACAATAGGTAACACAAAAATCCCCTGGTCTGATACAGTCAAATACCTCGGTATAGTTTTAGATAAAAACATCACTTGGAAACAACATATCTTACATGTCAGGGACAAATTCCGAGCAGCCAGAAGATTAATTTACCCACTAATCTCTCGGAATAGCAAATTAAGCTTAGTCAATAAAATGCTCATTTACAACTCCTATCTTCGTCCTATCTTAACTTATGGAGGGCCAGCGTGGTCATATTGTGCAGACACCCATATTAAAAAACTCGCATCTGCTCAGAGCAGTACCATTCGACAAATCGTTAATGCGGATTGGTATTTCAGAAATACTTGTATTTACAGGGAATTAATATCCCTACTATTCGAA
Organism: Dolomedes plantarius; assembly: GCA_907164885.2. NCBI lineage: Eukaryota > Metazoa > Arthropoda > Arachnida > Araneae > Dolomedidae > Dolomedes > Dolomedes plantarius. Next base: position 82,750,793 of record OU015494.1, on the reverse strand, counting down.
ATTACCTCAAAAATCAAGCTATAAACTTTCACAATTCCTATTGACAGTGAACTCCTTTCTAATCTTGCAAACTATGATCACGCTGACCCCACTAACAGGAAAAGGCCTCGAGCCATCCTGAGTCTTCCGTCTTAATTTTTTGTTTGTCCTCGTCATTTAAATAAAAATATAAAAAATATAAAAACAATACTTGGCTTGCCAAGGCAAAAAAACATCTATAAAATTTTATAAATAAATAAATATCTATTTCCTATCCTTAAACTTTCTATTAACTTAATTATCTGTCTCTGAGCAAATCCATTTTGGCTTTGCTCATTTTGTAGTTATTGAACTCACGGATTCCAGACCTTATCTTTCTATCCAATCTCTTTTCTCTATTCTCGCTACACTAGCCAATTGATTTCCAGCTTACAGACAGCCGTAAACTCCACCCACATCAGCGAATTACTTGAAGATCCAGGAGACATCCAATCAGAATTGTTCCTTTCACCACCCAAAGTTCTGACCAAAAGATCCACTGCTTCACTTCTTGTGTTGCAATTCCTGAACTTTTATTGATTCTCATCGAACTTTCTTTTTATTTTCTGTGTTATTTCTGCTCTCCGATGGCATATTCACGAAATATCTGTGTTAGAAGGCTCTGGCCTAGGTAACACAGATAAACACTTGTTCCGATGGTCCGATGGTCCGATGGTCCTTTAATGGGGTAGTAAGGGTTTGGAGGGGTGTAGCGAAGCCACTCAGACCCTGATTTTGCATTAGGACCGGTAGGCCCGGGCCTAGGGGCCCCAAATTTTTATTTAAAAGAAAAATTCGCAATTCAAATTTTTTTTCATTTTACCTTTTTTAATAGTAATTTCTTTATATATCCTTTCAAATTTGATTGATTCGTTCATCATATGTATAGTTATATGTATGTATAGTGTATATAGGGGATTAATAAGTTTTTCTGGTTTCATGTATTGGTGTTTTATTTATGAAGTTAATATGATGTATTGCTTTTTGTTATTTGATAATGTTCTAGGCTTCTACGCTTGAAATAGCCAATTCTTAGTAAAATGGTACTTTCACATTGATTCAGGAGTATTTTGTTTTGTGTATCAAATTTGGAAATTTTAAACCCCACATCAGTGTTAGGGGGCCCCCATCCCGAGTTGTGCCTATAGTCAAGAATTTTCTAAATCGGGCCCTGAAGCCACTAGATGTCTGTCACCCTTGGGGATACTCGATCTAAATTTTGGTAGCCCCTGGCTAAGTCGGATTCTGACCCTTGTGGATCCACAAAGCCGCATTCTTAGCCCTGAAAGCTGTCCATTGGCCTGGTCTGGAATGTTCTGGCCAAGAGTCACAAGAAACAACAACAACAAAATGTATTACTATGGGATTGTGATAAACTTGTTGTATTGATGTGTGATGATATCCATTTAAAAGAACTTTTGATTATAAAGGTTTGAACATAGTGGTTATATGCAGTGGTTATAAGTATTAGTGCAGTGGCGTAGCGAGCATAACTGGCGCCCGGGGCACGATACCTTTTTGGCGCCCCCCCCCCCCGAAAAAAACATATAGTAATATAATATAGTTGAATTAGTTAAAAGGACCATTTTGGCGCCCTCTGCGAGAGGCGCCCGGGGCATGATAGACCCCCTTGCCCCCCCCCCTTTGCTACGCCACTGTATTAGTGATAATTCTTCTGCTTCTAGCACTCATGTTTTTAAGCTAAGCAGATCTTTCTCCCAAAGTTTAAAATGATGAGTATGTGTTACATGTTAAAAAATTAGCAAGGGATGCTTTACATATATTTCCCGGGTAAGTAACTGTAGATTTAAGGATTTTGAATTTAACACCAATCATTACAGATAGTAATACAACAAAAGATAAGTTATATCATACTTTCAATAACACGAAATTCCAACAAAATCATATGAAGTTGAAATCAAATATTTTTGAATTATCATAAATTAATCGGGCTATGGAAATTTAATGTTCAGCGTAACTACTATAGTGTTTTTCATAAATGTCAGCAAAAACAGGTAGTTTTAGTAATAAATTTTAGTTTCTATCAAATTTGGTTTATATAAATATGCTCTTTCTTCTTTACACACAAGGGAGCCCGTGGTAGTTAAAGTAAAGTTTACAAATTGGATTATGTGTATAAAGTTTTAGTTATTGGGTTGAGAACTTCCAGGTCTATTAAAAAAAAAAAAAAAGTCAGCTGGAATATTTCTTTGAATCAGAGTTAAATCAAATCTCTGTTTCAAGAATTAAACTTGCTAGCATCAGTTAGATAGTTATATAAGGTGGATTAAATATTGTAAAATCTTAGGTTTTGAGAATTATTGTAAAATGCTGCTCATGTCTGATTTATCTGATTTTTCTGATTCAATGTAAGAAATATATTTTATATAAATATGAAACTACATTGCTTATAACAGTTCTCTAAATTGTTTCTTATTTTTGATATATTTGTTACGTTAGATTTCTATCCGAAAATATAGCTTTTCAACCAAAACTGATATTATGCAAATAATTTATATCGTTAATGAACCATTTAAATAAGCGATTTTATGTTGAATATACATTTTCTAGTAGTAATATTTGATTATATATTACTATGTTTATCAAATATAAGTTTTTATATAGCTCTTATTATTTTTATTTAACTATTATGTGTTATGATATTCATAAATATACATATATAATAGATATATTACCTATGAAGATTTCTCCTTAAAAAATCAGATTTTTTTTGTTCTCTCAGTTGTTGAAAATTTTAATTAAATCGATTAAAAATTAAATAATCTTTCACTCTGAAGTACGGAATGAAAAAGCATACAAGTGTTTAATATAAATTCTATACATTTAAATCGAAAAAAAAATGGATTGAATGAGAAACTTTGAAATACACTTTGTCACAAAAAAATATATGCACCCAGAAGAAATCGAGCTACTATCACGAAACTTGGGCAGGAATGTAGTCTGGTAAGAGATATGCAATGATTAAAATTTCGACACCAATGAGACAAGGGTAAACGCGCTATGCGCATATGAGATGCGCAGCTGGGAGAGTTTAAAAGCATGATTGTTCGTTCCCATAGGGTTATTCAAACAAATCTGTCGACTTGGATGGACGGTATTGTGACTAGAATGCCTCTGAGACGTAACCGGCTACAGAACGAGCAATTGTCGGACTTTGAGAGGGGGCGTAATGTAGGCCTCAGAGAAGCAGGTTGGTCGAACAGGCGTATCGGCCGCAACCTCGGTCGGAACGATATGGTAGTTGCTCGGTGTTGGCAAAAATGGATCACGGAAGGGATAGTCTATCGTCGCAGAAGGTCAGGGCGTCCCAGGAACACAAATGCGCCCGAAGATCGCGCAATCATAAGAGTGGTCACGTACGCACCAACAACGTCGCTAGAACCGGTTCGACGCCATTTGCCACCTTCCAGACATCCGGTGGTATCAAAGGAAACCCTTCGGAGACGACTGGCCGACGCAGGTATAAGGAGCCTACGTCCATTAAGATGCCTACCACTGACCCCAACATCATAGGCAGTGTCGATTGCATTTTTGCCGACCTCGGGCAAGCTGGAGTGTGACCGACTGGAGGCGCGTGATCTTCAGCGATAAATCCCGATTCAGTCTCAATGCTGATGACCAGCGCATACGCGTGTGGAGGCAACCAGGCCACCGGTCCGATCCGGCTTTTGTTGTCAAGAGGCATACGGCTATTACACAAGGTGTGACAGTGTGGGGAGCGATTTGTTGAGACACACTTTTACCTCTAGTCGTCCTTCAACGCACTTTGACGTTACGTGAACGATATTTTAACGCCAGTTGTACTGCCTATGCTATCAAGTAGCCCAGGTGCCATTATCAGCAAGACAAACGCTCGTCCACATACTGCGCGACTCTCCTAACAATGTCTTCAAGGATATGACGTACTCCCATGGCCTGCCAGGTCACCAGACCTCTCGCCAATAGAGCACTCTGGGACTTGCTTGGAAGGCAACTGCAGCGTCCCGGATACTGGTGAATTAACTGTCCAGTTGCAAAGATTTGGCATTATCTTCCGCAGGACGTCATAGGTGATCTCACTGATTCAATGGCCACGCCGTGTTTCGGCTTGTATAGCTGCAGAGGTGAATTTACTACTTACTGATTTGTACCCTTTTACAATGCCATATCTTCTTAATGAAACGGTCTGTTCTTCTGAATTGTAATCATTTGCTTAACTCCTCATACACTACATACATGTTAAGTTTCGTGATATGTAGCTCGTTTCCTTCTGAGTGCATATATTTGTTTTGTGACAGAGTGTATTTAAAACAAATTGCTTCCGCAGGGTACTGTGCTTTTCTTTTCTTTTCCAACTTGCTGACGTCACTAAACAGTTGTAAGACCTCGAAGGTCATGCTTTAAACAGGCAGTTATAATTTGCTGTAGTGCAGTTACAACATGACTGTTTCGTCCTAGGAGTTACTGCTAATGATATAGCCGTTTACCCTGAGCTGCCGACGAACACTCATTGTGCTAACACATATGCTGAAGTGTTTAGAAAGTTGTTACAACGGAGAACCTAAAAATTCCTCGTACCACTCTCTCAAACACTATATCCCTTCTTTGCCAGTCAGAGCAATCTGCAGTTCCCGATTCGGTGGTCGTTACTCCTATGCCTATTCGTTTCATAATGACCTTTGCAATGGGTTGAACTCATAACAATGTGTTTTAAATAACACAGGCAGATTTTCCGCAAAGTTAAAGTTTTTTTTACCTATTCACTTGTCTTCATTCCAAGGCACTAAGCCCTCTTGGACGAGCAATTTTCTAACCAGCTATTTATGCTTTGAAATGGGCTGCCGATTCAATCTGCATAATTTTATACCTCGAAGCGTGGTATTAACTGTTTTGCATGGGTGTCGAGAGCATAGTCAGTTTTATGAGGTTAATCAGTGTCAGTGACGTAGCGAGCATAGCTGACGCCCAGGGCACGATACCTTTTTGGAGCCCCCCTTCCAAAAAAACATATACAGTGGATTCGATCTATCGTTTCGAAAGGTACTGACTGAACTAAACGATGGATGGCGGGAAAACGATAGATGCGGGAACATACAAAAAGTATTAACATACCTTAAAGTTTGATATCCCTAAAATATATTTACTCACATACATAAATGCATACATCCGTAGTGCCAACTATAGATAAAATTACAAGTTGTACTGAAATCCAAGATAATAATAATAATAAAAAAGAAATACACGTAGATACACAGAAATTTTGATTCAAATAAAAGTAGTTAATTTTCTTTTGTTTTTTGGCGGTTTTCTCTCCACAAGTAAGCAATATTTTTTCTGTGATGCAAATTGCATTCTTTTCGGTATCGGTTGTGTGAGAGTATAAATGAGCGGGAGCTGTGAATCGTTTGTAACTAGAACCATCCAATGCACTGGATGGGGTCCGACTTAAGACCACCAGGAAGTTCTGCTTCCGGGTAAAACCCTCATTGACCGGTGTAGAACTGCAGCAATCAGAAACTTCTCACACCCTAGACCAAACACCAGGACGCCTCCATCCCAAGGCCAACAGAGAAGCCAGAGGACAGCAGGAACCGCTCAGGTCGGCTGACTGTGAGCCATTGCTGATAAGAACAGAAATGTTGAATAGTCGGAGAATTTGGAATGAGTTGCCGAAAATAGGGTAGTCCAGGGGCTAAAGAATTAAGAAACACCAACGACGAACAAATAATGGGAGTGGTACGGTAACGCGAAACCAGGCTAAACAGGAGAGAACAAAAATACCAGACAGTGCATCTCAAATGTTCTGCTCATTGTTTAATTAGAACGTCATTCTAGCTCAGTCCAGACATTTATATTTCAGGTTCAGTTATTATGAAAAAACGATCGAACCGATAAATTAATATAAAGCTGCGATATTCTGAACGAATATTGCTGGAAAACGATGGATCGAGGAACGATCCATGCGGACTGTTTTTGCTTGTTTTCTATGGAATTTATTCGAGACTGGGTGAAATAAACGATACATACGGGAAAACGATCATTCGGGGAACGATCGATCGAGATTCCACTGTAGTAATATAATATATAGAATTAGTGAAAAGGACCATTTGGCGCCCCTCTGCTAGTGACGCCCGGGGCATGATAGACCCCTTGTCCCCCTCTCGCTACGCCAGTGATCAGTCGCATGGCTTGTTAACTTAGTAATAAGAAAATGTGTGCGACATGCCTACGGGCCTGTTCACACAGGAGTCCGTTACGTTGCGTTAAAGGAAAGATGACGTTGAGACGAAAATAAACCAATCATAGGCGTTAAAAAAATTTTTTTAACGCCTATGATTGGTTTATTTTCGTCTCAACGTCATCTTTTCCTTAACGCTAAGCAACGAACTCCTATGTGAACAGGCCCTTAGACGGTAGTTCGATACCTGCCCAAATCTTTGTCTTTCACGAAAGAAAAAATATTAAGGAATTCGGTGTGAGAGGGGGAGTTGTCTCTGCTTTATATGTTTTTAGCGACTTTTACCATTTTTTAAATTCATTTTTAGGGGGATTTAAGAAATGTTTTTAGTGATTTATTTCAACAGTTTTTATCTAGTCTCAAACTCCTTAATTTTCCATCTGCCCTTGGGACTTTCAGTGGTGTAAATTTCTTCTCACCAACCAACAGTTAAACTTATGCAAGTGTTTTAAATTATATTTATTTTTCTGACTTCTTATGCCAACGCTATAGCTTATTGGTTTTTCATTTTCAGTTGTCGATGATATTGTTTGTTTCAATATTTATAACAGTTAATCAGGGTGTATCGCTCGACATATGTGCACTAGAAATTTTATCGCTGTAATAGGTTTATTAATTATTTCCTTAATTTTCTCCATGTGGGTGCACCACATTTGAATTTCTTCAAAATAAACTCTTCTTTGGTAAATAGTCTTTGGTAAAGTAGTCTTTGGTTGCTTACTTTTGAATTCAAATAATTTTTCCTTATTAATTTGTGAAATTTATTAGTTTCTATAACTCACAAGAAATTTTTTGGTGCCAATTTTTGGTCTTTTTTTTTAAAAGTCATTATTTCTTTTTACCAATTTTTCATCCCAGTTGTATCGGCTCACTAGTTAAGCTGTTTTAATCATCATTTTATGCCTCCGTTTTCATATCTGAGAAGTGAAGCATTTTTGAAGATAAGAGCAAATTGACATTTTAAAGTTTTGCCAAAGAATCGATATTCTCAGCGCAAGCAAATACCATGAAATTTAGCTTGTCCAATGAATGACAATAGAAAGTCTTGCTGTAGCAAGCAATATATTTCATACGACCGACAAAAGTAGCGGCATTTCTTTGTAAACAGGCTTTTCTTTGTAAACATCAATGAGTAGGAGCTCTCTCCCCCCTCCCCCCCCAAAAAAAAACAACAACACCGGGGATACCTTTATTTTATTTATTCTATAGATCCAGTGAGGTTGTGGTTACATAAAAATGTGAGAAGCCCTCAGAGTCAGTAGTTATTCAGATGAGGGCGTAACTTGGGAATTTTTTGATTGTAACATTTCTTTTCCAGCCAATCATAATTCTGTTTTCATAGGCTTTTCTGGTTCCCGAGAGAAATTTTGCGCTATCTCTCGGCTAATGCCAAACATAAACATTGAGCATGCTATTAGTTACGTTGTGTGTTTCGGTTAATATTTGGTGGTCGCAATGTTTGAAAGATAATACTGCCAATATGCTATTTTCCCGGTCGTTCTACTGGTACTTTTTGTACTTCCTCTAGCAGTTTCGGCACTTTATCCAAAAGTGACCGTAAAAATAATCGCCAAGATAAAAAAAACGATTAAGCGGTGAGTTGTAAATGCATAATGCGGTGTACCTTTACTTAAACGTATTATGTTAACTGCTGTCATCGTTTTCTGATTTTTTAAAAAAAGTTTTTTCTCATTCTGAAATTTGAAAACCGGGATGTGTTAATTTAGCAGAACACTGATATTCAATATATTAGTTTTATGATTTAATCCCCCCCCCCCATCTTACACCTGCGATTATTGTTTTAACTATGCTTTTTTTAATCAGTTCTTATCAGAATCAGTGTCCTCAGATGTCTTGAAAATGAGCAATCTTTTTTAATGTGGACTCTCCAACGAAAGTGTGCATCATAATTGCATTTAGTGTTAGCGTTAAAGTTTTGACATACTGTAGTATTTCTTTATGCCAAAGGACCATAAAGAGATTAATTAAAAAGCTGAAATATCAAATATATTGAATCAAATAATGATTATATTAATTCCACCAAGAACTTTGTGACCTTTTCATAAAAGTGTATCATTATAAAGAGTAACTCATACATTTCATTAACTACAAATCGTGAATAAAATGATTAGAAAAATTGCTAAAAATGACTGTGTTTGAATACTTTTCATGCGATTGTTATAAATGTGAATAATTTCTTCTAGTTATGTTAGAAAAGTGTTTGAGTTTTGTAATTTGAAATTAAAAAAAAAAAAAATTCTTTATATGTTCAATTTAGCTTATAAATTTATGCATTATCTAATAATTTTTCTTAAAGTTAACTGAGTATGATCTTTAAATTATAAGCAAACATAATGCCTAAATATATAATACAGTATTTGCAGTTATTGATTTGACAAAAAGCTCTGAGATTTACCTTGTGAGACAGGTGTCTGAATAACCCATATATTTAAAATATTGACATTCATATATAGCCCTGAACAATTATGAAAATATCACATATATAAAATTGTTAATGAAAATATAAAATTGATATTTTGCATAGATTTCATTTGATTTATTACTTTGGCACAACTCCTTTAACATCACTTTTTAATGAGCCAATAGTATACATTTTTAACAAACTAGATAGTTTGATGGCAGACATATTACAGCTTATCATTTACATGCATAAAAACTGACTTATTATATTCTTAATGGAATTCTCCTTTAATGTATATAAATATAAAATCTTTAAATTCAGGGTTAATAACCAGAAGAAATAGTTGTCATAAGCTATTAGTCAGCATTAAAATTGCAGACTTTGAGGATCTCCATATTCTCTTTCCTATATTTTCAATTATCCTGAAAAATTTCAAAGTTAAATAAATTTTTACTAAAGTTTTTCAAAGCTTTAGGAATTTTATGGCTTTTTAAAAAAAAAAAATCATTGGATCTTTCAAATACATTTAAAAGGAGAGGGAAAAAATATGAATTAAGATGCTTTAAATTTTTTTTTCTTCATGGGAAATAACTTTCAAACAGCTCCCTAACAATTCATCATTAATGGTTGGTTAGGATTCTGAATATTTTATATTAATGTTTTCCCTTATACCTATACAGTTGCAATGAGATATTTCTGTGAAATAACTTTGAGTTTGGTGAAAATTAAGCTTATATACTTGATTACTTTAAAAGGGATTCATGATTCCAGACATCAACGGAAACAGCTTTTAAAATTCCTTTTATCAATGATTAAGATGAAATAAAATTATCTCTTCTTTATTTTATTTAAAGCACATTATGAAATTATTAAGAACTAAAGATAAAAACTGCAAATGGTATTTGGAAGTTTCTTTTCTTTTCACAAGTATTTTAATCAATGTGATCTTATTAATCATTAATATTTTCTTTTAGATTTTTCTTATAATAAATACATTTATCTAGCTGTGGTTACAATTTTTTTCTTTTGATATATATTACATTGTTTTACAAAATTTTATGATCCTTTCATGAATTCCTAGTTGATACAAAGATAATTATAAATATTGAAATGAGCAGAAGCAAATGAGAAAACTTGATCAAGTTTTAGCTGTTATCTTTGCTAGATACAAAAATGTAACATGTAAAGTTACGATCATAATTTTTTTTCTATAGTTACCAATATTTTACAAGGTGATAAGCATAGTATCAAAATAAAATTTATTTTTAATATACTATACAAAAATTTTATGCGTCTGAATAGCAAGTGAATTGAGAAAAAAATATTAAACTTGTAGTTTTTTTATAATTTTTAGTTTATTATTCTAATTATATGCTGTATAATAATTGTGCTTAGTATGCTTTAATAATTTTCATATGTGGACCAAACATTTCATACCATATACATGCATTGGCTCACAGATACTCATATGTATAAGTATGAGGAAAATTAAATAAATATATTGTTTTAGAAAACTTTTAAATATTAAAAGTGCATTAAAACTTGGAAAATATCTAAATTAAAATATATTTCCACGATTCCTTCACAATATAGCTATAAAGTATGTAAAATATTTTAATTAATGGAAAATAAAATTGATAATTTAAAAGAAAAATCAAGCAAAGATTAAAAAAGTGAATTAGTCAGGTTTTGTGATCACTAAACCTAATATCTTCATCAGTTACTTTTCTAATGTGTTTTGCACCATAGTCTTGTAATATAAATTATCAAACTTCTGTCGGTTTATTTTATTATTTCTGGTAATGCTAATGAAGAAAACATGCTATTAGGGTTTTACATTTCCCCACTTACTTTTGTCAGATAATCAGGTTTAGCCTCATTTAATATATATATATAAGGATTCTTTGGATGAATTCAGAATTCAATAACAGAAACCAGAAGGTGATCAATATGGAAGGCAATGGCTTCTTGGATTGAAACGTTGTAGTCAGGCATGAGCCGGCATCAAATTCAGTCAAACAGTCCAGTAGATGAGAATTATAAGTTTATTAGCTTGAACACATTATCTTGAATACTGATATTCAGTTGGGTAACATTTATAAGAAGTATAAAGAGGAAATTTATGTACAATATTTACACCTGAGAGCATGATGAGGATTTTTGTTAGCCCGTTCAATAAGCTAAATGACACACAGTTCAACTTTCACTCCAGCAAACAGAAAAGTTAGTTTCATTTATCCTTGTGATCAGCTATAGTGCAATATGCCAGCAGTAGCGCAACCAGGATTTATTCTTGGGGGGGGGGGGGTGAGTTGAACCAGATACAAATATTTATATTGCAGATTCAATATTCATAATCTAATTTCTATTTCTTTGGGGGAGGGGGGGGCAGGGCTCCTTGGCCACCCCCTGGGTGCGTCACTGATGCCCAGAGACAGACACTACAAGAAAAAAGTAGTTACATAACAGGTAGGGTTGTATAAGAATTATGAAAGGTAATGTACACAATTAGGGAATAGTATTAATAACTGGTAAGGTGATATTATTACATATATATATATTTACCTTGTTAATTCATTTTAATATGATTGATTGTGATTAATGGTCAAAATGAAACTGATTATTGTGTTTTAATTTCTAAAACGTGTATGTAGTTAGTTTTTTTTTTCATTCATAACTCAAGAAATTCACTTGATCTCTGCCTAAAATTAAACACGATTCTAATAATGTTTATTGATGGAAATGGCATAGACATGGAAAGGAAAATTCACTCTTAAGAGCCAATGTTAATGGTAATGTTTTGGGTCAATGCTTACAGAATGCATTGATTTAAAGTGATCCACTTAAACTAAATCATCTTGCAGCAACTGATAATAGCAAATTGATGCTTATAAATATGTTCATGTTTGCAGATAATTTTTAAAAATATGTCTTGTAAATAGCATGTATTTAAGGTATGCTTGCTATTTTGAAGGATAAAATATCTCCTGAAAGGTTACTAAAGGATTCATTGGTAATAGCTCTGTTAGTTACAGAAGCATTATAGAAGAGCACAAATCCTTTAGTGTTACTCGGGCATGGTGCGTCATTTTTCCAATGAAGTTCTAGCATATGTTACCCCTGTAAGTATGAAAATTATACTTTTACATTTTGTGAAACTCCAAATCTAGCTTGTACTTTTAAAAGGTCTAATCTTTCTTGTAATATACTGAAAAGGTTGAATTTATGATTCTATGTTGAACTAATAAAGTTACATTGGCTTGTATTCAAGTCAGAATCCTTGTTTCTCTCAGTTTATAATTTTGGTGTGTGTGATATTAAATTAATTTTTTGTGTAATAACATGCATTAAAAATATGAATGCTTGTGTTTATCATATGATGAGTTGTTATATATCTGCTGAGGATCTTAAAGTTTAATTTTGTGTTTTTGAATATGACATGTGAAGAGTTACAAATAACTACAGTATGTATAATTTCATTATCAGAAGAATATACTGGGGACTTTTCGTGTTCTAGGGTAGGGATTTTTTTATAAGCAGCAAGTTATCTAGAAAAAAAAATAAAGTCTGACCACCAGTGGCGCACCCAGGGGCCCTGCCCCCCCCCCCAAAGAAGTAGAACTATTGATTTTTGCATTACAAATATTTTTATTTGTTCATCTCGCCCCCCCCATACATTATAAATATTTTTAATCCATTCATCTTGCTCCCCCCCCCCCCCCAAGAAAAAATGCTGGGTGCGCCACTGCTGACCACAGATCCAAGAGTGATTTGTTGGCATTACCAAGAATAGCTTGATCCATTCATCGGGGAAAAGGATACAATTATGAGAATTTTTATTCTGCTATATGTATTCATTGTTCATCAGATATCTCATAAATTTTCCTCCCTTAAAGAGATCAATAGTTTCAAAGGAGTGTTCTTTTAGGTGAGAGCTCAATTTGAATTATTGCAGATCATAAAACCATTTTTGAATCTTCATTTCAAACTTGTTTTGCTCATATCAGTAGACATTTTAAAAGAGTTTATTATAAAATGTTATTTAGACTTTTTAATGTTTGCTGTTTGCTATGAAGGGATAAGGTTCTATTGATCTAAAGGTGCAGTTACTCCTACATCAGGCCAGCACAACTCGAAATGTGAGAGAATCATACTACTTTATGGAAAGCTGCTGTAGGCAGCAAGAAAAAAAGATAGATGGGAAGGGAAAAAATATTTAATCTAAAAAAAATAAATAACTGGCATTGTTTTAAAAATTAAATAAATGTTAAAATTCATTATATATTTTCTTTTTTGTGATGTTGTAACTAAAAACAGTATTCCGTATTTATTAGATACGTATATATATAATAGTATGCATGTTCACAAACGGCATCACAGCCATCACAAATGGCATCAGTGGGTGCTGGCGGATCGCATGTGGTCCTGGCCTTATGTTGTGCAGGCTGGCTCTACACCAATGCGGCTATGTTACTCAAAGAATTTTGTAACACTTTTGAAACCTATATATTTTTTTTCTTGACAGGGCAATTGATAGAAAATGTCTGTTATCGTAAATTCTAGACTTGTTTCATTATAAAAGAAAAAGTATATTAGTGCGCAGCCTCTGTGTTGTGCATGTGATATTTCAAGTTGAACACAATAAACAACTGGTAAATGTGGTCAGCTGCGTGATGTTTATCTATATAAATAAAGCAGAAAACCTTTGTCGCATCATGGGACCAGGTTACTCATCCTGAGAAAACATGGCCGGATGCTATCTTTCACGGCCATTTTGGTTGTATTTTTTTCTCATGAAGTAATAAATGTTACATATTTGGAAGAGCTTCGGAAAACTGATAATTTTTTCTGGCATATTACTTATTCTGTTAATTCAATAGGTTTTAGAGATATTTGGATTCTAATGAAGCGTCATCGCTCTTTGATGATGTAAACAAAAAGGTGAATCATTCACGCGTGATTCATTCACCTAAAAATGAATCACTGAAATGAAATGGTCACCGGGTCTTTTTATTTGAAAAAAAAACTAAATAATTCAAAGTGTTTTAATAATAAAAATACTTTATTGAAACTAAATAAATAGATATATACTGAGTTTTGTGGATTTACTGATTTTTGTGTGAAAGAATGGATGTACATTGGTATTTTTTTCGTTTATCTATCTACATTTCTTGACAAATCTGGTTGAAAGTCATGTAACTAGGTTTTGAAGGCCCTGAGATAATCCTAATATAAGTTTCGGAAGCTTAAAACTTGCTTAGATAGCTAAATGCAGTTTTAAATAATATGTCATCTCAAAGGCGTTGGAATCCATCAATTCAAGAAGAACTGCACATGCGCAGGGTAAATAAACTGTTGTTTACAAGATAAATAGTAGTTGTTTGGTGTTATTAAAGTTATTTTCTTATATTTACTCCGTTATGGCATAAAATCTTCAATGCTACTATTTATAATTTCTTCTCACACAATGATACTACTATTTTAATTTCCTTCTCACACATGATACATATGACAGTTATTTTTAAAAATGCAAAATAATACACGCAATTTTATGTTCCAATATGAAAATTTTCCCAGATTCGTCATTCATTATCCTTATAAAAACAGCCCCAAATAAAAAACTATTTATTATACACCAATTATTGAGCATCATTTCATTAACAATAGCATCTAAAACATTTCCTGAAAATTTTATCAAATTATATACATTATTATGTGAGATATCCTGATAACCGTAAGAGATGTTGTGCTAAAAAAACATAATTCTGAGAAACCACTCATTTTTAACTCTCTGTGGCCATCTGGAATACCGCCTCATATATTGGAATTAAAGATTGGTGCACCTATTATGCTTCTCAGGAAGTTGGATACACCTTCACTGTGTAATGGGACAAGATTATGTATAAAGAGATTGATGAAGAACTTTATAGAAGCGACTATAATAAGTGGGCATCCACAGGCAAAGATAACTGTCATATGTAACATGTGTGAGAAGAAAATTAAAATATTAGCATTAGGATTTTTGGGCACAGTGATGGGCGTCTTAGCTAAATTTCAGATTAATATCTATGTTCGGAGGTCAATTTAAAAAAAAAAAAAATTGTTTAAAGGTTTTTTTGGTCTTTTATGGTAAATAGCACTTAAAAATTTTAAAAAGGAACAAAAACTGACCTGTAATAGCATACTTTTTTTATAAATTGGTCAATTTGAAGTAATTTTTATTAAAATTTAGCTAAAATGCCTATTACCTGTGCATAAAAATCTTAATGCTACTATTTTAATTTCCTTCTCACACATGATAGATATGACAGTTATCTATCAAAATGACCTACAATCTAAGAGAAAATTTGAGAATGCAAAAATAATACATGCAATTTTATGTTCCGATATGAAAATATTCCCCGATTCGTCATTCCTTTCCTTATAAAAACAGCCCCCCCCCCCCAAAAAAAATACAATTATATCGCAGAAATATTGCAAAGAGTTGCACAAACACAATATGTAAAATACCTAATTACCAAATTTCAGAAAGTAAATAATCGCAAGTTAGCAAGTCACGTAGGGGTTTCAACGGTAAAGAGTTTGAATCGTAATCCGTATACTTAAAATTAACCAAGAAAACAAAAGGAGTAATATAAGAAAATTAACTTTAAATAACACCAAACAACTACTAATTAACAATAATTGTTTAAAGGTTTTTTTGGTGTTTTATGGTAAAATAGCACTTACAAATTAAAAAAAAGGAACAAAAATTTACCTGTAAATAGCATACTTTTTTTATAAATTGGTCAATTTCAAGTAATTTTTATTGAAATTTAGCTAAAAGGCCTATAACTCTCCATAAAAATCTTAATACTAATATTTTAATTTCCTTCTCACACATGATACATATGACAGTTATATTCAAAATGACCTACAATCTTAACAGAAAATTTTAAAATGCAAAAATAATACACGCAATTTTATGTTCCAATATGAAAATTTTCCCCAATTCATCATTCCTTTCCTTATAAAAACAGCCTAAAATAAAAAAAAATACAATTATATCACAGAAATATTGCAAAGAGTTGTAGACAGAATCTTAAAAAGAAAGAATATTCAAATAAAGTAGTGCTATTTTACCATAAAAGACAAAAAAAAATCTTTAAAAAATAATTTTTCTTTAAAAATTGACTCGGAACATAGAATATTAATCTGAAATTTAGCTGAAACACTTATTACTCTCCACAATATCCTAATGCTAATATTTTAATTTCCTTCTCACACATGATACATATGACAGTTATCTTCAAAATGGCCTACAATCTACGAGAAAATTTTAAAATGCAAAAATAATACACGCAATTTTATGTTCTAATGAAAATATTCCCCGATTCGCCATTCCTTTCCTTATAAAAACAGCCCAAAATAAAAAACTATTTATTATACACCAATTATTGTGCCTCATTTCATTAATAATAGCATCTAAAACATTTTCTGAAAATTTTATCAAATTATATACATTATGTAAGATATTATGATAACCGCAGAGATTTGTGCTAAAAAACATATTCTGAGAAACACACATTTTTTAACTCTCTGTGGCCATCTCGAGTACCACTGCATATATTGGAATTAAAGATTGGTGTACCTATTATGCTTCTCAGGAATTTGGATCCACCTTCAAGATTATGTATAAAGAGATTGATGAAGAACTTTATAGAAGCGACTATAATAAGTGGAGAAGCCGCAGTCAAAGATAACTGTCATATGTATCATGTGTGAGAAGGAAATTAAAATAGTAGCAATATAATTTTGTGCAGAGTTTTAAGCATTTTAGCTAAATTTCAATAAAAATTACTTCAAATCGAATTCAGAAATTAATTATTCAAACAGAATTTGTTACTTTAAATATTTCAATAGGGGGGGGGGGGGTTACAGTTTATTCTTTGATCATTTTTTATTATCATTCTCAAGTAGGAATTAAGGTGACTGTCTACGTTCGGAGTCAATTAAAAAAAAAAAAAAATTAAAGGTTTTTTTTCATCTTTTATGGTAAAATAACACTTAAAAATTAAAAAAAGAGACAAAAGCTTACCTGTAAATAGCATACTTTTTTATAAATTGGTCAATTTGAAGTAATTTTTGATGAAATTTACCTAAAACACCTATCTCTCTGCACAAAATCTTAAAGCCCTCACACATAATATTTTAATTTTCCTGTCACACATGATACATATGACAGTTATCTTCTAAATTACCTTCAATCTAAGAGAAAATTATTCTTTCCTCATTTTTCATTATCATTCTCAAGTAGGAATTAAGGTGACTGTCTACGTTTGGAGTCAATTTAAAAAAAAAAAAATTTTAAAGGTTTTTTTCATCTTTTATGGGAAAATAGCACTTAAAAATTAAAAAAAAGAGACAAAAACTTACCTGTTTATAGCATATTTTTTTCTAAATTGGTCAATTTGAAGTAATTTTTAATGAAATTTACCTAAATCACCTATCACTCTGCACAAAATCTTAAAGCCCTCAAACATGATATTTTAATTTCCCTCTCACACATGATACATATGACAGTTATCTTCTAAATTACCTACAATCTAAGAGAAAATTTTAAAATGCAAAAATAATACATGCAATTTTATATTTCTATATGAAAATTTTCCTCGATTCGTGATTCCTTTCCTTATAAAAACAGCCCTAAATAAAAAACTATTTATTATACACCAATTATTGTTCACTTTTTGTTTATTTTGTATTTGCTAAGGAAATTGTGTTGTTATTAGATATTTTTGAAGACCAGTGAAATATTTGTTTATTTTGTATTTGCTAAGGAAATTGTGTTATTATTGGATATTTTTGAAAGCCAGTGAAATATAATTATGTTCTTTACTTTTCCATTTACTTAATTTTTTAATTGTTCAGAAATTAATTGTTAAAACAGAATTATGTTTCAATATGAACATTTTCCCCGATTTGTCATTCCTTTCCTTATAAAAACAGTTGTTCACAAATTAATTGTTCAAACAGAATTTATTACTTTAAATATTTCAATGGGTCTGGGGGTACAGTTTATTCTTTCATAATTTTTTATTATCATTCTCAAGTAGGAATTAAGGTGACTGTCTAAGTTCGGAGTCATTTAAAAAAAAAAAAAAAATTAAAGGTTTTTTTCATCTTTTATGGTAAAATAGCACTTAAAAATAAAAAAAAGACACAAAAACTTGCCTGCAAATAGCATACTTTTTTATAAATTGGTCAATTTGAAGTAATTTTTAATGAAATTTACCTAAAACACATATCACTCTGCACAAAATCTTAAAGCCCTCACACATGATATTTTAATTTCCCTCTCACACATGATACATATGACAGTTATCTTCTAAATTACCTTCAATCTAAGAGAAAATTATTCTTTCCTCATTTTTCATTATCATTCTCAAGTAGGAATTAAGGTGACTGTCTACGTTCGGAGTCAATTTAAAAAAAAAATTTTTAAAGGTTTTTTTTTCATCTTTTATGGGAAATAGCACTTAAAAATTTTAAAAGAGACAAAACTTACCTGTAAATACCATACTTTTTTATAAATTGGTCAATTTGAAGTAATTTTTAATGAAATTTACCTAACAACACCTATCACTCTGCACAAAATCTTAAAGCCCTCACACATGATATTTTAATTTCCCTCTCACACATGATACATATGACAGGTATCTTCAAAATGACCTAAAATCTAAGAGAAAATTTTAAAATGCAAAAATAATACACGCAATTTTGTGTTCCAATATGAAAATTTTTCACACTTTATTGAAACTTCATCTGGTGGACGGATGGCTTGAGCGTAGCTAGGCGAAGCTCGAGCCTAGCCGGGCGAAGCCCGGCTAGTATATATATATATATATATATATATTAATGTACCCCAAACCTTAAAATTTTCTTTCTGTGAAATATGAATGATAATCATTGATTTTCTTGTAAACTTAATTTTTGTGTTAAACTTCAACTTTTGAGCTTATCATTATACTTTTTGGAGTTTTAAAAGTATCGCTTTGTTGTGCAGGTAAGTGTTTATAAATATAGGGTCCTTACGTTCCTTTTTTTTTTCCTGCTTAATTAGTGGAATGGTCATGGCTATGATATTGCAAAGCTTTTTCCTTCAAAATTCACTATGATTTCACCCGTCTGGTTACAACTACAGCCTAAGAATTCCAATGGGGCTGTATCAATTGAAGGCCTTCATGATATAGATGATAAATGGTTACTTTCGGTACGTCAGCTGAATAAAAATATAAAATAGGTATGGAATTTAATCCTCTCTATCTCACTTATTGTGTTTATAAATGTACTGATTTATATTTTAACATGGATTTATTTCTCTTCCGTGCAAAACAACATGAAATTATTAGGATACTATATCTTTTTTATCCTTTTATAATGATCCTTTGTTTGACAAAGGTTTTTATACTACCGAAGAAAGAATGTTGTTTCTACATTGAAGTGTTTTATCCTACAATATATGGTACTATTTTACAGGCGTTTACTATGCTATACTATTACAAATTTCTAAACCTTGAAAATTGTTTAATGTGAGCAGATAGGAAACTAATTATGACACATTTCAGTTATTTTTCGCTAAATTCTATAAGTAACATATATCCTGGACCTGGACTCGTGGTAACCTTGTGGTAGCGTGCTGAATTTCGATGCTGAGGGTGCTCGGATCGAATCCCGACACGCGCTATTAAATACCTCCGTGTCTAGGCCGGATATGGGCACGTTAAATCCGTCGACCGGAGAGTTCGTCTATGAGGTCCGAGAGGGTACAATTCCCCCCAGATGTTGCCCCTGGGGGTAGTCGGTCAAAATTAAGGTGGCAACTAGCTAAGACGGTCTCTGACCCTTAAGGTGCTATTTAATACCGGAGCAGCACTTTTTAGCCCGAAGCCTATATGGACCTGGTTTGAAACTTCCAGCCAGGGGGCATTAGAAACAACAACATATATCCTATAAGTATCCCTTAAGTAACATGTAGCGGAAAGACATAGTCGTAACGATATTTAATTTTCTTTTCGAATATCGTTTCATTTGGGCTGTTAGAAGCTGTTTAACTGGAGTGAAAGCATCCATGCTGTAGTGGAAGCACATAGCACATACAAGTTTACATGTTGATTCAGCAATGATTTCAGTGCATGTTATTCGTACGTCTGCAACAATGCTTCGATGATCTCTGTCAGATAACTTTCGGGGGGCGACCTGACCGGGTCATATTGGTTGTCGTTCCACGGGCCAAATACCCATTAATTACACATCTAACGGTAGAAAAGAAATTTTCAACTTCTTTTATGTTGTAGCAATAACTTTTACCTGAAAAATGAAGTGAAATGATGCGTCCTGCAGAGAATCGGAGAGTTCACTTACTTTAGGAGACATTCTGTAATATCAGGAAAATTTCATATATCGTTGTCATTACATATATAGCTTTTATTGAACCCATTTTACTAAGACGTCTAGATAACTGGTGTATCAGAATCAATAAATTAGCTTTTTTTTTCTCAGCCAATCGTAAGTGTTCAGATTCTCGTGTCTCTCATAAGATTTGCATTTTCAACCGTCAATTCTACCAATTTTCAAATTTTTAGATTCCCCCCTCCCCCACCTTTGCCTACTTAATTTGTTTAATATGGTAGTCGTAACAGAACGCTATTTTAAATAATTACCTATTTCTTACATGATATAAACGAAAAACTTACGAGCTAATACTTTTTGCTCCCACTGTATAACTTTTTAAGTTGTCTTGCGCAGTGAAAAAAGAATAAGAAAAAAAGCAGACAACGAAATAAAAAATTATAAAATAAATGGAGTCAAATAATTGATGTTTCAGGAAGTGTACTCACTATAGAGTTTGAGATCAATATTTATACACAATAACTCGATTAGTTTTTGATTTTTATCGCTTTGAACCCAATGCGTTTCGCCATTGGTTATTGATAAGGTTACGTTATACTTGGCCGAAATAAAAGATTTTTTCGCGCTTCATTGCCCAGATACGAAACTGGAATGTTTTGCTACATTCAAATGATTATTTCCTGCTCGGAGACCTCTTTGCCTTTTATTTTATTGATTGCTTTAACTACCTGTACGAAGTTTTATCTATTTACTTTATTATTTGTTCTTGAAAATCCTTTCAGTTATAATTATTCCGCATGTCAATGAAAGTTTGTTGTCTTACTGACAGAAATAAATAATATTGTCTAATATCTTTGGTAAATTGCGCTAAATGAAAGTTTGTGTATTCGTCCTTTTTAAATAAAACAAAAAAAAAATTTAGTTAGATCATTGCACATAATTTATTTTATCGATGGACTGTTAGACATTATTATACAACTATACTACTGGCTAAACTAGATCTTCTGAGAAGACTGTCATTTTTTTGCGTACCACAAATCCTTAGAAAGAGATTTAGCCCTTGATGTGCGCCGGAGGTGACAAAATTCCAAAAGAAGAATTAACATTGTACCACTGTTTCACAAATTGCTGTCAGCGCATGCCACATTGGGAAGAGTCAAACGTCCTTCTCATTTGTGGAGCAAATTTACTTAACTTGAAGTTGATCTAATTACACTGCCTGGCCATCCAAAATGCAACACAAGAAGGACAGAGAGATATCAACACCAAATTTATTCCAGGATTACAGATTGTATCAAGATAATTGATTGGAAATGCAGCCTGCTTTAAGTAAAGAAGACGAGAAAATCAGTAATGAGTGTTGCCTCCACGTCTGTCAATAAACTGCGACACACCGCGACATTGATTGGAAGATGCTTTGGATGCCCCCACACTAAGCCAAAGTTAATCTGTTGTACCCGCGGGTGCGGCATGCCGAGCTAGGAAAGTTCAATCATTGACCAGACATGTCGATGGGCGATAAATCTGGAGAACAGGCAGGCCAGGTTACACAATACAATCTGGTGGTCTGAGAGAAATTCTTCAACAATGTGTGCAACGTGTGGTTTGCGCCATTATCCTGTTGAAACGTGGCCACAGGCAAGCCTGAAGGTAAGGAAGGAGATTAGGCTGCAAACCTCAGAGATATAGGCCGGCTGGTAAGTGTACCGGTAAGCGTACCTAGAAGGGTGTGGGGGTGGAATATCCAATACCCCACACCATAGCACGGGTGCAGAACCAATATGACTATGTCTAACACAACAGTTGAGCAGCCTCTCTCCGCACGTGTCTCGAAACTTTAATCCGACCATCGTGGTTGTTGCAGAGGCAGAAGCGTGATTCGTCCGAAAGCACAATGTCATGCCATTCAAAATTCCATCTCGCCGTTCAGTGCACCCTTGCAAACAAACGCCTGTGGTTTAAAGTCAAAGGTAAGCGAAGCAATGGACGCTAGCGGACATTCCACTGTGCTGCAAACGACGTCGTATTGTTCGTGCGGACACCGATTGTTGTGTTACAGACTGTATTCGTTGTGCTATAGTTGCGTGGCACTGCACTCCATCAGTGCCATGTGCACAATGCCTTTCTTCTCGTGGAGTGGTGCGATGAGGCGGTTGCAATCGCTCATGTCGGTCAGTCTTTCCCTCCTGCATCCATCGATTCCATATTCGCATGACTGTGACTTGGCTACGTCCGGCACAATGACTGATTTCTCGGAAGGATAATCCGCAATCTGTTTGCAACGATTCTGCCTCGGTCGAACTCCGAAACGTGCTCGCATCATGCTCGTGTTTTTCTCCGAGGCATACTGAGCTGCACACATAAAAAATAGCACGAGAGCACAACAATTCACGTTCTCCAAAACGGCTATCTTTCCTCTCTTTAGATACAGTTTGTCAGCGCTGCAGTCGCCCATGATGTGCTCGTGCGCTGCAGTCGTTATCATTTGGACATACCATCGCAGTATACGCATGATGCAAATTTCATGCTATCTGGTTGTTTCGTTCTTGGTGTTATATTTTGGATGGCCAGCAGTGTATTTCTCGTATCCATAGGGAATTTTCTCGTCCTCATCGTATTTGTTGACTATGGCATGCTGAGAAGCCTATTATACGGTCCGACACCTAGGCCCGTGAGTGCTGTGCTTGCTGACGATGCGTATCTTTATATTAGTGGACCCTCTTATTAATGTGTGTATGTGTTCCATGCCATTTTATCGTAGCTCTTCTTTAATTTGCTGAACAGATTAAATATGTTTTTAGTTGGGGTAGAATTCGCATTATTTGGTGAGTTGAGGGAGAGGTGGTGTGTTAAATGGCAAGTGATTATTTTGGTCATGTTTTAGCATTGTGCAAAATAAGAAATACTTTCTGTTGAGCATTTAATAACCTACGCCAGCTCATTAAATCTAAACGTATCCATGTTTTATTCCTATTAATTCTTAGACTTCATCGACGTCCATATGATTCATACTATCCAAATACCCTCCTAAATATGCAAACCAACTGGATTATTATGCTAGTTGTTCATTGAGAGACGTAAACAGGAACGATGCTGAGTCATGAATTCAGCACATACATAATTTTCAATCACTGTTATTGAAGATTTACAAGTCTGTTATGTTCATTGCATGTTTATAATAATACCGTAATTTAAAAGTAGTTGTGATGCTACTTCTCTTTACAATTTAAAAAGGGTACAAACAAAGCAGAATACAGAATTAAACATGCCAGATTAATTACATTTCAGTTCTTCATGGCCACTATTGAAATAGGAACATGAAAATGAGTATAATGAATGGTTAAGTTTTTGTTTTAATTTTAGACAACACCTGACAATCTATGTTGTTTGAAGATTTTTTAGGTCTGTTCATAAAACTTCAGTGTAATGCACTCTAATCGACGTAATCATAACAGCAACAATTTCCAGGAAAGATTTTTTCGGAGTGCACCCAGCCATTTTAGCTGATATAAATACACTGCCTGTGCTAATTAATTCAGTGTAGAGGTAAAAAATTGTCCCTACACTGTAAAAAAGGAACTATATAAAAGAAGTTTCAATCATACCTGCTGTTTAAAGCAGGGTTTAACTTATAAAACTTATAGAGATATTTCCTTTTACTTCTGGAAAAAACCATATATATTTTCTTGTTTGCAGTATATGTTGACAGTCTTTCAGCTGCTTTATTTTACACCAAGCAAATTGTCAAATAATATTCAGTTCTGAGAGCTTTTTTACAATTGTGTATTCAATATAGCAATATAATAAATACCTATGGCAAGCGAAGGTCACATACACTATAAACCAGGGCTTCTTAAACTGTGGGTCGCGACCCCCCCTGGGGGTCGCGAGAGCTACTGAAAGGGGGTCGCAAAGATCTGATACTTTCAATCATTATAAATAAAATTTAAAAATTAGTCTTACACACTACGTACCAAATATAAATACAATAAAAATCATACAAAATACTAGTGTAGTTTTTATTATAACTATTTTTTGAAAAAAGTGGCAATGCAAAACTGTTATGTAGGCCTATAAAGAAAATATGGAAGTAGCATTTAAAATAATAAATACAACGCGCTCCTCGCTTTTCAACTGAACGTTCGACATTGATGTCTGGCCGCCGGCGTCAGTGTTTGCAAGATAACTTAGTGATTATAAGTACCCAGACGCCGCGTCGCCTTACAGCTTACACATACAATACGGAAGCATAATCAAGCTAGGCTAGGCGAATCGGCATATTATTTTTATGAAAGAATAATAAAAAAAATTAAATGAAAGCTTCTTTTTCGGCGTCTTTGTGATACGGTGCCTTTGTGTGCTGCACACTTTGAACACGCCATGCGTCGGGGTTGATCTGATCGTAATTTGTTGTCATTGCACTGGTAAAGATTCGAGTGTAGTTATTTTTCTGTTTGTACTTCAGTTTGGACTCAGCTTTGTCTTCGTAGTGACATGTGTGTATTTACTGTGTAATTTTCAGTTGGTGTTTTTAATTATTACGTTAAAGTTCAACTACATTTTGTTTAATTATTTATTATTATTTAACCATCATGGATAAATGGCTAATTAAAATTCCAACTAATAAGTCTGCCACGCCGTCACAACCAAGTTGCAGTGCTTCAATCCGACTTCTAGCAAAACAAAAAAAGAAAATATGACGAATCATATTTGCAGTATGGCTTCACATGCTCTTCTCACAACAATGAAGAACAACCAGTGTGCTTAATTTGCAAAGAAGTTTTGGCTGCAGAAAGCATGAAACCGTCAAACTGCAACGACATTTGATACTAAACATGCAACGTTATCAAAAAGCCAATAGAATATTTTGAGGCGTCTTTTGCAAAACATCAAAATAAAGAAAAGAACACTTTGGAGAAGTATAGTTACTTTGAATGATAATATCTATTGGCATCGTATGAAGTTTCGTATTTGATAGCAAAAACGAAAAGCCTTTTACTATTGGAGAGCAACTTTTACTACCTGCAGCTATAAGAATGTCTGAAATTGTTCATGGAAAACAGTATGCTGCTGAACATTAGTAAAATTCCATTATCAAATGACACTGTGTCCAAAAGAATTTCAGACATTAGCAATGATCAATTTCAACAGCTTCTATGAGGCTTAAAGACAGCTCAAAGTTTGCAATACAACTGGACGAGTCGACCGGACATTTCAAAAATAGCACAGTTGTTACTTTTTGTAAGATATATTTATGAGGGAAGCATTCATGAAGATATACTGTTTTTGTCGTCCTCTGGAAGGTCATACTCGTGGAAAAGATATATATAAAAAGTAAATGAGTTTTTGAAAAGAAGGATTAAATTGGAAAAATTGTGTTGGTGTGTGCACGGACGGTGCTGCAGCAATGACCGGACAAGATCTGGTTTTACAGCATTTGTTAAGCTGGAAATGATCATATTACATTTACACATTGTATGATTCACCGAGAGGCACTTGTTGTTAAAAAAATTGCACCAGAATTAAACACTGTGTTTTTTGATGCAGTCAAAATCATTAACTTTATTAAAAGTCGAGCACTTAATAGTCGATTGTTTAAAAATTTGTGCATTGATATGGATTCGGATTATACAAGTTTATTGCTACATGCTGAAGTTAGGTGGCTATCAAGAGGTCGAAGTTTGAAACGATTATTAACTTTAAAAGATGAAGTTCTTATATTTCTAACAGAGCAAATTCTAATTTGGCCGATTATTTTCACGATAATTTATGGCTTCTCAAGCTATGCTATTGGCAGATATTTTTGATAAAATCAATGATATGAATTTATCAATGCAGGGAGTCTGCGTTAATATGTTTATGTTAAAAAATAAACTTGAGGCTTTTGTTAAAAAAATTCTTATATGGAAGAACAGAGTGGAAAGTGGATCGCTCGAAATGTTTCCATTTACTGACGAGTATATAATTAGTAACAATATTTCAAAAAAAGATACTCCTATATGTCATTCTATTTATTGTGTTTTATTACGACCGATATCCCGTCAACGTTTCCAATTATATATATGTGAAATGAATGGGTACGTATTCTTTAATCCTTATTTTATTTACATTGTAAAATAGTGCGATATTACATCTACATCTACGGTTAATATATATTTCATTATATGGAGGAGGGGGTCGTTTAAAATTTCCTAAGCTTGAAGGGGGTCGCTATATAAAAAAGTTTAAGAAGCCCTGCTATAAACCATGAACCCAGCGTTAGCAGAATTACCATATTGATTGTTTGGAAATCATTGCATTACCGATTTTTTTCTCTTGTCACCTGATAAACTTAAAATAATAGAAAAAGGAAATATCAACAAGATGAACTATTGCAGCACAATTTCTCCATCGTACCAGGAACTCTCCCTATCCCATCACTTGAAACTGCCTGTTGAAGATTAAGAAGTGAAGGGTTGAATGTTGATTACAATTCTTTGGCATTTTATATGTAATTTTTTTTTTTTTTTGGTTTCATGGTTATCTGAGAGTTTGGTGTATAAATTGAATGCAAAAAGGACTTATGACTTAAAATATAGAACATGAG
This sequence comes from Dolomedes plantarius, assembly GCA_907164885.2. Taxonomy (NCBI): domain Eukaryota; kingdom Metazoa; phylum Arthropoda; class Arachnida; order Araneae; family Dolomedidae; genus Dolomedes; species Dolomedes plantarius. The sequence goes on along the minus strand of OU015494.1, from coordinate 82,724,138 downwards.
AATAAAACCAAAGTTTTTAATAACTTACTGAAATTAAAACTTTAAAAATTTGTAAAAAAAAAAAAATACTTTAGGTACTGAAACAAACCATACTCTGAAACTAATCTGCAATTGGCAGGAATGATCATTTTTCCATATTTCTGTTTACTTTTTTTAATTCAAGCTAGCATGTTACTGAAGTATTGCTGTGATGCTTAGGGACCAAACAGCTAAGGTGCTGACCTGAGTCTGTGGGTTTGAATCCTGCATGGATGTTAGCTGATCAGAATTAGTTTTAAACTGTAAGTCCTGGTGTAATTAGCCCTTGATTATCCAAAGATGACTGTAGCATTCTCAACCTACAAATTTTCATCTATTTCTTTCAGAAAGAAGAAAGGTAGAAAAAACAATGAACTTATTCTTTTCCCCTGAAATACACCTTTAAAGTCAATATTTTATCATTTTATTTAAATGTGAGCAAACATATTCTATTATATTGTTTTTTAACACCTTTCTTCCCCAGTTATTTGCATTATTATAAAAACTGTACAAATATTATATGAAATGCTTATAGATTGCCCATTATAGGCATTATATTAAGACATTAACTGTTATGAAATCATTTTATTTGCTGTATACTAGAGATATTTCTTAAGCATGTCTTTTTGTGTGGCAATCCGTAGTATGCATTTGACAGAACTGTTTTTTTTAATTAACTTTTTAAAGTATATTAAAAGTAATTTTAAATGCAAATTAAATTGGTAATAACAAAATATAAGAATTGTCACTTTTAAAAATTTGATTTTTGATATTATAATGATCTAGGATATATGCCAAATCATCTGTAAAATCTGGCAGCAAGGGGGGAGGGGAATCTACTCTTTTAGTATATGCCTGATATGAGGGATGAAATCCAAAAAATGAGAGTACCTACATCACCAAAGTAGTTCAGTTTTGTTAGAATGCCAATACTGTTCTCAAACATACACGACTTGGGTTTTGATCTTGGATCATCATTACAGAATCACCATATTCCTGCATAACAGTTTTTTCCTGCAGTCAGGTACTATTATATGGTATTTCTACTTAGGACTTGAATTGTGTGGATACTATCACTTATTAAACTGCCCAGATGATGTGAAGAGGTCTTATTTTGAATGACATTTTGCGAAAACCTAGTTAAATATATATATATATATATATATATACATAAAGCTATCCTCATATTCTTTTAAACTACCTCATGGCTGTTAACAGTAGAAGTCCATTGTAGGATTGATAGAGTGAATTTTGCCGAATATTTTTTGAAAGTTAATTATATCAGCTTTCTATTTCTAGTATAACTATTTTGTATGCTTAGCATTTTGTTATAATTATTGCTGTATTCACAGTAAAGTAATAACCTTACTTTTATTCAGTTCCTAGAATTAAATTTGAACAGTGGTCTTATCAGAGTCTGAAGAAGCTTTTCCAAACTAAAGCAGCCATAGAGAATGCTTGTTCAAAACTCATCAATTTAGCCAAGGTTAGTAACTTTTTTTTGTTAAATATATTCGTGATCAAATTACTTCATTCATGGGCAGCATAGAGTTAACTGAAAATAAAGTTTTATTTTCAATGGAATTATGTAATATAAATGATCATGATTTATATTCATATCAATAATGTAAAGAGAAAATTGATGATATGTCCTGATTCCATTAAAAAAAGTGATCAATGAAAATCTCACTAAGAGAACAAAAATAAAATTTTATTTATATGTCAAAATAATTTTGCTGAAATGAAAATATAAAAGTCAATGAAATGATAATGAAAATCTGGAAACAAAACAAAACATAAGAAACTGAAAATAAAAGGGAAGGTATAATTTTGAATAGTTTAAAGTAACTATTATATTAGATAAATGACTTAAATAAAATTTGCATTTTTCATTCTTTGAAACCATTTTAACTTTGTAAAAACTTTACTTTTATTTGAAATATAGATTTTTTTCAGAGCAAAGAAATGTCAAAAGGGAACAGATCTTCCTTCTTTAGAATTTATATGAACAGAATGAAAGATGACTAATCAGTAAACTTCCTTTTTAAGCAGAGGATGACAGTTTTTCTTTTCTGTTTTAGTTATTTTGTAATCAACAACTGTCAATAACATTTAATAAAAAAATTTCAATTTATTATTAAGATTAATATTTCTTGATACAGGTAAATGATTTAAAAAAACCAGAAACTCTGTTAAGCCACTATATGGGTTGTTGCTCTGTATCATCTAACATACATTAATCACACTTTTCATTGATATGCAAATGTATATTCTTTATTCCTACTGACATGTAAAGACAAATGGAGCTTGCTGTCATTTATTGCATGTTAGAATATAATCAAGAGTGGACCTTGAAGATTTCAATTGAGTGTTATTTGTTGTCAATAGGAATTAATTGGTCATGAAAGCACTTACTGCTGAAGATGGAGATTCAAGCATAGTTCATAGTATAGGGGAAAATTGGCAGGCTTTGCAAATGTGTGAAAATTTCAATACTGGGTGTAAGAAGTTTATCATTAACATTTTCATAATTTTTTTTAAAATTGTATTTTTACCGAAAGAGGTTTCATTTGGGGGGGGGGGGTAAAAGGGATTTTTTATTTAAAGAAAGTGGGGTCGTGATCGAAATAAGTTTGTGCACCACTGTTCTAAGATACACTGATTGCTATCTTATTATTCAGTGGTAAGTGATCATCTTAATCCTTTGTAAATACACATTCTTCCTCTGCTGCCAGCTACATTTCAACAAGATGATGTTCCTTCTCATGGGCCGTGGCTGCCTTGTGGTACAGCGTGCTGGTTTTCGGTGCTAAGGGTGCTCGAATCGAATCCTGGCAAAGTGCCACTAAAATGACTCTGTTTGTGTCATCCCTTCATAGGGGGCAATGCTGGTTTGCCTATATGGTGCCCCCATAATAAAATGAGCAGTAAAACTGCGGTGAATTATAGGCGAATGTCTTCACAACAAGTGCCTCCGCGTTGAAAAGAAAAAAAAGGTTCCTTCTCATCCACCATATCTGGTCACCTTACTGTTTGCAGAACATATCAGTGAGATGTCCTGTTTGTCATTTCGAACCCAATCATTGGTTGCATTAATAGGATGTTTTAAACAAGCTGTCAGGCAATGTTTCCCAAGGAATAAAAACTTATTAATATATTTATATTTGACAGATGGTGTGAAACTTTTTCTACTGAATTCCCAGCTCTCTCAAAATCTCTCCCACAAAAAAATATTAGCAGCGTTAGATGTCCATGGCAAAAAAACACTATATTAATTAAAAAGCTCAAGGTCTTTCTCATACCTTCCTTGTATGTAATTCTGACTGGAATAAAAGGAAAAAGTTAGTTGTCTTATTTCATATCCACCATATAATTTGTTATTTAATTAGTGCAATAAACATTAGGAGACATGAAATTTCCATATCTGTGTTTGTGTCTGCTAATTTCATCAGAATTTCCTAAGTTGTAACATAAATATGGTTTATTTTCTCCTTCAAATCAAATTCTCTACACAATGATCATCTGAGGCATATAGCCCTACTATTACTTTGTTGTATTTGAAAGTAACAGAAGTGAAATAAATAGCAAAGAAATTAAAGTCATTACAGTCATTTCATATATTTTGCCTTGCATTTAACTGTGTATTTAATTTCTTCTTCATTTTGACTAGTGATAAAAAGTTTGATTTAACATAGAGAGGAGAGAGAGAGTGGGCAGGAAAAAATAGCAGCTGGAAAACTGGGCTTATAAAAAATATGTAAGATAACAAAAAATTATATAATGTCTTATCTCTCTGTATATAATTTATTTACATAAACCAAGAGAAATATTTCTATTTTATTTATATAAACTTATCTAATCCTTTTAACAGTTGTCATTATTTTTTCAGGATTTTATTTCAGGAAAAAGAATTTAATGGTTATGTCGTAGAAATCTGGAATATGCTAGGGTGGACAAATGAAAGGTGAGTGTTTATATTTATCTACATCATAAACTTTATTTTAATGATGAAATTCTTCTGTGTATCATTTATTTTAATTCCAAGTTTAGTGAAATATAGAATAAGTAGATATCCAAAATCACCAAAGTATTAAGAGTAGAAATGTTACTCTTAGAGTAGAAATGTTACTAGGATTGTATGCTTCGCAGATCAGTATGTAATTTCTAACCAGCTACTTCTTCTTTGCTTAAAGAGAACTAAGTTTGTATTTTTCTCGTAAATACTTCATAGAACATTTACTTTTAAGTGCAAAAACACAATGTATACAAAAGAATATAAAAAGGGGATTTATAATGCATATTATGCTCTATACTACACTGCTTGACAATTGCTAAGGAACAGTCACATTTTTCGGAATATTTCATAATAGACATTGATTGAAGAAATGAAACTTAGTGCATATTTAGTACAGATACTGTGCATTATTTATTATGCAAAATGGTACAGATTTCACCACATGGAAAATAAAGAAAATGAAAAACAAAAAAGATGCTCTTGGAGCATTCCAACAGCCATGAAAAATGGGTTTCCTGCCAGAATGAAACAGTGATGAGTACTTAGTAAGGTTTGTGACCTCCTCGACACTAGTGCACATTTTGCATCTGTTTTTCATGCTGCCTACTAAAGTATTGAGGAGTCCTTGGGGGATATTATCCCCTCCTCTCTCAAGGCGATTTTCAGTTCTTGCATGGTTCAGGAGGGTGAGTTCTTTGAGAAAACACGTCAGCCAAGAGCATCCCAGGCATTCTCTATAGGATTTAGGTTAGGAGAGTAGCAGGCCATGTCATACGTTCAATATTTTCACTTTCTAGTGTGTCCGATACTTCAGCGGTCCTGTGTGAGCATGCATTATCGTCCATACACAGAAAATCTGGTATTACTGCACCCCATAAAAGACGAACATGAGTCAAATAATCTCTCTGCATACCGCTGCGATGTAACAGTACCTCGCTCAAAGATGTGAAGCACTATGTTGCCATTGTGCATACTGCCTGCCCACACCATCATGCCTTGGCCATACCGATGATTGTCGTGAACATTCTGTGGTGTAGAACATGCTTCCCCCTCTCTCCACACTAACTGGTGGCCAGAATCACTTGTCACAGTGAAACGGGATTTCATCAGATAACAGCACTCTGGACCACTCTTGCTGGACCCCAACCATATGTTCCTTACCCAACGTAATTTTTCTTGACGATTGTGTGGTTGAAGTGGGATGCATTGAACAGGCTTTCGTGCATAGAAACCAACCTGATTTAATTGCCTAGATATGTTCTGGCTGATACATTTGTACCAGTAACGGTTGCAAGGTCGCAGCTATCTGAGTAGGATTGAGATGTCTGTTCTTTTCGCCACTAGGGATACATATCTAGCCTCATGAGGTGTGTGTTCCTTCACGCCCACCGGCATGCTTTCGCATAGCATTCCACTTCAGCGGCCATTTTTAATCGCGATATGACACTTTTGCCACTCCCATTACTCTGGCCACAGTTGTGACACTTTGTCCTGCTTCGAGCCGTCCAACTGCTCGTCCAAGGTTATACACACTCAAATGGTGTCTTGCAGGCATTTTGCACTTAATTATTGCCAGACCACACTGATTTTCACAGAAATAACTTCCAACAACCTATGGCGCTATTTTCGTGAAACACCTAGCTGCATGAACTTTCGAATGAATAAAGAGTTTTCATGCACTTCCGAATACAGATAACAGGTCCTGCCCTATTACATCCTCTGCTTTTCCTTTTACTGTGATTGGTCTGCTGTCGGGAATGCTAAATTGAAAAACCAGTTGTTCCTTAGCAATTGTCAAGCAGTGTATTATATTATATTTTTATATAACATTTCGATATTTCTAACTTATATATATTATTTTTTGCTAAAATTATTCATAACATATATGTACAAAGCATGACTTAGGATATGTAAAGTATATTATAAGTGTGAGTACTGCTATTTGAATTTGCTTAAGGCATTGAGACTTAACAATTTAAATTTTTTCATATGGCAACTGCCTTTTAATTTTTTGCTTCATGACCGGATTTTGTTGTATTTTGCTCTGTAAAATCTTTAAAACAGTTAACAATGTTGATGTATAAAGTCAAAGGCTTTTGGTGAGGGCAGCTTCATGGCTCAAAACTTCTTTGCTTCAGCAAAAGTATGTAACATTTCAGATAAGATATACATGTCTCAGCATATTTAAAAGTCATCTTGACTGTGATAATTGTCAAGAAATGTGGAGTACTACATAAGCCGCTAATATGTGGCATGGTAAATAAAACTGGCACATTTTGGAAATTTAAATGTACAAAAGAAGTTTGACTGATTGTGGATGTTTTTTTTTTTTTTTATGGGGAATTTCTCTCATTCCATCTGGGTGTTTTCATTATAGTAGCCTGAGCATCAAATTTAACCCTTAATGCCCTAATGAAGATTGTATAATTTGTTTTGAAAAAGGAAATTTCAAGCCTTTGAGTGTTTGTAACTTTTTTCCTTTACTTTTTAAGGTTAGACATTTCTGAAATCATAGCTCTTCGTGATATCAAATCCACATTCAAAAGACATTAATTCTTCCATCTTAGCCCCACCCTCTTTGACCAAGAAAAACAATACAAAACAAGATATATCTTGTATTCTTTGAGGAGATCATTGCAGGAATTGGCATTTTTTTGGATTCTGAAGTATTCTTTGCTATGTGTTGTCAAAATGATATTTTTTATAACATTATTCATGGTGAATGCATTATCAGACTTGATTATCCTAATAGCATTGAAAATCTCACAGCTTTTCAGTATAGATTAAAATATACTTGAAGTTTAAAATAATGTGGTAAAAAGAAAATTTTGCCATGAAAATGTACAAAATAATGTATTTAAACAATAAGAAAATAGCAGGGAGGTAAGAAACTTTCAAAACTGTCTTCACTAAAGAGAAAATATGAAGATTAAGACATCACATAATATGCATAAAAATTATGACAAAGGAAAAGTTTGTCACCTTAGTTGTTATATTCTTTTTAAGGTATATTGCAGTCAAACTTATTTTTCTTTAAATACATGTTTAAAAATTTGGTAATTTATAAAAAAGAAAAGTTGGTGACTTTGCCTGCTAAATACCTTAAAAGGAATTGATAGCATTTAATTGAAAATAACAGTTGAGATCTAATGACACTTTTGAATCTGCCTACACTAACAAATCCTGTAAGAGAAACATATTGCAGAAAATTTTTTTGCTAGACTTTAATGTTTGCTCATGAAAGAATAACATTCATTAAAATGGGATTTAAATTTATATTTTATGCACGAAAGCATATTATTCATCATGAAATACATCAGGTGAGAAGAACTCATGCAACATGCATAAAGAATCTTAAGATTTTCAAGCCATTTAAAGCATGGAATTAAAACTGTGTTTTTTAAAAAGAAAAATCCTAATAAATCCCTTTTTGATTAGCTGAGTTGCGGACTTTTGGTTAATTTTCAATTAAGAATACTCTCATAATACACTGAAGTGCCACTGAATTAGGGATACCTACCTAGTAACGAGGTTGGCGCTCCTCTGGCCTTGATAACGGCTGACACACAACGAGGCATAGATTCAACAGTTTCTGGAAACGTTCCACGGGAATGGCTTGCCAATATTGGCTAAAGCTGTCCATAATGCAGTAAGGTTCTTTGGTGCTGTGTGATGGCCTTTCACTGCCTGTTCCAAACATCCCAAAGATGCTCAATAGGATTTAAGTCTAGGCTTCTAGGTGGCCAATTCATGACAGAGAGTCAGAGGAATGCTCATCCAACCAGCCAGTAGCCAACCGGGACTTGTGAGAGGTACAGTTGTCTTGCTGGAAACTCCATTACCGTGCGGATAACAGAACAGCATAAACGGATGGAGGTGATCACCCAGCAACTCTACGTACCGAATTGCATTGAGGGAGGTGGGTAAACGCACCAAAGATCCCAAACGTGCCACGAAAAAACACCCCCGACCATGATGGCCCACCATGCCCTTGTACAGTTCCAGCCAGGCATGCAGGATCCATGGCTTCATGAGCCTGACGCCATATTCTCAGCCTCCCGTCGGCGTTAAGTAGTCGGAATCGAGACTCATCACTCCATGCTACTCGTTTCCAGTCCTCTACACTCCAGTGTCTGTGCTCTCTTGCCCAGGCAAGACGTGCAGCCCGATGGCGGAGTATAGAGCATGGTACTCTCGTAGGTCGACGGCTCCCGAAACCCATACGGTAAGCGAGCGTTGCACAATCCGTTTACTGACTGTACGATTGGCACCGTCATTAAACTGGGTGGTATTTGAGCTAATGTTTGGCTTCGCTGGCTACGTATAATACGCCTGAGCCGTCTCTCAACCACGCACTGTCAAGGCTAATTGTCCTTTGCAGTTTGCCCGATCGCTAGTTTTTTTTTTCCACCATCCATGTATTCTTGGAATATTATTGACACTGTCGACCTTGAAAATCCTAGCTGTCTGACGATTTCAGAAATTGAATGGCCCATGCGTCGCGCACCTACGATTTGTCCGCGATCGAAGGCGTCTAAATCAGGCAGTTTACCCATACTGGCAATTCCAACAACTAATTCAGATCAACCACAGTACGCGCTATATATGCAGTTACCACAGTGCCCTCACTTGCGCATACATGATGCTCAGCGCTACACAATTTGCATAGGCTTTGCTATCCCTAATTCATAAGCACTTCAGTGTATATGTATTATATGTCTGTATATTTCCATCTACCTTTTTCTAGGGAAGTGACAAAATTCTTAATTGATGTAGCAAGTACTTTACAGCAATATAATCTAGATTTCATTTTGGTGATTCCTCCTCCTTCATATTCTGGGTAATGTATAGTATTTCATTTTGCTATGTAACTTTTATTATTGTTTAATTTTTAAGGAATAAAACTTGCTTTATCAAATGATGCATTTTCCTTCAAAATAACAAAAGATACCTTATATACACCAAGAGCCCAAAACCTTATGACCACCTGTCAATAATGAGTTGGCCCACCTTTGGCGCGCAACACAGCTTCAAATCACCCGCCTTGGCATGGATGCTACAAGTCCTGGGTAGATGACCGGAGACAGGATTGTACCAGATGTTTAAGCAACGGTCACGCAATCCGAGATATTGCGAATTAGTGTCTTTGAACTCTGAGCTGCTGTCCCATGACATCCCAAATGTGTTCTATCGGATTTGAGATCCGGTGAGGTTAGGCGGCCAGGACCATTAACTGGAATTCAGCATCATGTTCCTGGAACCACCTCCAACACAATTTTAGCCTTGTGACACGGGGCGTTGTCCTGTTGGAATATTCCATTTCCAGCTGGAAAAACCAGAGGCCAGTAAAGGTGCAACTGGTCCGCAATGAGTTTCAGATACCCTGTAGCATTCATGGTCTGCTCTACCACAACCACGGGTCCCAGAGACTCCAGAGAACGTCCCCAAAAGCATAAATACCGCCACCACCGGCCTATGTATGACCTACTGTACATTGAGGGAGCAACAGTTCGCCTGGAAGACGGCGTATCCTGACAGGGCCATCGGCGTGATGAATGACAAACCGTGATTCATCGGACCCAGGCAACTCTTCTCCCACTGATTCATGGACCAGTCGCGATGTTCCCGGGCCCAGCGCAGGCGCAGTTGGCGATGACGCTTGGTCAACAAAGGCACACGAGTGCGACGTTTGCTGCGTAGGCCCCATATCCAACAGTGTCCGCCTGAACAGTGTGCTGCGATTACTATTCTACTTGGCCCTGCATTGTATTGGGCTGTCAGCTGAGCCACTGTCTGGCTCCGGTTTTGCTTCACCATGCGAGACAGTCTCCGACGACCTTTTTCTTTGATAGCGTGTGGACGTCCAACACCATGTCGTCTACTGCTGGTTTCTCCGTCATTCATCCACTTTGCATAAGTACTAACAACTGTAGGTCGCGAACAACCCACGAGTCGTGCAGTTTCGGAAATAACTTGTCCGAGCTTTCGAGCCATTACAATCTGCCCTCTATCAAAGTCGCTTAGATCCGCAGGCCTTTTCCCATCACACACAGAAGTGAAAGAATGATTCTTCAGACTCTCCAGCAGCAGTTAAATACCACTTCAACCTGATCATGTGCCTACACGTCATCCAGGCGAATTCATTGGCAAAATGTAGGGGTGGTCATAATGTTTTGGCTCTTGGGTGTATATTGCCCTATCCCTAATATGTTACCACTACCATAACACATTCTCATAAGAAAATTTACTTGAGATAATTACCATTTTTTTTAATACTTCAGGTCAAGATTTTTCTAAGGAATTACTTTACAAGGAATTTTGTATGAAAAAAAAATTTTTTTTGACTATGTTTGAATTTCAGATTTAATAAGCTAGTATTGTATTACTATGATCAAATAGGAAAATTTTTCCAACATCAGTAATGAGTGAACCACAGTGACTATTATGAGCTGTTTGATATTGTTAAAACTAACCCATTTGCTCAGTATGATAAATACATATGATCAAAAATTATAGTCATATAGTCTTTTTCATGTAGTTTGTTATAACTGTACCAATTTTGACTGGAAATAGGAGTCTAACTTTGCTGTTGCTAATTCATTATAGTATCCATTTTAGGCATGACTTTAAATGCTCCAAAATATGTCATTTTGAATTTTCATTTTATCAATTCTATGAGAGGATCATTTGCTCAATTTTATGGTTATCTCCTGTTTCTATATCTTCTGGTTGTCATCTAAAGGATATTGGTGGTTTTGTTTGCCCATTTATAGCCTAATTTTTAATTCAAATGAAATTAAGCAATAAACTGAATTTTACGTATGATAGGATTTTACTTATGATTAGTTTCATCATTAATTTTAAACAGGAGTAATGTCTGCTTTTTGTCAGCAGATAATCCCTTCTCTTCCTAGGAAAAAGGATTTAATAATTCTCAAATGTTGTTCTCTATTTAATGTGGGAGAAGAGTGTTTTTCAAAAATTTTTTTCCTAATGTGGCAGACACTTGGCTTTTTGACACTCACCCTTTCCAATACATGAATTTGTTGGCTTCTTTATAATGGAAGCACCATATAGGTAAACCTACATCACTGTCATCCTGTTAGGGGACAGCAAAAGAACATGCATGCCTTAGCCAGGATTTAAACTCAAGCCCAGTCCATGGAAGCTCATTGCATTAATCACTACACTATCTAGAAGGTTGTAACGGAATTAATCCTTTTTCTCTTGCACATACAGATGCTAAGTATTTTCTTAGATGGTAAATTCTCATTGTTATCAAAGTCATTATACTGCTACACAAAGGACATGTATAAATTTCTTGAGTAAATTTATAACAAATTTACTTCCATTTTAAGTGGGTCACAAAATAACCCATTTTTCATGCATAGGGTTAAAAAATGCCTTCGGTATCACATTTGCCCTTGTAGAATGACTCCAAAAATATAATTCAAATTTATATTGACTCCCTGTATTTTTAAAATGTATTCAGTCAAATTTTTTGTGAAATATTTCCAGGCCAAAAAAAAAAAAGGTCTGTCTTTGGTATATCAGAAATTTTGTGGAATCTTTTCTTTTGTGGTTAGTGTCTTATATTAGTAAGTTTATGTTCTAATTTTGTTGATATACACTGCTGGCCACCCAAATTGCAACACCAAGAAAGACAAGAGATATCACAACAAAATTTATTTTGTAGATAACATGTTCACCAAGTATCAAATGATTAAATTTATAGACTTCTGTGAAGTGTGGTTCCTGCCAAAATCAGTAGCCAGAGTAGCCGCCATTGTTGGAGATCACCGCTGCCACACGCCTCGGCATTGATTCAAAGAGACTTTGGATGAGTTCTTGGGGTACAGCAAGACCACGCAGGTTCCACACGTTTGCCAAAGTGATCTGCTGTGGCAGCTGGGGCTGGAATCTGGGTCAATCGTAGAACAACCATGGACACATGTTTTCTATCGGCGAAAGATCCGGAGAGCGAGGCGGCCAGGGAAGCAATCAATCTGGCGATTGACGAAGACCCGTTTGGACAATGCGTGCCACGTGTGGTCGCGCATTATCCCTGTGACATATGGCTTTGTGGGTCAAAGCCCTGAAGGTAAGGAAGGACAACTGGCTCCAACACCTCGGAGATATAGCGCTGGCTGTTTTAAAGTACCGGCATTGCTTACTAGAGGTGTGCGAGAGTGATATCCAATACCGCCCCCATACCATAATACCGGTGCAGGACCCAGTGTGGCGGTGCATAACGCAGCTGTTCAGCATCCTCTCTTCACAGTGTCTCCAGACTCGAATGCGACCATCGTGGTGTTGCAGACAGAAGCGTGACTCGTCAGTAAAGACAATTTCATTCCATTCTGCCGTCCACATCCTTCTGTCATCGCCCAATTGGCGGCGGGGGAGGACGTCTGTGGTCTGCGTCAAGGGTAGACAAAGCAATGGACGTCTTGCGGACAGACCACTCTGCTGTAAACGGCGTCGAATGGTACGCGCAGACACTGGATGATGCGTTACAGACTGCACGTGCTGTGCTATGGTTCGTGATGTGACTGAGCGATCCGTCACTGCCATGCGAACAATTTGCCTGTCATCACGTGAAGTGGTGCGCTGAGGTGGATGCGATCGAACTCGCCGGTCCGTCGTACCCTCCTGCATCCAACGATCACATATCCGCATTACAGTTGTTTAATTTCGTCCAACACGACTACCGATTTCCCTGAAAGCAGTAGCGTACGCAGAAATTTTCAAAGGAGGGGGTTATAGTCCAGTCAAATTAGGTTTTCATTTCGCATTAAATAAGGGGGTTGAGATTTTTTCAGGAATGTGTCTGGGTTGGTCCCCTGAACAACGCCTAATAAAGTCCCCTCGTTTTGCAGGCGCCGCAGGGGTGGGGTGGGGGGTCCAAAGGTCACTTTTTTCAGTTTTCGGCGTTTATCTCAAAAACAGGGTGTAGCACAGAAAATTGTCAAAACCAAAAATTAAAGCTTATAAAATTCCCTTCCAAATGGTTTATCCATGTTTGTACCCAAGTGTTACCGCAGACATAGACATAGACATGGTACATTAACGAGGCACCAGAGAGCAAGGCTCCATATCCTCGGTATGGATAATTTTTTGTGGCTATATTTCCGTTCTCAGGATTAAAAGAAAAGTGTTGACTTGAAAGTTAGAATAATAATAAATAATACTAATACTAGCAAAAAATAAATAAGTAAATAATGTGGCAGGTTTTATTAAAAAAAAATTACGGTTGCAGACGATTAAGCAAAAATTAGTAAGGATAGTCTTGAGGTCGATCCATCAAAAAAACGCAGGTCAGAACCAGAAGCAACCGGCAAATGTAAATTAAATTTAGAAGAGGTTGGAGGAGAGTTAAGAAAGGGGAAGGAGGACCAGGGTGAATAATCAAAGTGGCCTTAGGACGCCTATGCATTCCCTTGGGTCGTAGTCGGGGAGGTTAGCTATTTCTCGTTGTCTATTGAATATAATCTATTGTAAAAGTTGGATGCGAGATCTTTAATGTGTTGCCGAATGGGTTCGATTCTCAGATCCCTGTGAATAAGTACGTTTTTAAGGTACCAGGGCGCCTTCCTAATACCGCGGAGTGTTTTATTTTGAATTGTCTGCAATCGCTGGATATGGGTGTCAGCCGCTGAGCCCCAAACAGGAACGGCGTACAACAGGATGGGACGCAGTACGGTTTTATACAAGAGTAGTTTGTTATCTAAACCCTTTTGATTCTGGTACAGGAGGTGGGCGATATCCTTACGGGCTTAAAAAAATGTCTAATGTTATGTTCAATATTTTTCTTCCACGTCAGTCGACTATCGGGGTAAATTCCTAGGTATTTGCCCCCTCTCTCAAAGTGAACCAGTTGATTGCATACTGAGACCGGAGGAGGTGGAATTCTATTGTAACTGAAAAAAATAGCTTTAGATTTTGAAGGACTTAACTTGAGCCTCCACCGTTCGAACCATCGTTCAAGAATTCCAATATGTCTCTGTAGGAACTTGTGCATATATTTAACATTTTGATGCTTAGGTAGTATTGCCGTGTCATCCGCAAACATGGCTAGTGTAGTGAATGGAGAGTTAGGAATGTCATTCATAAAAAATATCAAAAAGGGATAGGTGATACTTAGAGCCCAAGTGTTACCGTTTTCGAGATATGAGCCGTTGAATATGAAATTTTTTCAAAAAAAGTAGTAGCGGTTCAGGTATCTCGTCAAACTTCCTCTTCTAACTCTTTCCACTTCCATTTCTCAGAAAACTCGTGATAGAGAAAGTTGTAGAGCGAAAGATTTCCTTCAAAAGTGCATAAAGTTATGCTAATTTATCTTCACCAGGTAAATAGTTAGAGCGTTTTGAAGTTTAGGGGTACTTTTCAACATTTTGCTAGTAAAATGCTTGTCACTCAAGTTTCGTTTCCAAGGTCAGTAACTCTCTTAATCACTTTGTGTGCTGTTTAATTAGATACGTATAGTATTCATAACCCATATAAATAATAAATTATGTATACCTGTACGTATAATGTATATCTCATAATATACAGAAGAACACTTGTAGTACAAAGGAGGAAGTAAGAAAACAAACCAAAATGTATAAAAGTGTCACTTTAACTCAGATCATTTTGGAAAATTTAGATACCACGTCATATGAAAAAGAAGAATTAGTTCAGTTACTTCTGACCTCACTAGAAATTACTGCACAACACATTTCCACAAATACCTCCCTTGCCAGCATTCAGTGGAAATTGAGCAACGAATTGTAATGTCTCAAAGGTAATTACAATTCGTTGCTACAGTACTGGACCCACAATGGCCAACAGCAGCTTGTGGGTCCAGTACTTTGAAATGGTGGTGTTGATGAGAAAATTCATTGCAGCACAGCGCAACTGAGAAGATCATATGACAAGCGCCCAACTGATGATACCTTACTTCCATGCCAGCGGACATTTTCATTATGCAATGTGTACTCACCTATATGTACAACACATGCTGGGGCTAACAACTCGCCACCTTCAACTTAAACAGGATTTTATAGATCGTGGATACTTCACTGTCAACAGAACTGGAACACCAATGGCTGGTGTGTGGTCTGACATGGCAATTGAGGTGACACTCATGTGTGACATGAAGAGTGAAGGAGAATTAACACGTGGACGAGGCTTTAGTGATTCGGTGTTGGCGAAATGGGTTGGGGGAGCACGCACAGCTACAGCAATATGTAGTTACTTCAGATGTTTTGTGGCGTCCATACTGCAAGAGGAGAACAACATGTTGAGTTTCGAGCATCACGTATAACCATAGATGATCTAGACAGAAGGAAGCTTGCTCAATGGTTGGCTGATTACCCGCCTTTTGTTGAACGTAAGTGTTTGATGTCACTTTCAACGGGAGTAATTGGAACAAGTAATGTCAATTGCTACCAGGCCTTGAAAATTTGAACCCGCACAATGAGCACTTTTGTTGGAATGAATTTCTCAGAAGTGAAACAATCCAAGAAGGACTCAGTCGTTCCTTTAGCTGCGATGAGCAATATGATCAAAGTTAATGATGAGGTAGTGGTGGTAGAGCCTCTGATTAAATTTCAAAGAACTCTGATCACCAAGAAGAAAGAAGGGGATGTAGAGGAGTTGCTAACGTACGAGTTAGCCCCATACCCCATGTCTCTATTCGCCGAGGGGATAATGAGAAAAATCAAAAGGTCAGCACTGTCTGATACTTTCCCAAAATGCAATCAACTGATCAATGTGAAGAACAGTTTCACGGTAATCCATGGCGGCTTCCTGCTTCATAGAGTAAAGTGGAATACCAACACCACCTTCGCCTCCATCTGCAATCAATATGTATCGTACATAATCAACCATTACGGCAGCAGTTCAGCTGTGGTTTTTGATGGTTATGAAGACACAAACTCCACGGAAAGAGACGAACAACATCGGAGAGCATCAAGTAAAACATCAGTGGATATTGACTTCAATAAGAACATGGTGGCTACTGTTCATCAGGAAAACTTCCTTTCCAATGAAAGGAACAAAACCAAGTTCATTACTATGTTAGTTCAGGCCGTGGGTGCAAGAGGTTTATACAGTCTACTACAGAAACAGGAGATGCTGGCTGCAGTATTGTCAGAGGTGAGTGGAAAAACACCTCTCATTCAACTGTGGTGATAGTAGATAGGTAAGACCCTTCTCGTCTAACTTGTGGCACTCACCCCACGAGACACGAATGTGTTTTTCATGAAGGCCGACAACGGGGCAACACAGAAGACAGGCTCTACTCTTCCCCAACATCTTCAGGTTCTTATCATTCAGCCAGTACATTCTCTGCATCTATAGTTTCTCAGGATGTGACACTACGTCAGCGATTTATGGTAAAAGCAAAGCAGCAATAGTCCATGTTCCCTACAGCGGTACGGCCAATGGAAACACAAACATCGCCAAAGTGTTTTATGACTCTAAATCTTCACCAGGAGGACATACTGTGGAGCTGAGGAACGAATGTTCCTGCTCATGTTCCAGGCCCCGCCAAATGAGCATGATATCAATCACCACAGGTACCTTTCATTTTTCTTTGCTTGTACTGACCCCATTAAGTAAATTTATTAATTTATATTATTCATTAATATACAATAATACGTTATACACTATCCGGCCAAATGTATCCGGACACCCCCCTAAAGAAGTGGATCTAGGACAACTAAATTTAACTGAGTTGCCTAGGCCAACGCCTTCAAACTCAGATTTTACTTAGTCGTAACATCGGATAGCTGGAAATGTTTAGGAGTAGGTGTAGAAGTGGATCTAGCAGGTGACGTAATTTGATGTGTAACCGAAAGCTATAAAAGTATTGGTAGTGGTTTGTCAGGTCATATTTATGCGTTTGTGAGACGATGAGTAAGTCAACGGAGCTTAGTGACTTTGATCGTGGCATTATAGTGGGATGCCACCTTTGTGGGAAATCAGTTCATGAAAATTCGGACATTCTACAGAAGCTAAAATGATAGTGAAGACTTTGACTTGTTTGAAACTTTTTCCGAAGTATCAGATTGACGGCTTTTAATATACAGGAAAGCAGTTGATGAAATAAATTGTATATAATATATTTAATGTAACTGTTGTTTGAACTTACTTTTGATAACCATTTTTTGATTATATGAACAACTTTTATACATTTTGGTTTGTTTTCTTACTTCCTCCTTTGTACTACAAGTGTTCTTCTGTATATTATGAGATATACATTATACGTACAGGTATACATAATTTATTATTTATATGGGTTATGAATACTATACGTATCTAATTAAACAGCATACAAAGTGATTAAGAGAGTTACAGACCATGGAAACGAAACTTGAGTGACGAGCGTTTTACAAGCAAAATGTTGAAAAGAACCCCTAAACTTCAAAACGCTCTAACTATTTACTTGGTGAAGATAAATTAGCATAACACTATACATTTTTGAATGAAATTTTTCGCTCTACAACTTTCTCTATCACGAGTTTTCGGAGAAATGGAAGGGGAAAGAGTTAGAAGAGGAAGTTTGACGAGATACCTGAACCGCTACCACTTTTTTTGAAAAAAATTCATATTCAACGGCTCATATCTCGAAAACGGTAACACTTGGGTACAAACATGGATATACCATTTGGAAGGGAATTTTATAAGCTTTAATTTTTGGGCATGACATTTTTCTTTGCGACGCACCGTTTTCGAGATAAACGCCAAAAATTGAAAAAAGTGACCTCATAACCCCCCCCCCCCCCCCCGGCGCCTGAAATCGAGGGGACTTTATTATGCGTTGCTCAGGGGACCATCCCCTACACATTCCTGATAAAATCCCAACCCCTTCATTTAATGCATGATTCGCCGCCATTTTGAGCTAATTTGACTGGACTATTACTATGAAAGAGTAGTTTTGAGCAATCAGTGCAAAGCGTAAACCTAATTAAATAATATATGTAATCAGAACCAATGGGGGGGGGGGGTTATAACCCCCATCAACCCCCCCCCCCCTTGCGTACGCCACTGCCTGAAAAAAAAGATAATCCACAATCTCGGTAGGCCACTATCCTTCCTCTGTCGAACTCGGATACTTGATCAAAAGATGATTCCTGTTTTCGACGAGGCATAATTGATTGTTTTTTTTGAAAAAAAACCACAAGAAATACACAATTGCCGAACTTGAAATCGTCGAAATCTCCAAGCCTTAAATAGCGCTTTGAAGTGGCGCCACAGGCGCGCGTGATGTGCGTCTGCGCTGAAATTCTAATCATTTGCATATCTCACCTCCGCTAATGCATGTTGTAAATTTCATGTTATTTGTATGTTTCCTTCAGGGTGTTGCATTTATAGAGGCCAGCAGTGTATATATATATATATATATATAATAAAAATAAATAAATAAATATATATATATATAAATATACATACAAATACAGTGATACCTCTTATCTATCTATTTTAAAGGGACCTGATGCACTAAATGATAAATATGGGAAAACTATAGATGCAGGAACATACAAAGAATATTATCATCGGGACTGGATGAAATAAATGATTGCTCAGGGAATGATCAATGAAGATTTCACTGTATATATATATATAAATATAATGTATATATATATATATGTAATAAATTTCTTTTGTAAATCAATTATAAGTCTGAAAAACTGTCAACTCCTACAAAATTCCTTGCTATTCAGTTTAGTTTGGGAACTGTGTTCCAGAGTTATGATTGACATATTTATGTTGTCTACTGTATAAAAGCATATGTGCACCTATGGTAACTTTTTCTCTCTTATTTTTCATAGAGGACAGAAAGGAATGTTTGTTCGAGAAGATTTTCTCAACTTTGTTAACCATGTAACAGGGTTCAGTCTTATGACTTACGATTATTCTAATTTTCAAAGGTAATTTAAACTTGCATTGCTTGAATTTTTAAATTTTTTTTTTTACTTCTTTAAAATGAAAGTATTTGTTTTACTTCAAAAGATTTTTCATGTTTTTTTCATAAATATTTTTCTGTAGTGATGTTACATTACTGATAATTTTTCACATATATATATTGCTTTTGTGTTTACTTAAAAAAGAAAAAAAAAAGCTGTGATTTTTCTTTCAAAGTTATATTTGCTAGTGACTCTTGCTGTGGTATCAGGATTCTCCTTATTAGGTAAAACAAATTAAAATATGGTGCAATTCCTTTCTTTCCTTGTTATTAGTAATACTTTGATTTGTAGTTCTAAAACTTTTTTTTGGTCAATTGGTATACCTTGGATTTCAATAAAACACTGCTAATTTTGCTAGTTATAAATTTCTCTATTCTAATTGTTGTAAAGTGAATTAAATTAGTAAATATGCATAAATGTACGAATAATAAGACACAGTCAATTCTTGTGCTTGATGAATATTAATAAAATAAAATTTAATATTACTTTCATAGAATAACAAAATTTATTGAGAGACTATGCTCAATACTAAACCCTAGAGGTTGATCTACTATTTTAAAGAGAAGCCACCATTAGAAGGTGAAGATTAGACTCTTATATATATATATATACATACAGTGATACCTCTTATCTAAAATTTTAAAGGGACCTGTTGCACTAAATGATAAATGTGGGAAAACTATAGATGCAAGAACGTACAAAGAATATTATCATCGTCACTGGATGAAATAAATGACACATATGGAAAAATGATTGCTCAGGGAATGATCAATGAAGATTTCACTGTATATATATATATATATATATATATATATATATATATGTAGTAGAATATTGATCGTTCTTTCCCCGAAACATCGTTTTCCCGTATGTGTCATTTATTTCACCCAATCCCTATGATCATATTGCTTTGTTGTGTTCCCGCATTTATAGTTCAGTTCAGTTGTTCCCTTGAAAAATGATAGATCACTGTACTGGTTTATTCAAGAAGAGAATTCATGCTTTAATACCTGAGCATAATGGCACTATAATTGTTGCATATTTGCCTATGTCTGTCATGACTGAAAATTGTTCCTTTGATTAATGAGCTCCTTATTTTATTTTTAATCAAAGTGGATTGATTGATTATAGGTTGAGAATCACTTAGATCCATAAAATCCCCCTTTTTTTATTATGAAAGGCTAAAATTAGTTTCTGATGAAAGAAAATTTTTAATGTCTTATTTTAATTACAAAATGAAAAGATTCTAAAGTTACTGCGGCCCCAAATTAAGCAGAAAAAAAATATATTAGATATATTGTGTTTACAGTTCAGCTTTGTATACTTAAGCTGTCTTTTTCTATATTATATTTGGTGAACAAACATTTTCATTTCATTTATACAATTTTTTTTCCATGGAAAAATAGTAAATATTGTGTCATCATTAGTCTTCAATTATAAATTTAAATATGACAATTTTAAAAATGGGTTTTTAAGATATTCCTGTTCTGTTGAGCCCTTAATCCGCAAGACTGTCTTTTATTCTTCTGTAGGCCTGGTCCAAATAGTCCTTTGCCTTGGCTTCTTCAGTGTGTAGATGATCTAGTGCCAGATGCATCTAGTGAACACAGGAAGAAAATTTTACTTGGATTGAACTTCTATGGATATGATTATTCAAAATCAGCATCAAAACCTATAATTGGTCATGAGTATGTTTGCCTTCTACAATATTTCTTCTTATACTTAATTGCAATAATGCAAGAGAAATTGAATTGCATGTTAATTTTTTATGATGTATATTTTTAAAATTAGATTCCATGTGTTAAAATTACTTTTTCTGGCAATGAATTATTTCTCAAGTATCCTTGTCCATCACTGACAATAGAGCTGTCATGTGACTAAAAGTATTAAATATAGTAGAGAGATGTATTGTACTTTGTAGTTTTTGAGAAGATACCTCATTTCTTGCCAAATCAGAGTGAGGATTTTCTGTATTTGTTCACTTTAAATTTAAAGGCTATACAGCTTTGCCTTGAGTTATGAGTTTAATATGTTCTGTGAAGGAGCTCCTAACTTGAATTAATCATATCGTCAAATCAATTTTCCCCATTGAAATGAATTAAAACTGCCATTAATCCGTCCCCCCCCCCCCAAAAAAAAAAAAACAATTTTTTTGGTTACATTTTTTCAAATAAGAAAAATGTATTTATAAATAACATATATTGTATAAAACCACAATACAATAGACTATACTGGAGTAAAACTGTTTATATTAAGTATAATGTACAACATTTACTGTGAGATCAGACAACTTGAAGATGCTGATGGAGGAGAAGGAGAAATATGAACTGAATAATTAAACTCATATTCGCTGATTTTTGTCTTTTTCATCTCTTTCCTCACTTTCCTCACTTTTCAACTGCAGGGGTTTTTCAATAAACACTGGTCCAATGAGGTTTGTTTCATCCCCCTTCAGAATGTTTTTGAAATGAGAGGTGGATACTGTTCAGTTTTGGAGGGCGACTCAAGTGTGGCAGAGCAAGCTGTCCAGTGTAATGATTGTGAGCGTTAATCTCTTGTTTAAGACTGAAATAAGTGTTTAGAACTAATATGTTATAATAATTTACATAAAGGTTGTAAATTTTATGTTTTTCATGTGTCATCAGATGAGAATGTTACATGGCGTTTTCCCACAAACTAGAGTGGGGTATCTGAAGCTGACTCGTAACCCAAATTTTAGCTCATAACTCAAGGCAAAAAATCGGCCATGAAACTGCTCATATCTCAAAAAACTCGTAAGTCAAGGTACCATTGTACTTTAAAGGTTAACTATATTTCCATCACAGACCTATAAGTTTTGACTCAGGTAAACATATGAATGTATGTATTAAAAGGCATAACCTGACTTCCCAGCTTAAGATTTTTTCCTACCCTAGATTGACATTGGTTTATATTAAAGTGTGACCTGAACCTCTTTATGAGGTTGAGCTTAATCAATAATAAAATTCTGACATTAGTACTGTATTAAAGAAAGTTAGCTATAACTCTTTTTAAACATTGCAAGTCTAATTTTATTTTATAGAAATGATTGCTCATTGTGAATTTTCCAGAAAAATATTTATTTGTCTGTAGACAGACTCATTCACTATTGTAAAATATAAATTGTTTTCATTTTTTAAATCATTTAACCTGATATTATGTACAACATATTGTCATTTTTATGTAAAGGAATATATTTTGCCTTGAAGCAGTCTTTTCTAATTTTCATTATCCTCTCTGATGCAGTAAGGAATAAGCTTATATAGATTAAACTTATTTTCACTATTGAGAAATCTCATTTATGTGAGAAATACTTTTATGTCCTTCTTGGATTCCTCCCCCCCCCCTTGGTGTGGGTATAAGGCTGTTTAGAGGTGATAAATGACTTCTTAAATTTGATAACCTATTTTATTAAGACAGGTGCTTGTTATGGTTCCAATCTTGTATTCATTGCATAAGTTTAACTGATTATATCTCAATAGTATGTAGTTGATAGAGTTCTGTAAAAGACACCATTATAAGAGAGGTCTAATGGATGAATGTATTTATCTCTGCTCTCAGTTTAAAAATAGTTATAAACTGTTTTCTTTATAAAAGGGAAAAGTTTAGACTTCTCTCTGATTAATTTCTCACTAAGTGAAACAGAAGTTTTTCAATTTTTAATATGTTGTTTTTACATTATTAAGCTTTTCACCTCTTCATGTTTGCATGTTTACGCATGCATCCTCTTTCGTAGTGTGTTTATATTAAAAATACTTTATTTTAAAACTAAATATTAATAATAGAAAAAAATGTATTCAACATTCTTTCATAGTATGTTATGTCATATATTCTTTAAGGTATATTTCAGTGCGGAAAAACATAAACCAAAATTAGTTTTTAGCAAATAACTGAGAGAGCATTCATTTACCTATAGGTTAGTGTTGTTAAAAAAATTACTTTTTTTTTAAACGGCGTTTTTTGTTGGCTTGTTTTTCATGTTATAAAACTAAAATGCTGAAAATGTTTCTGAACATAAAAGGTGTACATATTTCAATATAGCTTAGATAATTTCTGTCCGTATAAAGGTGAAATATATTATGTGGGTTTTTAAAAGTATTTATTGATGAATGGAAACAATAGCTTATTATTATTGTAATTCAGCGACACAAAAGTATAATATAACACATACGAGAAAATTATCACTATGAAATCTTAGTTGCTTTAAGGGAAACTGTACAAAAAACTGGAGGATTTAAGACTGGTCAACATAAAACTGAAGAAATTTGGCATACATTTTGTATAATCCAAATAATTAGAGATCCTTTTATCATGGGAAAAGGTGTATGTAATATGAAAATCAAAACTATTGTTCTCAATTGCTGTGCAGGCAGCTAGAAATAAAAAATCTTGAGTTATAATATAAATGAATTACTGTCATGAAGTGCATCACCCTAGATGACTTATGAAGAGCATAAAAGTTTCCTCTATGCATGTATCTGTATACTTTTACTCTGTGAGTTTTTGGTTATATAGAACCTTCAATTCATTCAGTTTTATATTGATACTGTTTTTTCTCTTGCACCATGTTATTCACAAGGATATTCCAATCTTTATGTTCAGGAAATTGTGCTTTTGTTGTTAATTCTTTATTAAGTGGCTACTGATAGTGAATGAACAAGAATTTTGTGTTCTCATTGCTCCTCTGCTAAGTTTAGGACCCAGTACCAATAAACTACAACCAACCAACCTCTGCTAAGCTTAATAATTCGCATACTCTATTTATCTATACCCTGTTTATGTGTGTGTGCATGCATGCATGCATACGCAAATATACTTTCAAAGAATTCATTATTAAAAGGGAAAAAATGGCGGTTCGGGAATGGAAAGTGGTGTTTGACTGTGTTATCAGATTTTAGTTTTTATTAAAGGTGTTTAATATTAAGCCTGACTGTACATTGCTTTGGAACTCAGTTTATTATAGCAAATTGAGTTTTGAAATAAATAAAATGTTTTTCAACAAGAACTTTTATTTTTAGATACCTAAAATATATCCTAAGAGAAAAAAATCTTAATTCACACTTAGGGAACAAATATTTTGTATATGTATGTGTTTATAAATCTTAACATTTTTAATGCTGGATTTCCTATTTAATTTTTAATAGGTCAGAAAATGCGAACATCTTGTGTTTTATCCAACCCTTATACTCTATTCAGCTGCGTCTGCAATTAGCCAAAGATTTAGGCACTGGTCATTTCTATATGGAAATAGGACAAGGATTAGATATTTCTATGATTTATTATAACCTTTGAGTAATTGCTCTTTTGTTATATTTTTGTAAAATATTTGTAACTTATTTTTAAAAATAAACATTCCAAAACAGAAGTATCAATCCCTTATGTTAATTGAATTCATAAACCAAGAAAGTTATAATTTTTTTTTTTTTTACTACACAGAAATTCATCTAATGATTCCCCAAGTATGGATTTCAAAATTTGGATCCTTTGAAATCATATTGTATGACTTGAATTAGTTTACAGTTGAATTAGATTTTAGTACATTTGAATGGTTAATGCAAGCCTCATACTAAACAATGATTTGATATGTCATCTCAATCTTTGTACAACATATAATATCTGTTTGCTATTATTAGGTATTTTGATGTAATGTATTCTAGTAGGAGAGTGATTTAGAGCTTTAATAACATATGGAAAAACCTTTTGAAAGCAAATTGAAATTATTCGAAAGGGTTAAAATTCTCAAGACTTAAATCTCCCATCTGTACTTTATATTGATACTTGTACTAGTGTTTTGCCTCAATATCTCATGACATTTTGATACTTAACTTTTTTTTTCTTCTACAAATTGTAACTGAATTTAAAAATCATCCTTTAGGTTCTGTAAATGTCACTAGTAAATAAACTGTGTATTAAAATTAAATTTTACACAATAAAATCTTTCTTACATTACATGATTTAAAATTATTTTTGTTGTGTCATTAATTGGTATACTTCAAAAAATTAGTTTCCTTAGATATTCTAAATGCTGTATATTTATTATTAATCAAAGAAAACCACAATGAAGTAATGTATATCAGATTCTATGATCACATTCTAAAAATTTTCTGCACATCTGTTAACTGCATTTTTACAAAATCTGATGTATCGAAAATGTCCAAATTACAAGTTATTTAAGGCAAGGAGCTATAATAGTCTTCAGGAAATACACACCTCCCCCCCCCCCCCCCAAAAAAAAAGGGAATATATCAACGTATTTGATTTTTTTCGTCCACTTTGTTGTTTCATTGCTAAATTTAAAACACAAGTGCCAGCTTGTTTCTATTTATTACCAGCTATTTACTGCAAAATATTATAATTTCACTGTAAAATAAAACTATATATAAAAACTTATTTTTTAAATAAAAAAGTTCTCTTTTTGTTATTTTTGCACGGACTTATTAAACGACGCCCGTATAAATTTATGCCAACAAATATGAATTTAAACTTTCACGTCTTTAAGCTATAAATTTGTATTTTGAGGCATTCGCAGATGGTCTACATTTGGCGACGACGTCTTTCGTCTTGCATAGTACGTCCATGACTTGCTACTCCGCATCCTGTCTGGTGTCCTCTCTTCATCTACCAATTACCATATCCACGAGCAAAACAGGCTAGAGTAAACGAGATGCCAGTAGACGAGAGGGATAACAAATAATGCATCTTAAGGCAAAAGCAAAGAATTAAAAAAACGCTGCCCCAGTACGTCTTTCAGTGGCGCACCCAGGATTAAACTTGGAGGGGGCCGAGTGAACGGATAATAAAAATATTCATAATGCAAGTTCAACTATCTCATAAATGCAATTTCTATTTCTTTGGGAGGTGCACGGGGGTGGGCCAAGGGGCAGGGCCCAGCCCCTTGGCAAACAGGCCCCGCCCACCCACCCCCTGAATGCACCAATGGCCCCCGGGGTGCGCCACTGGCTGCCATTGAAACCAAAGGTTAAAAGAAAAGCATGGAGACTCTAGTGCGGCAAAAAACCGAATCATGGGGTGAGCTCGGATTCAGAAATTTGCTAATTTTACTGTCAATTTACAATAAATGAACCGATAGCGAAATTTACGCTATTACACAATTTGGTTTCGAGCAATTGCCCTGTCGGATCTGTTGCGGGGAATTTGGTCTGTTTTTCCGAAAGCTTAACGGCGGGAGCGTATAATCTCATGTGTGAATTACATTATTACATAGGCGTGTAAAAGCAAATAGTGAGGACAAGAAAAAAATAGCAGTATTATACTGCAGTGACTTCCTTGAGACATCTTGAACCTAAAATAGTGCTGATCACTTTTTGGGGTGAGTGGAACAGCATATAATCACTCAGAATGACATGATATACATCACAAGGCATTTGCAATCATGATGTTGCTCGAAGATTGGCCCATTGACCTAAAGTAGAAAAAAAAAGGCTGTGTTGGTAACATAAATGAAATAAAATCAAATTTAAGCCGTGACCCCCCCCCCCCCCCCTTCCAGGGTAACAACAAATCGATAGATCGCAAACATGGCAGCGACCAGATGATTAGAATTCGAGGGAATCTGGTTCATTGGTTTCGAACTCTAGGGTGATCTTTTGCAAGATGAGGGCTACACCAGGAATAGGACTAAATCTGGCGTACACAATCTACTTGATATTCTCAATGGGGTTAAGGTACATGCATACCTATTATTATGTTTTTGTGGCATCTTAATTGTGGTACGTGTAATATAAGGTCATTAAAATATATATGCATTTTGAGGTCGAGAAGAAACTTCTTCCAATAATGTTTACTACGAGGGGATTTATTCTATGCGTTGCATGCTTAATCAAAGATTGCCCTCGTCATACCTTGCATCAAGGCATCCGTTTGAAAGATGCTGTTACAAGTGGCAGTCCGTATTGTATCGAATAAACAGAGACTTTAGAAACTGCCATTTAAAACTGGCAACACTGCAAACTTGGAGAATGCTACAAAATGTGCGAATTATAATATTTTATTCTCTTCATCTCTCGAAAAAGGGCAGACGTATATGTTGAGTCGAATAAATAATAGGATTGTGTAAGCATATTTTCATTTAAAATATACTAAATTTCAAATTGTCACATTCAGTGTTGTCCTGTCTTTATTTACACTCCTCTGCATTTTTTGTTTTTCCCTGTGCTAGATTTACTCCGCAATTCTTGCAGACCTTTAAGCAACACTGCCGTCTTTGATTTTCTCCTACAGTGCTCAAAGCGAATCTTCTTGTACACTCTTTTTTTAGTTTTAGATAAACAAAGATACAAGGCGCAAATCAATATTACAGGGTGTGTATTCCTTATACAGGTACGCGCTTTCTAGCTTAAAACTGTTTCACAGTCAATGGCGTGAGCGCTGAAACTTTATCTCCATGAAGATTAATACATAGGCTATTTTCCACATGATTGGCCTTGCCTTTATTATTATTTTCCTGGGGCTTCACCAAGACCTCGATGTAATACCTTTTGTTTACAATGTGTCCTTCAGGAACCCACTCAGCCATGATCACGCCTTTCAAGTCGAACAAAAAAAAACACTAGGAATAATGTTTAAATTTTTTTATTTACTCATTCCTTTTGCCCCTTTTTTTTCTCCTAGTTATTCTTTTGTAACGACCGTTGAACAAGTTGCTCGCTGTTAGATTTCAAAGAAAATGATTTGTGGATTCTCTCTCTGCTGCGAGCGCGAGAACTTTGGAAATCACGTTTGCCACACTTTCTTCTGTTCTATGTCAGTTATGAGAAATTCGGCCTACTTCCTATTTTATTGGCCCTATATATGTCTGCAGTCTTTGGAGGCTCAAACGTCAGTTATTCTGGATGTGGTTTTTGGTTCTTTCTGCTGTGGGGATGGATTATATATGTGTGTGTGCAGGGGCGTGCTTAGTGTTTTAGCGGCCCTGGGCGGAACACTTTTACTGGCAATCAAATTTCTCTAACGTACTCAGTAATGGATCTTGTAAGACCCCCCCCCCCCTCCCTCCGGAAAAACTGCATCCACTACTGATTTTACTAATTATTACTTTTAATGCATTACGTTTTCGATACTAAAAAAACCTCCATTCTAGCTACGTAAAAGAAAATATACATGAAATTACAATTGGCCCCACTAAAATATAAAATTAATCAATTTGTATGAATAATGAAACCATGGAAAAATTATTTACAGGATTTAGAAAATGTAAATTGTTAAAATCAAGTACTTATGAATTTGTTGATTATAAAGCAATTTTTTCTTGCTTTCTGAGCAGCAAAATTGTCTCATTATAAGTGAAAAGTCCAAAGATGATGAGAGATCATTTTCAGTAGAAATAAGTGCCATGGGGGACAGGCGTACCAATCCGCCATCCAAAGCATATTGATTGTATCTGCTTTGCTAATATTTTCAATTCTTCGAGGAAGTGGGAAATAAATCCATTATAATGATTGAGAGAACAAGTAAAAGCCGTTTTTTGTTTACCCCACTCCTTCAGCTTTCAGACCCCTTTCTTCCCAACAGGTGTTTGGAGCGCCATCTACTTACTTGTCTTACACTCCCTGGAGAAATGTCTTGTCTATTGTTTGCTTTGCATAGACCAAACATTTGACCCAAATGGTATTAGTAATCGTTCACAAAGATATGTTCACGTTTTTCTCAGTTTGCAACTATTCTGTGAAAACGGACAGATTCCAACAAAACGGTTTATAATTCTTCAAATGACTGTAAGAGTGACTGACAGATAGAAGAAACTGATATTGAAAAAGTGATTGATAAACAAGGTTTTACTATAACTGAATTGAAGCTAAGCTAGATAGGCTATGTCGACTCAGTGTCCTTCACGTCGTTGTCGATGCACCGGAAACCTGCCTGCCTATGCATGACGCCGTTGTCACGCGGGTCTCCTACGCCGAAACCCTGAGTGAATCCGCGGAGTCTTTCCTGCGCGAAAGCCCAAAGTCAATCCGTCTGTCTCCTAACGAGGGCACCAATCGAACTGCCTGTCTCTCCTACGCGAGAATCGCAAGTCGAACTGCCGGTCTTTCCCCTGCGCTGGCAAACCGTCTTGTCACGTCACATGCGCAGGTGCGCCCTCTAGCGGTGAGCCGCCTGCCTCGATTCCCACAGCGCTCGGCCATCGACGTGCAAGGTGCTCCGAACACTGAAAACACACAACTAAAGAAAAGAAAGAAAGGATAGAAAACAAAAAGAAAAAAGGGAGATGTAGAAAAAAAACTTTGGAAAGTATTGATCTCAGGTTGTAACTCTGTCAGACCATGGTTTCATTCGATCAGCTGATGTGGAAGTCACTTATGGTACTTCATGAGATCCTACTTTAGCTACCGTCGTAGCGATCATGAGGCTTTATCTTGACCACTTTGTAAGGTCTTAGAACTTGGGTCTTAGCTTCAGACCTCCTCCCAACTGGGTTCTCTCTATCGCTTCTAAGTCATTTATGCTGTAGAGTGGAACATTTTCCCGATGGCGCTTGTATTGGCGTCGATTATCCTCTTGTACTTTGAAGATGTTTCGCTTTGGCCTCTTCACGAATAGTCTCTTTCTCCTGGAATCATGGAGTGCAGGAATTCATGAAGGATTTCATTGATTTTAGGTCCGCCTTTTTTCTCATCTTGACGCCTGTCATTAACTCAAAAGAAATGAATTTGGTGGATATGCTAACCAGAGCCTGACTAAGGCAGGGGCATACGGGGCAGTTGCCCCGGGCCCCCACATCAGAGGGGGCCCCAAATCGAATAGAAAGTTTAGTAATAAGTATTAAGTTCTTCATTACTGAAGTAGTGAAGCAGAGGGGGGGGCCCCCAAAGAAGTTTTTGCCCCGGGCCCCAATTAGGCTAAGTCGGGCCCTGATGCTAACGGTGCTGTTGATGATTCGCTGCACGTCAGGAACGAATTGGAGCACTTCGCAGGGGTCTGTTTGTTTTATTAACTTTTTTTTTGCTCTGCGAAAGGCAATCTTTGCAACCGTTGCACCACTGGAATGTCATTCTTCAAACAACATTCAAGCGCAAATTAGTCTTTCTAGGCTGTTTAATAGATTCATACCCTTCCGTTAACTGAAGAACCTGATCTCGTACACAACTATTAACGATATAACTAACATCAAGTGATGCGCTGTCAATCCCCGCTGAACAAAATGACAGTTCACTCTGAATCTCCGAAGAGAAAGCAATGGCCTGTTCAGTTTGGCCGCCTGTCAGTTCATTTTCCTCCAGAAACTTCAACCAATTTGGCGGGGAAATTCCCTGCATTTCTATCTGATCGCTGACTACCGCTTGAATTTCAACGGGTTTGCAATCTTCGTGAAAAGCAAAAGAAAAAGTTGCAGTCTCAGAAAAAACTTTGTTTCCAAAACAATCTTTCATTAGTATAGTACCCGATGTGGTTTTCTGTGGAAAAAAGGATTTATTTACAATTATTAGCTCACACCCGGAATCTTCGAGAAATTTTATTTTTTCCCCTTCCATAAGAATATCAATAAGTTCTAACGCATTACGTTTCACGTTTTTTGGCGTTGGTTTTAATTACCGATACCATGAATGGATTTCCAGTTTCGTTATGTTCAGACTTTTCGTACCGTTTCGGGAAGGTGCGAGCGAAATTTAAGTTTTCTCTTTCCCTCCACACACAAAACAAATTCTTTCTGGTTGACTACTCTGATTTTGGTTACGCTGGAATGACTCATTTTTGATTGGCAGTTTTTCAGAACATGCTGCTTTCGTATCGTTAGTATGTATTCTAGAATGGTTTACCTCAGATAATTATTTACCTCATGATGAAAAAAAAAGTCACATTCACGTCCTAAGTGATTTGGGCTAAACCATGTTTTACCCTCACGAACACCTGTGTGTTATTTAGTTTTGAATCCAATGTTTCATACAATTTATCGGCAACAATTAAATCACATAATTTTCTAAAATCCTTTTTGATTTCTTTAACTTGGCAATAGTAATAAAATGTTGCAGTCAGTCGCGATGCAAATTGTACATGCGATTCATTTGGTAAGCGTTGAGCATTTTTAAAAGTACTCCAACATTCTCTAGGCGTCGGTTGAAATTCGGCTAAAAACAGCTCTTAGTTTTTCATAATCCGGCATTTCCTCCTCGGTTGCATACGTTAAAACATTATTAGCTCTAACCCCTAGCAAGTTAATTAATACCTCAGCTTGTAAGCCTATCGGAAATTCTTTCGTAGCGAATGATTTCTCTAAGGAAGCCAAAAAAAAAAAAACCCGCGGGGTTTCTCGGGAACAGAAATTGTTAGTGTTTTTGCACTTTTTATTATATTCTTAACACTAAATGGCGCGTTGGTTCGTTCACCAGGCAATGATTGCTTTTTATCTTTTATAGATCAGTCTCATTCTCGAGTTGGGCCAATTTAATTTTTTCAATCTCTAACCTAGACTGTCCATTAGCTGATTTAGTCATGCGATCCTCCACGATCGATTTGACAACACCACGGACAAACTCTTGTTCCGTTTTAAACACATCAGAATTTTCAATTAATTTTTTAATTTCCACAATTTTAGCATTATCTGTCACACTCTCCGTGTTCCTCGGCAATAAGTTTTAAATCACTCTTCTTTAAGTTGTAAAGAACACTCATCTTGAATTGAAAAAAAATGGCATAGTACCTTTAGATGTCACAGGTTTCCAGCCCCCAGGATGTGGGTGTGATTGGGTTGGAAATCCCACGTTCACTTGAAAACGATAAACTTCTTTATTCAAAATGATGATGGAATGCAATACAGTCAAACCTGTTTTTGTGCGGTCTTTTTTTATGCGAATTGTTTTGAGTGCGATTTTTTTATGCAGTTTATGAATATGTATCGAAAAAAATTGAAATTATATATTTGAAATTATTTATTTGAAATTCCAAAAAGATCTTCGATCCTGTATATCTGGCTATCGCGACGTTTTCAAACAGCTGATCAAATGAACGTCGTTGCAAAAACTTATCACCGACTACATGGTAACAAAAAATTCAGGTAGTCTCTTCTAACGAATCTACTGCGAGTTATTAACGTAGGATTACTTAATGTTGCTTACCTCTTTATTTTATAATTCCTACATACGAAGAGAAGGATGAGTGATAACCCAATGCAGAATAGGTCGATGGTAAGAAAAATAAGTTGCATATGTCAGAAAATCGGGGGTAATGTGTCGTGTAAATGTTAGAAATAATATTCTGCCACTCTTGATTTATAACTCGCGACGACAGTTTTAACGTCTGAAATTTTGCTTTACTGCGGACCGTTATGGAGGAACATAATCCTACGTTAAAATAAATCAACTCTAATGCCTTCAAGTGACGAAAGCGATTACGAACCAGTTCATCAGAAGGATATGCGCGTTTTGGACTACGACGTGTAGTATCGAATTATGTGCATTTTGAAAATTTCTCCATGTTTGAAATGGGAAATTCATTTTTTTAAATGTTTCCATGTGTAATTTAATTATTTTTATTTAGAAAGCACTTTTCACTATTTCATAAAGCTTTGACATATTTTCTAAGTGAGACTTTTTTTTATGTGGTCCTTCTCCACCGCACAAGAAAATTTTTCTTTAATATGTTGTGAAAAATTATTTGTCATAGCTATTTATGAAGTTTCCGATTTTTTTTTGTGCGGTCCCTATCTACCGCACAAAAACAGGTTTGACTGTTATATTTACAGGTAAGAATTGTAGAGAAGCTAGATAGGCTGTGTCGCATCAGTCACCTCCAATTCGCTGTCAATGCACCTGCCTGCCTATGCACCGCGCCATTGTATGTGGGTCTCCTACGCGAGAACCTGAGTGAATCCGCAGGGTCTTTCCTGCGCGAAAACCCCAAATCAATCCGCCCGTCTCCTACCGAGGCAACACCTCCTAAACGAACTTTAGGAGGTGTTGACCAAGGGCACCAGTCGAACTGCCGGTCTTTCCCTGCGCTGGCAATCGTCTTGTCACGTCACGTGCGCCCTCTATCAGTGAGCCGCTTGCTCGATTCCCATGTATATATGTAATGCCCAGCAGCTGTAGGCAGTCATCGTGTAGTCGTGTCGAAGAACTCTCCATAGATTTTTAGAACTGTCTTTATTCTAGACACCCAATGACGTTTTGAAGTAGGGTACAGCACACATAAAAGTACAATTCCAGGCCAGCCGGAGTATTTAGCTACATTACATCTTGATGGTCAGAGAAAGGGCGCGGCACGGCGATAGAGCACACAAGACAAAAGAATGCGGACATGAATTGGTTATCGGTGATCATCTGACCCCGAGCGTCAAAAGTCGTATGATCTCCTGGAAGCTTCGAGGACGATTGAATCATCATGCTTTCAAAACAACTTACTGTTTAGCACGTGCATTAAGGGACAATTTAGCTGGTTAATTCGTTTATCCTTAGGTCACAATTTGAAATAGGGGTCTGTACTTTATTGAAATGTTAACGGGAAAATTTAGAATTTGCGTTAATTAATAAAGGTGGAACGTTATTATTTTAATTTCCCTCCCTTCTGAAAAAGAACTGCGAGAGGGACCGGGCCCAGGCTCCTCGAGCAAGGCTTCCCTTCAGGTGAGAACCTTTTACTAAAGTTAGAAGTTAAGTTTACCAATTAAGGGCATAATTTGTCTGAGTAATAATTTTGCATATCCGCATACTGTCCTTGAAAATATTATTTGCCAAATACAATAAACAACATTAATTGAAAACACATTATATAAACTGGAACAATAGTTGGTAATACTGTTGATCAATACTCAAAATATAACAAAAAGTTCACAATATATCAATATTTCTCTTAGAAGTCTTTGTTAATCAATATAGAGATTCTCCGCAGCTTTTTCCCGTGACTGTCCTTGTATAATGATGTTGACCCGTCCATGCTTTATGTCATGTCCGTATTCTTTTGTCTTATGTGCTCTATCGCCGTGCCGCGCCTGTTGACGTTAGTTTTAAAATTTTATAATCGATAATAAGCAGACTGTAATTCTACTAACAAACATTTATTAAATTCGTCAACACCTCAAAACAGAAAACTACAAAAAACTTCATTATTGGATACAACTGTGGAACGCACCAAAACATCCGTCCACATTTTTTAATCACATTCTATTTTCTACCATTTTCGGTAACTCCCAAGCAAAAGCTTGGCGAGCAGCCAATTCGCCAAATGGCGCAGAATCGCGCTAAAAAGGGCGCCAACATCCTGCCCCCGTTGTAATGGTGAAAGGGCATTACAACAGTTACATAAAAAAATTTACACTGCATACATTTCGAAATCACTAGTTACATTTAGAAACTACATCAATTGCAAAAATTACATTCATCAATATTACACAAATATAGATACTAAAACATACATTTACATAGTCTATGCATAATATTCTATGACAATATTTATTATATGACTTTTAACTTGAATTAATTTACAAATGGTAAGGATTCAATTTTTGTCACTGGACGCTGAAATGTTCCAGTTTTATCCTTAATTGTAACGACTCTCGTAATATTGTCCGTACCCTCATGTGTCTTGACAATTCTTGCAAGATGCCATTTTAGGTATCCTGCATTATCCGAATTTTTAACTAGTACTATATCACCTTCCTTGAAATTCACTAATCCCCTGAACCATTTTGGTCTTTGTTGAAGTCTATTCAAATATTCGTTAGACCATTTTTTCCAAAATAATTGTGCAAATTTTTGCACCAACTGCCATCTATTTAGTCTGTTCATAGGAATTTCAAGGTAGTCTGGATCAGGTAAGGCAACCAAAGATGATCCGACTAAGAAATGTGCAGGGGTGAGAACTGAAATATCATTGGGATCATTGGACAAGGGACAAAGAGGTCTTGAATTGAGAACCGCCTCAATTTGTGTGACTAATGTCAAAAATTCTTCGTGACTTAAATAGCATACCAATAACTGTTTTTAAATGATATTTCAAAGATTTTATTCCCGCCTCCCAGAAGCCTCCGAAATGAGGAGCCGAGGGGGGATTAAAGTTCCACCTTATTCCTTCTCTAGCAAGATATTCTTCTATTTTTTCCTTATTTCCCTTAAAGAAATCTTTAATAATTTTATGTAATTCATTACTGGCTCCAACAAAATTGGTGCCATTATCACTACAAATTTCAAAAGGTTTTCCTCTTCGTGATACAAATCTTTTTAAAGCAGCAAGGAAGGCCTCTTTGGTTAACCCATGAACAATTTCAAAATGAACAGCCTTAACAGCAAAACAAATGAAAATACAAACAAAACATTTATTAAAATTCTTATTTTTGCCTGAAAAGGTTTTTATGGTGAAGGGTCCTGCAAAATCTAGACCTATTTTACTAAATACTCTGGTAGGGGTAATTCGCGCAGCAGACAAGTCTCCCATTGCTTGTTGAGATCCCTTTGAACTTACCTTTCGGCAAACTATACAGTGGTTTATTACCCTTCTGACAATATTTCTGCCCTTAACTATCCAAAATTTGGAACGAATAAATGACAAAGTTCCTTCTGCTCCTAAATGAAAATACAAAAAATGATAATGATTAATAACAAGATTAGTAAAATTATGCTTATTTGGAATTAACATAGGATGTTTTTGCTGGAGTCCTAATAGAGAGTTCTTTAATCGTCCACCAACTCGCAATACTCCTTGAGAATCTAGAAATAGCACAAGTTCAATAAGTTACTAGCATTCGACAAAGGCTTGCCCTTCCTTAAACATTGGATTTCTTCAGGAAACGCTGTTGCTTGAATGCTCTTTACGATACACACCAGGGCCTGAAAGAGTTCGTCACTTGATAAACAACCAACTAATTTAGGGCGCCTTGCGGCTTTAATGAAGCGCAAACACCATGCGACTACTCTTAGAAGTTTGAAATATGATGAACAGTTGTTAATAATATCAAGAGATTCTAGCTTTTGTACAAAGGCATTAAGTTCACTGGGCACCTCTTTCAATTCTCTTGAATAAAGCTCTGTGTCTTCTATAGGTTCAATATTACTAGGTTCATCTTCTGTATCTAAGTGCAAAAATGATGGACCGTTCCACCACATCTTGCACGTTTCAATTTTATTTGGATCCATACCTCTTGAAAGCACATCAGTAGGATTTTCCTTTGAGGTGACATGCTCCAGCATTTTAATTCTGTAAGCTCTTGAATTATGCTAACACGATTTTTCACAAACAATTTCAACTGTGATGGTGGCTTTGCTATTCAGGCCAATACAATTTGTGAGTCTGTGTACAAAACAACCTTATTAATGTTAACCTTTAGAGCATCTACCGCCTTCTCCACTAATTTTGCCAAAAGAACCGCACCGCATAATTCTAGGCGCGGAATAGTAATTTCCTTTACTGGAGCGATTCTTGATTTACTGCAAAGACTAACTTTAATTTCTCCCGTGCTATTAATACAACGAAGGTAAACGACTGCTCCATATGCTTCTTTTGCCGCATCTGAAAATCCATGAAGTTCGATTACTGTGACAGGGTTCATCAGCACGTAGCGGGGTATTTTAATTCTCTTAAGTTCCAAAAATTTTCTACGAAATGTTTTCCATTGATCCCCTTTTTCATACGGCAGCTCATCGTTCCAGTCAATTTTCATCTGCCATAATTTTTGCATAAATTTTTTAGCTTGCGTTATAACTGGGCCTAACAGTCCCAAAGGGTCGAAAAGACGAGCTATTTCTGACAAAACCGAACGTTTCGTAGGAGAGCCTGAACCTAACGAGATCTTAAGATAAAAATTGTCTTCTTTTGGCTCCCATCTAACACCAAGTGTTTTTACGGTGTTATTAGTTTCCACGAAGTCATATTCCTTTTCATTGACCGAAACACAATTTAGTAATTCTTGTTCATTCGAACACCATTTGTGGAGTACCATACCCCCACTATTTAACATTTTTATTAATTGTTGTTGCAACTCAAGTGCAGTAGCAATATCATCTGCACCTGTTAACACGTCATCTACGTAAAAGTCCGACAGTGTAGCAATTGAAGCTAAGGGAAAATGGTCCCCTTCATCAAGGGCTAATTGTTTTAATACTCTAGAGGCCAAAAATGGGGCGCTTGCAGTGCCATACGTAACCGTTTTCAACTGAAATAATTTAACCTCTTCCTTAAAATTGTTCTTCCATAATATACACTGCAAGTTTCTTTGTTCCGGATTTACCCAAATTTGTCTGTACATTTTTTGTACGTCCGCAACAAAGGTTATTTTATGCTTACGAAATCTCAAAAGTATCGAAAATAAATCATCTTGAACAACACCACCTTTGAGTAAGCAATTATTTAATGAGATCCCATTCGACGAAGGCGCCGAGGCGTCAAAGACGACACGCAGCTTAGTTGTGATGATATCTTCTCTTAAGACTCCATGATGGGGCATTATATAGCAATTTAAATTATCTGTCAATGTCACTTCCTCCATATGCCCTAATGTTTCGTATTCCTTCATGAAATCGGTATAAAGTTTCTTCATTTCAGGTTTTTTATCTAATCTTTTCCATCGCGTTATCCATCGTTTTTATCTAATCTTTTCTAATCGCGTTTTAGCCAAATTTTTTGAATCTCCCAAATTCAAATTTTCCTTTATTGGTAGGTTTACAGTGTATTTCCCTGTAAATTCATCCCTACGAAACGTTTCACAAAAGATTCTTTCACATTCCATTTCATCATCCCTTAAACTGGGTGAATCTTCCATATTTTCTAAGTTCCAAAATTGTTTAACATTTTGTTCTAATTCATCTAATTGGGAGATGAAACCACAATGTTTTGGTTCTGACGAACCCTTTATTGTTCCGCTAACTATATAGCCAAACACAGTTTCTTTCATAATTAAAGATCTAGTAATGTGGATTGTGTTAGCCCTCAAAATATCGAAGAATAATTCAGCACCAATTAAAATGTCCACCTTAGTAGGCTTATAGAAATTAGCGTCTGCTAAAATTATGTTTTGTGGAATGCGCAGCTGCGAAATATCTATAGCAGAAGCTGGCATTAAATCAGTGACCTTGGGTAAGATTAACAGTTCTACAGACGTCGAAAATGTTTCATCGAAATTCGAAATCATGGCATTTGTTTCCTTTTTTATACTAATTGATCTGCCTGCTAAACTCAAAATTGACATATTTATTCTCCTTTGCTTCAAACCTAGAATGTTTGCAAAATTTATGGAGACAGCTGATATTTGACTGCCAGAATCAAGTATTACACGCGCCTTCACTAGAGATCCATTTTAATTTCTCACGTAAACAATCGCAGTAGCCCAAATCACATTTTTCTTTTTAATTGCAAAACACGAGGAGAGTTTTCGAGATTCATCGGTGTCATCATGTCTACTATCAATTTGATTTAAAGCAGAACTGCTGTCTGCATTTGCGGATTCCTCAAGGGTTGCCACAGTCTCTAAAGGAACAGCATTCTGTGTTCTATGCAATAGATAATTATGACCTTTCCATTTGCAGAATTTGCATGCATATTTTGAATTGCAGTTATTTAACTGATGCGATTGAGATAAGCAATTAAGGCAGAGCTTATGTCTTTTAACGAAATTAAATCTTTCGATAGGGTTCATTTTCAAAAATAAATCACAGGTATATAAAGCATGCGATGATTTCTTACATAAATTACAAAATGCACTCTTCGAATTTAAAACGAAATTTTTTGCCTTGTTTTGGAAATGCGGAGGTTTAGGTTTCACATTGCAACCAGTCTTTTGCAAATTTTCAAGAATTTGACATCTTTCTTCAAGAAACGAAATAAATGCATTCCACTTTGGCAAATCCGAAGAAGTTAAAGTCATCTCATACTCCTTACGTGTTATTCTATCTAGCTTTTGCAACACTATGTTTTATTAACAGGTTTTCACTAAATTTATCCATTTCAATTTTCATTACTTTTAAAGCTCTGACGTGTTTTAATACACAATCCAAAAGCATTCTTAGCCTTTCAGCCGATTCAAATGCAATATTTTCTAAACCTAGTAGAGAATTTAAGTGGCTATTTACAATTAAACGGTCATTTTGGTATCTATATTTAAGAGCATTTAATAACGAATCAAATGTGTCGTCAATACTTTGGATTTGTTTAGCATTTCTAACAAGACAAGATTGCAAATAAAAAAGCCTTTGGCTATCAGATAACATTTCATTAGTTACAATTATACTATCAAATTGCATTATAAAAGTAAACCAGTTTTCATAATTTCCATCAAATTTAGGTAAGGTAATTTCTGGAAGTTTAATGTTTAATCTTTTATTGCCTTCAAAATTATCATGCGCAAATTTATTATTAGATTGTTCAAACGCATTAATTTCCTTAAGTTCTAAAACATTTTTCAACCTTACCTTTTGCTTCTGAAGCTCGTCATCTATTTCCTCAAATTGTAATTCGCAATCTTTCACTTATTCACCTTTTATTATCTTGTAATATTCCATTTTTAAATCATCAAGTCTATTTTCCAATTTTTCTAAAGTTTCTATTTTGTTTTGAATATCTAATCTATCAAAGTTTTTAATTTCATCATCACTAAAGTTCGAAATTTTTGTTATTTGGGCTTTTATACCGCCCCTACGTCTATTCAAATTAGTTGCATCCATTCTTTATCCAAAATGTCCGTCTCCGACGAACCAAAATAAGATGTTGACGTTAGTTTTAAAATTTTATACAGTAGAGCCCCGATTATCCGCGGAATTGGGTGTCAAGGGCACCGCGGATAACAAAAATCGCGGATAACCCGAAAATGTCTAAAAATGAGTTGCAATCACGAAAAAAAATTCAACATAAAAACTATGTTTTATTGTACAAAAACATAATAAAACTTTTAAAATACTTACATATGTACAGTACAGCAGACACATTTGCTCTATGTCTAAATCACTAATATAAAGAACGGTAAACAAAAACAATACATACATACTGTATGTATAAAAAGCGTTCAGTTACACCTTTTTAAAAAAATCAGTCACTCGTTTTTGCTTCTTGCTTTGAAAACCCCTTTTCTTTATTCTAAATTGTACTTTCCTTAACATGATTTTTTTCTGCCAGATGTGCATCGTCGTCTTGTTACTCTAAATATTGAAGCAATCCGTCTACGTGCTGCAAAGTAGTTTCGTGTGTCATCCGCGTAGGCGCCTCGGCTTCACTTTTATTTTGTTCATCATTCTCGTTTACTCCCATTGCTTTGTTCGTTATCTCTATGCCAGTCAGTCGTTCAAACCCCGACTCACTTGCGTCGCATTCCAGCCACTCTTCTATGTTCTCTTCGTCGACATTCTCACCTTCGACGTTCATTTTCGACATTCGCACTGCAGGGTCTGTTACGTAAAGTTTGTCGTAACGTCTCCACCCATTTGTCTATGTTCGCCCTCTAGCTGCAAGAATGTATCAGAACGAACTTTGTATCTGTCTAGCACGGAGCTCCTGCAACAAGCGGTGTTTACTATGACAAACAATGCCTCGCTATTAAATTTATGTTATATTATTTACAGTCCACTGTGCTTATTTTCTTAAACATCGTACACCTCCGTACAGGGTCTATTGTATTTCCCTTGTAAGTTGGCTTGGGTTAAAAATTAAAATTGTTTTTTTGAGGTTTGCAACTAAAATTTTTTTTTCGCTGCACTCGCACACGCGGATAATCCGCACCGCGGATAATCCGCTCGCGGATAATCGGGGCTCTACTGTAATCGATAATAAGCAGACTGTAATTCTACTAACAAACATTTATTAAATTTGTCAACACCTCAAAACAGAAAACTACAAAAAACTTCATTATTGGATACAACTGTGGAACGCACCAAAACATCCGTCCACATTTTTTAATCACATTCTATTTTCTACCATTTTCGGTAACTCCCAAGCAAAAGCTTGGCGGGCAGCCAATTCGCCAAATGGCGCAGAATCGCGCTAAAAATTGCGCCAATAGCGCCCTTTCTCAGACCATCAAGATATAATGTAGCTAAATGCTCCGGTTGGCCCGGAATTGTACTTTTATGTGTGCTGTACCCTACTTCAAAACGTCATTGTGTGTCCAGAATAAAGACAGTTCTAAAAACCTATGGAGAGTTCTTCGACACGACTACACGACGAATGCCTACAGCTGCTTGGCATTACTTACATACACACACACACACACACACACATATATATATATATATATATATATTATATATATATATATATATAATATTAAAAAACTAGTAATTTCTTAATTCAACACTCTTAACATTTAAAAACTATTAATTCTTCAATTTAGTATTCAAAATTACATACCCCTTTTTAATCTCTTAAGTTATTTAATTCCCTTTGGGCATTCGTGTTAAATTCCGAAAAATTATTCCAAATTCCAATATGGTCGTCCCAGTAAAACTTATGTAAAAATCCCATTGTTACAATCTTTGGTCACCCCAGGCAATATCATTAAAGATAGCTGTCTTTTTAACAAAAAGAGACGCGGCGCGGCGTCCCTACAAATTTAAATCAGTTCTGCACATCAACAACAACTTTAAACCAATCAACTATTAAGACACGCCCTTTTGTCACGTGATGGATTGAAGTTTATATAAGTTCTGGCGTCCAAAATTAGGACGCACTCTGTAATATTTTGTCTGCTACGAAACACTCGGCGGAGCTGTCGGCGAATTTAATAAACATGTAGTTCGAGAAAGTTGTGTTATGATGTGTGTGTCCGAGGGTTGAGATGATGCGGGAATGGATTTAGACATTTGTGATGCACGGCCGGGTGATAAGTTATCCATTTTACCCTCAATTAGATGAAGCAAGAAGAAGAATAATCAAAACTATGCCACTCAGCCCTTCATTCTTCGGCCCGCGTCCATGTCATTACACACACACACACACACACACACACACACATACATATATATATATATATATATATATATATATATATATATGGCTTTTTTTCTAACGGTACGTGGGGATACGGCGTATCCTCACCTTTTTTTAAGTATTATTTTGGCTTAACTTAACCGAAATTTTAAGAAACTTACGAATCAATTGTTAATATATAACAAAAGTATTTTTTTTAATTGCGAATTTTTTGATCCCCTGTGACGTGACGTGGAAAATCATGGTACTAAAGATACACACCTTTATTTGAGAAAATACATCATACCCACCTAATTTTTAGAAAAAAGCAATATATATATATATATATATATATATATATATATATATACATATGTATATATATATATATATACATATGTATATATATATATATATATATATATATATATATATATATATATATATATATATATACATATGTATATATATATATATATATATATATATATATATATATATATATATATATATATATATATATATATATATATATACATCGGTATTTACATATGTTTACACAGGAAGATATTCAAAATGTCCATCGCGCACATTTAGACATGCATGTGCGCCCCGTGGGATAGCTGACTGCACACGTTGCAGCAGCGTGGTGTCCACAACGACGACAAACTACACTCAGCATGAAGACCACCAAGTCACTTTCTGTAGTAACTAGGTCTCGACAGACCAATTCTTTCAGATGGCCCCATAGGAAGAAATCCAAAGGTGTCAGATCTGGTGATCATGGCGGCCATGAAACCGGACCTCCCACGTCCAGTCCAGTGGCTTAGGTATTCCATATCCAGCCAATCACGTACAGGAGAGTTTAAATGCGACGTTGCTCCCTCACTCTTGAACCATAGGCTATGTATTGCCGATAAGGGTAAATCATCTAAGAAATCGGTTAATACATCATGGAGAAATACCAAGTATGAATGTCCCTTGAGCCGTTCAGGCAGCAGATATGGTCCAATCATGCGATTGTCTAGTATGCCGGCCCACACATTTACAGACCAGCGGACCTGATGTCTCTACGGGCGTATTGCATTCGGATTGGACTGACCACATATGGCTGTTGTGACTGTTGAAGACCCCATAACGTGTGAAGCATGCTTCATCCGTCCACAAGATATGTGCAATTAAAGCATTATCGGCTTTATGTTGTTGCAATAGACATTCACAAAAGTCAATGCGTCGTTGAAAGCCATCTGGTTGTAGACCATGCATGGTTGTGCAATGATATGGATTTAGTCCCTCTACCCGTAATAGCCTGTACACAGCAATGCTACTCACATTCAGCTCCTTGGCTAGTGCGTGTGTGCTCAACTTGGGAGTTTCTTCCACCCGCCGAAGTATCCCATCTTCCTCTGCTGGCTTCCTCTGCTCAGCCCGCCATGCGTTCTTCCACCAACATCGTGGAGATTGTGTGTCAGGTCGACACTTCCAGTATTTATCAGTCTGTGAGGACGGCGTGATGGATAGCGACGGGCATACTCCCTAGCAGTTCGTAAGGCATTACCATTAAATTAACCGAATATAAAGTACATGTTGCAATATTCACGAACGGAATACATTATCACCATGTGAAGATTACCGGTAGCTACTGGTTACAGCCATTTAAATACAATTCAAATGACGACTTTGTTGGCGCTAGAATAGTAATCGCCAAGTTGCCAATACCCACGTGACCAATCTGTTGGCGCCGCCTAACGGCTAAAACGATATGAGCTGTTAGTTTTTG
Organism: Dolomedes plantarius; assembly: GCA_907164885.2. Taxonomy (NCBI): domain Eukaryota; kingdom Metazoa; phylum Arthropoda; class Arachnida; order Araneae; family Dolomedidae; genus Dolomedes; species Dolomedes plantarius. The sequence continues at coordinate 82,680,517 of OU015494.1, read as the reverse complement.
TAATGTATCTGTCTGTGTTGCCTGGTGTAGTTTGTGTTCTTAATGTGAGGCCATAAAATGTGTGTAATATTATATTTGTATGTTATTACCGCATCCCACATCAACAGGTTATGGGCCCAGGCACCCATCTAAGCGCCATAAGCGGAATGCGAAATGTTTTAATGGACATTATTTAAATTATAACGAACTGTGCTTGAATCGAAACTGGTGAAAAATGTCGTCTGTTGGGTTCACGAAAATTAAGGCTTTGAATAAGCAGAATTATGAAACATGGAAAATTCAGATGAAGGCCCTGCTTATCAAAAATGACGAATGGACTTATATAATAAAGGATACACATGATTCCGAAACTTTGAAAAAAGAATATGAAACATGGAAAATCGGAGATGAAAAAGCTAAGTCTGATATTATTTTATGTATTGAACCCTCAGAACTGAAACAAATCAAGCATTGTGAAACTGCAAAAAACGTTTGGAATAAACTGAGTGACATTTTTCAATCGAAAGGTCCCGCAAGAAAAGCGACAATATTAAAATCGCTTATCCATTTGAAGATGGCGGAATATGAACAGATACAGAAGCATCTGCATGAATTTTTTTATATAGTGGACAGACTAAATGAAATGAACATTATCATCGATGAATAATTACTATCCGTCATGCTCTTGTACAGTTTACCGAAAAGTTTTGAAAATTTTCGGTGTGCAATAGAATCCAGAGATGAGCTTCCCAAACCGGAAGTACTTCGAATAAAAATTATAGAAGAGAGCAACGCCAGACATTCGAGCGAAAACAAAATAAACACGAGTGGAGCCTTTGCCGTGAAAAACGCCGCCGCCAGAAACGGAACGAAATGGAAGAGTACTGATCGACGATACAACATAAATATTAAGAAAAATATACGCTGTTTCCGTTGTCAAAGAACTGGGCATCGAGCGAGTGAGTGTTATTCAAGAGTTGATTTTTCGAAACCAAAACGAGAACATAAGACTGGTTTTCTAGCTGAAAATAAGTTTGCCAATGGATGTGATAATTTAACGACAGAGAATACAAAATGATGTTTAGATTCTGGTTGCACTACTCATCTTAGTCGCAGCAAAGAAAAATTGTAAATGTATGGAACACAGATGAGGAAAATATCAAACTAGCAAATAATACGACAACAAGGATTACAGCTAAGCGAGAAGTCAACTTGAAATCGAAATTTGGAAATAATATCATAGACGTTGACAATCAAGATGTATCTCTCGTTCCAGACTTGAGAACCAATTTACTTTCGACTGCCAAGATTTGCGACAAAGACTTTTCCGTGACATCTAAGAACTGTGCCATAATTAAGAAAAACGATGGAAATAAAAAACTGTTAGCAGAAAGAATAGGTGACTTATATTATTTAAAGGAGTATGAAACTCCATCAGTTGCTACTGCAAGTGAATCAATCGATTCTAAAAGTAAAGGAAATTTAGAAAAATGGCATAGGCAATTAGGACACCTAAATATTAGATATCATTGTGATGGTATTAAAAAGGGGAATATTACGGGAATTCATTTAGATAATTCTCAGAAAATTAATTGTGAAATATGTATTAAAGCTAAATTAACAAAAGCCCCTTTCCCCAAACTTGCAGAGAGAGCTACTGAAAAATTAGAAATTGTTCATTCGGATATATGTAGCCCTATGCGGATGGAATCAAAGGGTAAGGCTTTATATTTTATTACTTTTATAGATGATTACTCGAGATGGTGTGAAGTAAAATTTATTAAAAGAAAATCCGAAGCATTAGACGCATTTAAGGAGGTTAAAAATTTATTAAAAAGGCAATCTGGTAAGAGAATAAAGGCTTTACAATCTGATAATGGTGTTATAATGATGCGCCTTCGAATATGTAAAAATGTCATAAAAATATGAAAAGGTTAAGTCGATCGAAGTCTGTCATCATTACATTTATTTGACAAATTTGGAAACGACGGCTGAAAGCGGAACGTTAATTAAAGAACAGACCGGTCCTGTGTGATGTAAGGTATTGAATAGTCCTACGGCGGTGGTCAACTTGGAAGGTTGATCGCCAGACAAGATTAAGAGAAGATGTCGCCAGGGTTTGACATTACACGACAATGGACTATGTTTTCGGATTTACAACGGCGGCATGTGAGAACCAAGGGCGTCGTGGGAGGTTTTTGCAAGCGTGTTTCCCGTGGGGGCGTCCGTTGGTTGAGCAGGGACGGCAATTTAAATGATGGTGGAGTAAAACAAGCGAATAAGGTGATGGCATGTTTCAGAATTGGTCTAAAAGAATTTTAGGAGGGGGAGCCAAGGAAGAAGGATGGGCTTCAAAAAATAGATAAATTGAGGAGTTTGAAAAACTCAAGAGCTCTCTCTCTCTCTCTCTAGCCCTCTCTCTTTTCTCCTTTTCCTTTCGGAGATAGCCAATCCTACGATCTCTCAGGGAGAGACATTTTTCTTGATTTTTGGCGTATCGGGACGGAAACTGAAGTTCCCCGTTGCCTATTGAGAGGGGTGAGCTACGACGTGAGGAAAAGATTTTTAAATTCCCCAAATATAGTTAGTGCAGGGAAATATTGGTGTGTGTGTGTGCGCGAAGTGATTTAAAGGCAGCAGCAAACTCCCCAGCCCAAAGAAGCAAGAGTTTCCCGGCCTACGTCAGAAGGGAATCTACAAGTGCACCGAAATGCAACGCATTGAGTGAGTTCAAATAATTTATTTTGTAAAGATCAGTCTGGTTCCTTTTGGTAGAGGTTTTTGATTTCGTTTTTTAAAGTTTGGTTTACGAATAGGCGTGGAAATGATTGATAGAAGAATTTAGTGGTATTAGATGTTTTGGATAATTATTCTATGCTCCCTTGCCTTGTTTGTTTAAAAGTAATCTTTTAGAACCATAATTTTTTTAGTTGAGAATTTGGTTTATGTACGGATAAGTGTTTTTGTTACGAAAGTGTTTAAGATAAAATGTACAAATGTATAAAAATTGTAAATAAATTAAGTTTAATTTAAATTTAAATCAACTCTCTGTTTTAATTGTTTATCCATATTTTTAGTTCACTTGTTCGTCAATTGCTAATTACGTCCTGAACTACGGGTTATTAACAAATAATTTTAAAACACAACGCACCCAACTACCCCTTTAAAAATAATTAATGTACTACCCACCTAATCCACGCCCGATAAGATAACTTTGGACGAGCAATACGACAAATGGTCTCGTGACCAGGCGTTTTTTGAAAAAATTTTTGTTGTTAAAAATTTTTTTTGTTCGGTGAATGGTGCTGTGACCAGTCCCTTTAGAAATTTTAGTTGTTAAAAAAAAATTTTTTGGTATCTTGAAATTTTTTTTTGTTCGGTGAATGGTGGCCGTGACTCAGTCTCATCGTGTGTTAGGGACTTTAAAAATAAATTTTTTTTTGTTTTCCAAGGTGAAGGGAGCCACGTTTTAAGTTTGATTTGAAAGCGCGAGATGATTGAAATTGAAATGAGTATTTGCCATATTTAATTGTGAAGAGATAAGAAAAATTGTATGAATTGATAATTTGGATTTAATGAAAACATAGAATTGATGTATAAGATATTTTGAAGCATTTGACTATATTGAATATTTTAATTTGATTAGAAACTTAAATGATATAACTAGTTGATTGATGTGTGATAATTGTGAAAATTTGAGTGATTTTGGTACATGTTTTTGCAACGGTGCTTCAGTGATCCAGTACTTAGTCCTTAACGTATTTAATTAAGTTTATTTCACACCTATTTACATATCTACAAGATTTAATAAACTGAGGGCGTTAATTATTAGGCAACCCTATTCCTAGCAGAACTTACATTTTCATTCGCCTGCCACAGACTGGCGGAAACTCGAAAAACATACATTTCGCGCGGTGCTCACACAGCACCCTCTCGCGGACAAAGGGAGAAATCCGCAACACGTGTGTTTCGATATATTGCATTTTATCAGTATTTTGCATATTGAGGTGTATTTTTGAAAACAAATTTGATTTGAAGTGGTTTAGATAAAAATAAGAAAATTTGATACTGATTGAAGTGTTTATTGATGTATGATTTAAAGTAATTGGGTTGATTTAAGACGAAGATTTAGAAATTGTTTGAATTGTTTTGAACTAGTTTGTGACATAAAAGCTTATATTGAATTTAGTAGATAGATAGTAGTATGGTATTTGAAATAATTAATTGAATTGAGGAATGTTTTATGAAAAGTTTTGATTAGTTAAAAGTGCTTGATTTTATTGAAATCAGTAGATAAATATTTGAGGGTTATTTAAAAAAATAGAAGTGTTTTGAGTAAATAGGTAGAGAACTGATAATTGTATGATAATTTGAGAAAATTATTGAATTAAGTACAAGTATTTGATTATTTGAATAGTAATTAGTAAGATTTGTGCATGATAGAATTTCTGGAAAGTAAGAGTGTGCAAGTATATATTATATTTGAATTGTGTTTTTATATATAAATTTAAAATTGTTGTAGAGATATATATTGATTGTGCATATATGTACCAATGTATTTTGGGGGAAATCAGTGGTTTGAGAATTTAGATAGTTATGTCAATAATTATTAGATGTTTGGAAAAGTAGCAGTAGGGGATTTAAGGTGACTGCCTACGTTCGGAGCCAATTTTTTAAAAAAATTGTTTTTTTAAGGATTTTTTGGTCTCATATGGTAAAACAGCATTTAAAAATAAAAAATAAAAAAAAAAACTTTCCTGTAAACACCATACTTTTTTATAAATTGGTCAATTTGAAGTAATTTTTAATGAAATTTAGCTAAAACGCTTATCACTCTGAACAAAATTCTAATGCTACTATTTTAATATCCTTCTCACACATGATACATATAACAGTTATCTTCAAAATGACCTACAATCTAAGAGAAATTTTGAAATGAAAAAATAATACAGACAATTTTATGTTCCAATATGAAAATTTTCCCCAATTCGTCATTCCTTTCCTTATAAAAACAGCCCCAAACAAAAAACTATTTATTATACATCAATTATTGTACGTCATTTCATTAACAATAGCATCTAAAACATTTCCTGAAAATTTTATCAAATTATATGAATTATTATCTGAAATATCATGATAACGGTAGAGATTTTTGCTAAAAAACACAATTCTGAGAAAAACGCCTTTAAAGTTGTTTGTCACTTCAATTTTGTATTAGACGATGCTTTTTAAAATAGCTATAACTCTGCTTCTAATTGATGTAGAATGAAAATCTAAGCAGTTTTGAAAAGAGAAAAGATTGAATTACAAGATTCTTGCAAAAAATAAAATTGACCAAAATGGTCAAAAAATGGTCGCATTTAAAGTTGTTTGTCACTTAAATTTTGTATTAGACGATGTTTTTTAAAATAGCTATAACTCTGCTTCTAATTGACGTAGAATGAAAATTAAAACTGTTTTGAAAAGAGAAAAGATCGAATTACAAGATTCTTGCAAAAAATTAAATTGATCAAAATAGTCAAAAATGGCATTTTCAACGTAGGCAGTCACCTTAAGATAAGAAGAGTTGGCTAAAATGGCCATAAATACGGGATCAATTCCGATAGACTCGTTACTCCCAACTTTTAGGGGAGAAAAGGAGGATGTTTTTGAGAAATTTTTTAGAAAATTTAATCAGACAGCGAGTGAGTTGAAGTGGTCTGAGATCACTAAGGGACTATGGTTCTACTCTCGATTAACGGGCAAGGCGAGAAGAATCTGGGATTTATTAGAAGAGAATGGAGATTATGAGGAGACGTGTTTTGTAGTAATGAAAAAATTTGTGGAGTTTTATGGTATAAAGATGGATAGTGCGGAATCGCGGGTGATAGAGAGAGTTACGATTGAAAACGAGGAGCAGCGAAATGAAAAGAAATTAAATATTGAATTAGAGAGTGATAAACTAAATATTGAAGTGGAGAGTGATAAACTAAATATTGATGTGGAGAGTGATAAACTAAATATTGAGGTGGAAAATCAGGATAGTGCAAAATCGCATGGTGTAGAGAGGGTCTCGATGGGAGAAAAGGAGCAGCTAGATGAAATTTCAAACCCCATAGAGATAGTCAAGGGAAATAATGATAAAGTAATAAAAAGGACAGAGATAGAAATAAAATTTGAAGAAAATAAATTAAATATTGAGGCGGAAAATCAAAAGGACAAAAATTCAGAGACAAATCAGAGGACTGAAAGAGTGGAGAAATTTAAAGAGGAAATAAATGAAAAAAAAATGAAAATGATAGCACAGGATAATGTGAAAATAAGTAGAGTTTGTGAAACGAAAATCAATGAACGGGAAACAAATATTGGGAAATCAGATGAAGCAATGGATAGTAAGAAAGACGAAATTAATGCGATAGGAAAAGTTAATGAAGTGAAAATAAATAAAACGGGTACGATATCTAGGTCTCTAGAAGTTGAGGTAGAAATGGGCAAAGGGTGTGATAATCATTTAGTAACTGATAGAAATAATACCACAACAGAGAGTGTGAACGAGGTTGGAAGGAACGACCGAAATAATTTAATCATGGAAAGTGTGAGACAGACAAACGTAAATAAGGAAGAAGTTGAGGAAATTTGGACAGTGAATGTAAAAATATTCAGAGAGAAAAATTTTCACACAACGAGTTATGTACAGAACGGGATTAAGAGGATAAAAAAGTGTCAGAAAAAAAGAAAAATTGAGAAGAGTCATAGAAATGAAAGTATAGGTAATAGAAAGTTAAAGAAGGGCAGTACGCGAAATTTAAAAAGAAAGACGGTTAGACATTTGATTGTAACGACGAATGGGTTTAAAACGAGGAAAAATACTGCTAGCACTAGAGGTAGAATTAAATGGATGATGAAAAAGCCCCGATTTAAAAAATTTCTAAAGCATAAGTTAAAAAGTGTTGGTCTAAGAGAAACGGGAAGTCAGGATATCCCGTTTGTTTACACTGCGCGAGGTTGTCCTTTTGTTAAAAATCGTACATTTTTGAAAGGAGCAGAGGGCATGCTGTATTTCTTCCCCCACTATAAGAGTGAAAGGTTAGTCTGGGACGGCCTTTGTTTACGTTTTACGGATGGAGTACGAGTTTGCGGTTAAAGGGGAATCCGTGTCGTTTATCCTTTCGAATTTTGAGTGCGAGGAAGGGAGAAAGAACTGGTTTCGTTGAGGTTTTTCGCCAGGATAATTTGCACTTGAATGATAAAAATTTTGGGGAAGCAAGGCGTTGATTTTTGTGGGATACTGAGTACGCTAAGAATATAACATAGGTTCACGAAAATTAGTGATGGGAACAACATTGTGTGAAAATAAAATTAAAAATAGGAAATTCAAAAAGCTATTAGAAAATGGATGAAAATCCTGGCCAGATTTGCATTTATTTATCTAAGAAGCTGGGGATGCACATAATTTAGGTGAGCATTAAATATAAAACGCAGAATAATACATAAAATTAGCGACTAAATAAAAATAATAGTTAAATAAAACGAGCGTACAAGAAATAAATAAGTATGTAAGAAAAGAATATTTTGAGTTGAAGAAACAATGCATAGGAATGGATAAGTGTCAACAACAGGTGGTGTTGAATCGATAAATAAATAAAAGAAAGATTTTACATACCTGTTTAGAGTTGAGAATGTGCAAGGGCGAAGATTGTAGATCAAACAAGATTTTAATTCCATCATTATCGTCGAGGTTGTAAAAATATTCAGTGAGGGAAGGTTTGCCTTGTCGTTAGAGAAAGGGTATCACATGAAAGAGATAAAAACAAATAATATAAGTGAACGGATGGGATTTAAAATAATAATCGACAAGCAACAGTGATCCTAAATGAAAAAATATTTGAACAAGTGATTGATAGTTTGGTTTTGAGATAGAGAACAAAGCAACCATGAGGCTGCAAAATGTAGAAACTGAAAAAAAAAGTATTAGATATGGTTTAATACGAAATAAATAAATAAATAAATAAATATAGAAAATAAAATAAAATAAAAAAATCATAAAAAGATCGAAATGATACAAAGTAGTGGGTAAATTAATAGATTTAAACGCAACCACGTGAGCGGCATGCAATGAAACAAACTTTAAAAAAAAGAGTTATTTCACTACAAGTTTGACAATAATCTCGGAATATGCAAGCAATCAGTTGAATAGCATGAAAGAGAAATAAAAATGATACTTAGACATAAGTTTAATCCTGGATGAGATGTGATTTAAAGCCAGAAAATTTTAAGTACAAAATCGTGGATTTCTTTAGTACGCACGAGGTGAAAGATTCACACCTTACACCGTCTTCAGGGTGTAACGGTGTTCACGTCTTCCGTCCCCACGGTTATGTGTGGGGAGTTGCAGTGGGACTACGTTAAAAAATAATTAGTACCAGGTGTTCGTGGACGAAACCAGTTTAGGTGGAGGTAGGAATACAGTTTGGGACTGGTGTTATTGTAAAAAAAACTGAGAATTGGCGCGAAATTATGAGAATGTAGCTAGCGGGATATAAGCATAGAATGAGGAATTATCAATAGCTGAACGAAGTTTTTCGTTCGAGTTAGGCCAAACGTGAGGGATGGCAATGCAGGAAAATTACAGAAAGTTTTGGTCAAAGGGAATTTAAACAAAATAGGTATAGGTGTCAAAAATAGGAGGTACATATATTACAATAAATAATATTTTGACCACTTGATAGTATTGAATGGAAGTGGTTTGCAAAAATAATAAAAAAGAAAAAATAAATAAATAGATAAAAAATAAAATGTGTAGAGATTCGTATAGTGCACATATCGCGGTAGATAGGGAATATTAATATGTAGTAAAATGTATTTTGAGTATATAATGTTATTTTGCAGTGTTGAAAATTGTTTTGAAAGAGTGAAATATAAAGTTATTATTGAAAATCATGTGAAAATTATATTGAAAGTATAAAGTTAGAGTTTGGTGTGCAAAAGTGTTTTGAAAAATGTTTTGAAGGTATAAAGTTATAAAAAATTTTATGTTCATATGACAAATACATATAGGTTTAATTAATTAATTTGAATTTAAAATAATGATGATAGAAAGGAAAATCTAGTGCACTGTTGATAGTGTTTTTGGACTGATCTTTTCAATATATGATAAAAATTTCATGATGAATGCTGTGATTGTATTCTAAACAGATTGAATACTATAAATCGTGATGACAAAAAAATTGGCAGACACGGCAAAGGACATTTCAGCGGTAAGATTCAGATATTAATGTTTGCAGCATATTCAGTGGTTCAGTGTGTTTCGAGCAGGACAATGATGGACTCAATGGTTGTCGAACTTGTAAATCAATTGATAAACTTTGGAAATGAGACAATTGCATCGTCCAGGTATAGAAGATATGTTACAAGAAGACAAAAACTTTCTCATCATGAATAATATTTCAAATTTCATTTCCAGGATTTTAGATGTCAAAGGATATGATAAAAATGTGTACTTGGTTTTTGAAGTTAAAAAATTGTATAAAAATATGTATATTTTATGAAGTGTTTTGTAAACTTTTTTTTGAGTAAGGGAGCGCAGATGGAATCTGCTTTAGAGAACGGTTGGTGAGATTTGGTTTAGGTTGTGTGAAGTTTCGAGGAAGAGAATTTTGTTTAGATTTGTGAGTAATAGTGTTGCGGAAAATTTGTGGAGTGTTGTGTGAGGTTTCGAGGAAAAGACGTTGTTAAGAAGTGAGAGCAGTGGTGTTGTGAGTTTTTTTGGAGGAAGGAGTGTTGTTTAAGGTTTCGAGGAAGGGAGCGTATGTAATGATACGCCTTCAAATATGTAAAAATGTCATAAAAATATGAAAAGGTTAAGTCGATCGAAGCCTGTCATCATTACATTTATTTGACAAATTTGGAAACGACGGCTGAAAGCGGTACGTTAATTAAAGAACGGACCAGTCCTGTGTGATGTAAGGTATTGAATAGTCCTACGGCGGTGATCAACTTGGGAGGTTGATCGCCAGACAAGATTAAGAGAAGATGTCGCCAGGGTTTGACATTGCATGACAATGGACTGTGTTTTCGGATTTACAACGGCGGCATGTGAGAACCAAGGGCGTCGTGGGAGGTTTTTGCAAGCGTGTTTCCCGTGGGGGCGTCCGTTGGTTGAGCAGGGGCGGCAATTTAAATGATGGTGGAGTAAAACAAGCGAATGAGGTGATGGCATGTTTCAGAATTGGTCTAAAAGAATTTTAGGAGGGGGAGCCAAGGAAGATGGATGGGATTCAAAAAATAGATAAATTGAGGAGTTTGAAAAAACTCAAGAGCTCTCTCTCTCTCTCTCTCTAGCCCTCTCTCTTTTCTCCTTTTCCTTTCGGAGATAGCCAATCCTACGATCTCTCAGGGAGAGACCTTTTTCTTGATTTTTGGCGTATCGGGACGGAAACTGAAGTTCCCCGTTGCCTATTGAGAGGGGTGAGCTACGACGTGAGGAAAAGATTTTTAAATTCCCCAAATATAGTTAGTGCAGGGAAATATTGGTGTGTGTGTGTGCGCGAAGTGATTTAAAGGCAGCAGCAAACTCCCCAGCCCAAAGAAGCAAGAGTTTCCCGGCCTACGTCAGAAGGGAATCTACAAGTGCACCGAAATACAACGCATTGAGTGAGTTCAAATAATTTATTTTGTAAAGATCAGTCTGGTTCCTTTTGGTAGAGGTTTTTGATTTCGTTTTTTAAAGTTTGGTTTACGAATAGGCGTGGAAATGATTGATAGAAGAATTTAGTGGTATTAGATGTTTTGGATAATTATTCTATGCTCCCTTGCCTTGTTTGTTTAAAAGTAATCTTTTAGAACCATAATTTTTTTAGTTGAGAATTTGGTTTATGTACGGATACGTGTTTTTGTTACGAAAGTGTTTAAGATAAAATGTACAAATGTATAAAAATTGTAAATAAATTAAGTTTAATTTAAATTTAAATCAACTCTCTGTTTTAATTGTTTATCCAAATTTTTAGTTCACTTGTTCGTCAATTGCTAATTACGTCCTGAACTACGGGTTATTAACAAATAATTTTAAAACACAACGCACCCAACTACCCCTTTATAAATAATTAATGTACTACCCAACTAATCCACGCCCGATAAGATAACTTTGGAAGAGCAATACGACAGGTGGAGAATACATTAATCAGGAATTTTACGATTATCTATTGGAATTGGGAATTAAAAGGAGATTAGCAGTCAAAAATACGCCTGAACAAAATGGAATTTCAGAGAGGAAAAATCGTACATTAATGGATATAGCTAGATGTTTTATATTACAATCAAACTTAAATGGATCGTTTTGGGCGGAAGCCATAAATACAGCAAATTACACGAGAAATAGATGCCCTACCAAATCATTAAATGGTAAAAATCCTAACGAACTTTGGCATGATAGAATTCCAAATGTAGGATATTTTAAAACTTTTGGATGTACAGCATTCATTTTAAATAGTGATCGGAACAAGGTGTAGTGATAACTTATTTCATTTAATTTATAAGTGCATTTCATTCATTTACTGTATAATAGATGGCACCACCATTCAGTGTCATTTTATGTTGCACGACACCGATAGGTGGCGTGGCAGTATTGTATCCCGAGAATTATCTCGATGCTCGCACACTTCGCTTGCTACTGTATAAACGAGAGGTGATGTTCGGAGATTGAATAAATATTATTTGTTAAGTTTTAAAATCTGTTTCATCAATATTTGTCAAATTCAGGCAACAAACTAGATAATAATGGTGACCCGGCAATACGCCCAAATAAAATAACTGAAGCCTGGATTTATTTTCGCCTATATCGAAAGACAATATTTTCGCTGACCACGTGCTCACCAGTTTTCAACTATGATGCAAGAAGTCGGAGCAGTGAAAATACCGGTCTACAATTTCGCTGATCCGGCACTATGGTTCCTGATGTGCGAAGCCACATTCGAATTAGGCACTCCGAAAGCTATATCGGAAAGCAAGACAAAGTTCAATTACATAGCATCGAATTTACCACCGGAAGCAGCTACCGTGGTACGGGACGTTATCGTCAACCCCGACACGACCGACCCTTACGGTGTGTTGAAAAGGGAGCTGATAAGAAGAAGCGGTGAGTCATCCCATCAAGAAATCCGGAAACTTCTCGTCGGTGAACAGCTGGGAGATCGCAGACCTAGCGAACTGCTACGCGTCATGCGGCGGCGCGCCGAATCTTACAACGTGCCGGAGGAATTAATGATGGAACTTTTTCTACAACATTTGCCGACGCCCGTACAGTCAATCATCGCAGCAGTAACACCGTTAAGCCTAGAAAAGGCAGCGGACATCGCTGACAGAGTAATGGAAGTGACACCTATGCCGGTAAGTGCTTGTTCTGTTTCCTCAGTTCATTCCATTGAAGACCGATTGCTTGAGGAAATCAAAAAAATTAATACGCGGATAGATGAAATTTCGTTGCGTAGAGGTCGCAGTCCTCATCGCAACAGTGCGTCGCGTGCTCGTAGTAAATCACGATCCAAAACTTTCGCTAACTGTTGGTATCACCATAAGTTTGGCCATAATGCCAAGAAATGCGTTCCCCCGTGCAATTTTGAAAAAAACGACGACGGCCGGGTGTAGCGGCGACTACCACCTTGCCATTAAACTCTCGTCGCCTGTTCGTGCGCGATCGGCGTACCAATGTTAATTTTTTGATTGACACAGGAAGTGATGTTTCCATCATCCCTGCTTCAAGGTTACAAAAAAGAAACGCATTACAAATGACACTTTCGGCAGCTAACACCTCGCCAATTCAGGTCTATACAACTCAAACCCTTTCTTTAGATATTGGTCTTAGGAAAATTTTCAAATGGACATTTTTAGTTGGGAATGTATCCAACCCAATAATTGGTGCTGATTTTTTATATAATTTTAATCTAATGCCTAACTTAACCTCCAAAAATTTAATTGACTGCCAAACTAATATTACCTCGCCCTGCATACTAAAGAACAGTGCGATTCATTCAATTAAAACTGTATCAGGCGATAGTGTTTATCATAAATTATTATTGGATTTCCCCGAAATCACTACCCCCCCTCGTCCAGACCAAGAAGTTAAACATTCGGTTGTGCATTATATACAAACAACTGGTCCTCCTGTAACAGCAAAAGCACGCCGTCTCGCACCTGACCGTCTGCGCATTGCTAAGGACGAAATTCAAACCATGATCGAACTAGGTCACATGCGTCCTTCTAAAAGCAATTTCGCATCACCCTTGCACATGGTGCCAAAGAAAGACAGCGCTGAATGGAGACCAGTTGGAGATTACCGAGCACTTAATGCTCAAACAATTAAAGACAACTATTCAGTTCCAAACATTTTGGACTTTACGTCTAACTTACATGGTACAAAAATATTTTCGCACATAGATCTGATTAAGGCTTATCACCAAATTCCAATCAACCCAGCAGATATCCATAAGAGTGCCATAATAACACCTTTTGGATTATTTGAGAGTACTCGAATGCAATTTGGCCTCTGCAATGCTGCAGCAACGTTTCAAAGATTCATTGATGAGGTAACTCGTGGACTTCATTTTGTTTATGCCTTTGTTGATGACATTTTAGTCGCTTCAAAATCTCCAGAGGAGCATATCGAGCATCTCCGCATTGTATTTGAGCGTTTACAAAAATATGGACTCAGTTTAAAACCCTCTAAATGTATTTTTGGCGTGTCATCAATTCAATTCTTAGGCTATAAAGTTTCTGAATTTGGAATTGAACCCTTAACAGATAGAGTGGACTGCATATTAAAATTTCCAAAACCAAATACAATAACACAATTGAGACGATTCTTAGGGCTTCTAAATTTCTATCGGCGGTTTATACAAAAAGCAGCACACATTTTAGCACCTTTAAATAAACTGTTAGAGGGAATTAAAAATAAAAAGAAATCTAAAAGACCCACTCGCAATAATCCCCAGGATACACTTCAATGGAATGAGGAGGCTGAACAAGCATTTAATGATGCAAAAAGTGCTTTAGCAGAAGCAACTCTACTTCACCATCCTATTCCAGGTGCAAAATTAAGTGTATGGGTTGATGCCAGCGATTTTGCTGTTGGCGGTTCTCTTATGCAAGTGCATGAAAACAGATGGGAGCCAATTGCATTTATGTCTGTGAAGCTTTCAAAAAGTCAGCAGAAATTCTCTACTTATGACCGAGAACTGTTGGCAATATACACAGCTGTAAAGCGATTTCAACATATGCTAGAAGGTCGCAGCTTCACAATATACACGGACCAAAAGCCTCTCATCTATGCTTTTAAACAGAAACCTGAGAAATGCAGCCCTCGTCAGTGGCGGCATCTTGACTACATATCACAATTCAGCACTGACATTCGCCATACTAGTGGAATCAACAATACAGTAGCTGATGCTCTATCTAGAGTAGAAATCAGCCCTATCTCCAATTCATTTTTTCTAGATTTCAATGCTTTCGCAGATGCCCAAAGAATTGATCCTGAATTAAAAAAATTGCAGACTGAAAATTGTACTTCTTTACAATTTAAATACATCCCCAGTCCAGTGACAAATACCAAACTTTTATGTGATGTCTCTACAGATGTACCTCGACCATTTGTACCAGAAAATTTTCGCAGAACTCTTTTTGAACACTTTCATAACCTTGCACATCCAGGTGTAGCAGCAACTACACAACTAATTTCATCCAGGTATGTTTGGCCTCAGATGAAGAAACATCTTAAGGAATGGGTGAAAAGCTGCATTGCATGCCAGCGATCAAAAGTGATCAGGCACACCAAGACACCTTTAGGCACTTTTGCATCACCTGATGCAAGATTTTCTCACATCCACATCGATTTGATAGGTCCCTTACCTCCATCAGAAGGGCAGACCTACTGTCTGACAATCATCGATAGATTTACAAGATGGCCTGAGGTAGTGCCTATAGCTGATATTACTGCAGAAACTGTATGTCGTGCTCTGTTCAGTGGTTGGATCTGTCGTTTTGGATGTCCTTCCACCATAACAACAGACCAAGGTCGACAATTTGAGTCCCATCTCTTTCGAGAGTTGACAAATATGCTTGGCACAACCAGAATTAGAACAACTGCCTTCCACCCTCAGTCGAATGGTTTAGTGGAACGTTTCCACCGTGTCCTAAAGAGTGCTATAAAGGCTCATGAAAATCCTAGATGGACTGAATGCTTACCTGCCATTTTACTTGGACTGAGAGCTGCTGTGAAAACAGATATAAATGCATCCAGCGCTGACTTAGTGTATGGTGTTTCACTCAAACTTCCAGCAGATTTGTGTACAGAATCTTCACCGAATAAAATTTCACAAAACAATTTCATCCAACAATTGCGGGAAAGGATGAATCACATCAAACCCATCCCTACATCCCATCATGTGAAATCCAAGGTTTTTGTGCACCCAGAATTAAACACTTGCTCTCATGTATTTCTAAGAGTGGATAAAGTCAGTCCACCCTTGTCACAACCCTACACTGGTCCTCATGCAGTACTTTCACGAGAGACCAAAAACATCACCATAGACTTAAATGGGAAGAAAAGTTGTGTCTCACTTGATAGAGTCAAGCCAGCTTTTCTATTTAATGACTTACCTGAGACTGATTACCCTGAAACCCAACCAAACGAAAAGAAATCACCAGAAAATCCTGAGACTGTAAAAACTCAAGTAACTAAATCTGGTAGACGTGTAAAATTTAATAAGAGGTTAATAACAGAAATTGGTTAAAAAATTTTGTATATATTCATTTTGTGAAACATTTGAAAATTGCATCACATATATTTCATTTTTGTAAACATTTTGAAAATTGCATCATATATATTACTTTCAAATTTTGACAGGTATATACATATTCATATTTTGTAAAGTAAATTATTTCTCTTTAACCTTTGCAGCATTTTGTATTCAGGGACATATATTAATTATGGTATATACAAGTGAAATGTTTATTACATTCAGATATTACCCAGACTGTTTTCTTTACATATTAATATGTCGAATTTATATGCCATATATATATTATTTATTTTTTTTTCATTTTATTTGTCTAGTAAGTTTGCATCAGGTATCTCACAAAGAACAATGTATGTGAAAGATATTTTTTTTTTAATCATTGTATATTTAATACTTATTTTTAACATTTTGTCGTTCCTTCACAAGTTCATCACTGGAGGGATACTATTGTAGTGATAACTTATTTCATTTAATTTATAAGTGCATTTCATTCATTTACTGTATAATAGATGGCACCACCATTCAGTGTCATTTTATGTTGCACGACACCGATAGGTGGCGTGGCAGTATTGTATCCCGAGAATTATCTCGATGCTCGCACACTTCGCTTGCTACTGTATAAACGAGAGGTGATGTTCGGAGATTGAATAAATATTATTTGTTAAGTTTTAAAATCTGTTTCATCAATATTTGTCAAATTCAGGCAACAAACTAGATAATAAAGGGAAAATTAGATCCCAGAGCTAGAAAGGGAATTTTTGTCGGTTATTCCGAGCAATCAAAGGCTTTTCGTGTTTGGGTCCCTATAAAAAGATAAATCGAAACTTCTAGAAGTGTAAAATTTTTGGAAAACATTAGCCGTACCGATGAGATCAATTTAGATGATTTTGCCCCGATAGATTATTCTAAAGAAAATGAAAATTACCAACCTCTAGAAATAAATATTCCGATCAACATTCCAAAATCTAATACTCTGACAGATGAAGTTATTCATAGCGATATTCAGAATATTTCTGATTTTTACCCTGACAATTGCGATTCAGAAAATAAAACTGTTTGTTCTAACGACTTAAAGTTACGTAGGATAGCGCGCGGACGCCCACGCATCGTTCACACATGAAATGTAGGTCGACCCAGGAAAGAGTATAATGTTTATTCTGACCAAAGTGATGACCCGACAAATCAGGCACAAATTGCAGAAATTCCGATTAACGCAGCGCTATGTAAACCCGAATCAAATGAATGGAAACTCGCCCTAGCCAACGAAATGCAATGTATTTTGAAAAATGATACTTTTGAACTTGTAGAAAGGCCAAAAAATATAAATGTGATAGGTAGTAGGTTTGTGTTAAGAAATAAATATAATTCAGATGGAAGCATTGAACGTCGGAAGGCCCGCCTTGTCGCTCAAGGTTTCTCGCAAGAGCCAGGTATAGACTTTGGCGAAACTTTTGCCCCTGTCGCTCGCCACAGCTCTATAAGATTGCTATCAGCCCTAGCAACTAAATTTGGTGTACCCATTCATCATTTTGATATAACTACAGCTTATTTAAATGGAACACTCGAAGAGGAAATTTTTATGGAATGCCCCAAACATTTTAGCGAAGCACTTTTAAGTACTATGAAAAACGAAAATAAAACCAATAAAATATTCAAAACAGCAGAAAAGATGTTAAATGATTTTCAAGGTGGAAATAAAGTTTGTAAACTAAAGAAGTCGTTGTATGGTCTAAAACAATCAGGTCGAAGATGGTTTATTAAAATTGACGAAATTCTAAAAGATTTTGGAGCTAAAAATACCAGTTCAGATTCGTGTGTATATTTTTTTAAACAAAATAATAAATTAACTTTACTAACAATTTATGTAGACGATATTTTAATTATGTAGGAAGATCCTGAAATGATTCTTAAATTGAGAAAACACCTAGAAAAGAAATTAGATGTTAAATATGTAGGATTAGTAAAACATTGTTTAGGGATGGATTTCGAACAAGGGGAAGAAATTATTACAATTAGTCAACAGGGTTACATCAGAGATTTATTAGAGTGATAGTGTATGGCCGAAGCCAATCCCGCTTCAACTCCCATGGACATAAATGTTAAATTGAAGAAAAGCGCCACCCCAACAGAAAATAATTGCCCTTATCGTGAATTAATCGGAGGACTTATGTATTTAGCAGTAAGTACCAGGCCAGATATAGCGCACACAGTTAGTAAACTAAGCCAGTTTTTGTCATGCTATGACAAAACCCATTGGATGGCAGCAAAACGTGTATTACGTTATTTGAAGGGGACAATGAATTACGGACTAATTTTCAGATATAAGAAGGAGAATTTGATTGGTTATACTGACGTCGATTGGGGAAATTGTGTAGAAGACAGAAGCTCTTACACCGGCTACTGCTTCATTTTAAGTAGAAGTGCGATTTCTTGGGAATCAAAAAAGCAGAGAACGGTAGCTCTGTCCTCAACTGAGGCGGAATATATGTCATTAACCGAAGGTGTTAAAGAGGCAATTTATCTTCGTAATATATTGATAGATTTAGATTTAAAAGATTTAGCAAATGTAAATATGTTTACTGATAATGCTGGCGCGCTTAAATTGGCAGAGAATCCTATACATCACAATCGGACAAAGCACATAGACATACGACATCATTTCGTCCGACAAGCTTTAAAGGATGAACTTGTAAGTGTAAGTTACGTAGCTACGGAAAGTATGGGTGCAGATATACTCACGAAAGGACTATGTAAACAAAAGCATTTCAACTGCTTAAATATTTTGGGTATTGACGATACTTGTGTATCAAATGATTGATAGCGTGTGTATTGAGGGGAAGTGTTGGCGCTAGAATTGTAATCGCCAAGTTGCCAATACCCACGTGACCAATCTGTTGACGCCGCCTAACGGCTAAAACGATATGAGCTGTTAGTCTTTGTAATGTATCTGTCCGTATTGCCTGGTATAGTTTGTATTCTTAATGTGAGGCCATAAAATGTGTGTAATATTATATTTGTATTTTATTACTGCATCCCACATCAACAGACTTGATATCATTCCACGGAGCGCGTATGCATGCCTCGATATGCGCGGTGGATATTTTTAACATCTTCGTCTGTAAACATATGCAAATATCGATGTTCTTGTTTCCAATAAGCTTTTTTTTTCGTACACCAGATATGACATCATACTTTTCTCTCTCATTTTTCTTGAAAACTATGGGTCGTGAAGGTACAGTTCTTGGGACGTTTTTTAACTCCAAGCAAGGAATCTGGCTGTGCACCGTATGGGCAATCTTGATGAAACATCATGTATATATATATATATATATATATATATATATATATATATATATATATATATATATATATATATATATATATATTTATTTATACATACACACACACACACACTGAGGAGCCAAAAAAACCTGATACACCTGCCTAATATCGTGTAGGGCCCCACGAGCACGCAGAGGGGCCGGAACACGACGTAGCATGGACTCAACTAATGTCTGAAGGTATCCTGGCGGCAATTCACACCATGAATCCTGCAGGGCAGTGCAAAATCCACAGGAGTGCAAAGGGGGGGAGATCTCTTCTGAACAGCGCGTTGCAAGGCATCCCAGATATGCTTAATAGTGTTAATATCTGGGGATTTAAGTGGACAATGGAAGTGTTTAAAGTCAGAAAAGTAATCCTGGAGCCACTAGGTAGCAAATCTCGACGTGGGGGGAGGGTTGCGTTGTCCTGCTGGCATTGTCCAAGTCCGTCGGAATGCACAATGGTCATAAATGGAAGTAGATAATCGGACGGGATTCTTATGTACCCGTCACCTGTCAGAGTTGTCTCTAGACGTATCAGGGGTACCATATCACGCTAACTGCACACGTCCCATACCATCATAGAGGCTCCACCAGCTTGAACAGTACCCGGTTGACATGTACGATCCATGGATTTATGAGATTTGTCACCGTAACTATCACCACCCGATACAACTGGAAACGAGTCTCGTGAACAGTGCCTCGTCTGACCAGGCAACGTGTTTCCAGTCATCAAAAGTCCAATGCAGGTGTTGTCGGGCCTAGGCAAGACATAAAGCTTAAAATTTAGCGTAAGCTTACAATTTTGTGCCACGTAGTCAACAACGGTACACAAGTGGGCCTGCGGCTTCGAAAGCCCTGATCAATGACGGTCGGTTGAACAGTTCGCACGCTGACACTTCTTGTTGTCCTAGCACTGAAATCCACAGCAATTTGAGGAAGTGTTTCACGCCTATCTCGTTTAAGGATTTCCGTCAGTCGTCGACGGTCCCGTTCTTTCAAGGTCTTTTTCCGGCCAGACCTCTGTCGGAGATTTAATGTTTTCACGGGTACCTGATATTCACGGTACAGTCTTGAAATGGTCGTACGCGAAAATCCAAATTGCATCGCAACAGATGCTGTGTCCCATCTCTCGTGCGCCAATTATAACAGCACGTTCAAGGTCACATAAATCGTGATAGCCTTTCATTATACCAGCAGGAACCGATCTAACAGTTCCGGCAGACACCTGTTATCTTATATAGGCGCTGCCTATATTGTAGGTATCTTCCGGGGCACGATACCTTTATGGCGCCCCCCCCATGGTCTTGGGGACTATTTGGCTCCCCTCTGAGAGTGGCGCCCGGGGCATGATAGACCCCCTTGCCCCCCTCTCGCTACGTCCCTGTCTCCTGATATAATACAAATAATCCGAAAATTCTTCTCCTGCCATAAAATTGTATTATAGGAGGAGATGAGACCTGGTGTCTACAATACGACCCAGAAACAAAAAGACAAAGTGGACAGTGGCAACGACTGTCTTCTCCCATACAAAATAAAAAGCACGGATGTCAAAATCAAAGACTAAGGTGATGCTGATTGCATTTTTTGATTACAAAGGACTTATTAACCACGAATTTGTTCCTAAAAATAAAACAATTAATCAGTATTTTTACAAGGAGGTGCTTTTTCGGTTAAGAAACATGATAAGGCGAGTTAGAAAGAAACAGTTTGATTCTAGGCAATGGTTTCTTTTACGCGATAATGCTAGGCCCCATACAGCAATTTCTGTACAACAATATCTTGCTAAGCATTCAATTGCAGTGATAAATCCTCCACCATATTCTGCCGACTTATCGCCAACTGATTTTTTTCCTTTTTCCGAAGCTTAAGATGGCCAAGAAAGGACTGAGATTTGAAAACGTCTCGGATATTAAATCAAATGTTACGCGTATTTTGCGAACGGTTAGTTCCAACGCTTATAAACAGTGTTTCGATGACTTGAAGAAACGTTGGAAAAATTGTATAGACTCCTTTGGCGATTATTTTGAATGAGATAAATTTATTTGAAGGTGAGCAATATTTTTCTTATATATAAAAAATTGTCCGGTTACTTTATGGACGCACCTGGTATATATTGTTTGGACCCACCCATATAGAGGGCGCTTTGCGCGCGAGAGAAGGAACTTTGTAACGACTTAGAGTTTGACACTCGGACATTCGACTCTCACCTGATAATGAGCAACACGCTGCTCTTGGAATTAAGTTAAGTTTATTTGTAAATAGTTGTACATAATTAACGTAAAATTTGTAAGCTCTCCCACCTCGGATTCTTCATTTAAGTTTGAACTGGTATACTTGAAATTTACTCGATCATTCTCGAATTTTGTGGATTGAGGAGGACCTCGACCCGCCTTCATATATATATATATATATATATATATATATATATATATATATATATATATATATATATATATATATATATATATATATAATATATATATATATATATAGTAGTATAATAAGGCCCTACCATCCATTAATTCTATACCTTTAATGTCGCCTTTCCCCTTCTACAACTACTTAAGTTTCTGTTTCTGTTTCTGTAGTACCTGGATGTCGCTTTAGAATGTGGCCTCATATACTGGTCATGTCTACAAGTAAAATTGAATTTCCATTTTCGTCACTTAGCGTCTTGGAATTAGATGTGTCGAAAAACCTCTCCTGTACTCTTTGTAAATATGGAAATACCTTTCCATCTCTATACTTCTTATATCAATTTGTACATAATGCGTTCAATTAAATAAACTTATTACACTGTACAACATGAAAAATGTCCTTCAGATAAAAATGTGTGTTTCTTGTATATTTTTGGCTGAAAATAATGAATCTGTAGTTATTTTTTTGTTTATCACGCATCATTTTCCCCAACATCCACATTTTAGCAATGGACATCTATACTGTAGCGGCAAGCTCCGCTACACAATATAAGTTTATTTAGAAGACGACAAAGCCATTTTGTAGGCTATTTTGCGGAGAAAGAAGTCTCGTATATTGCTGTGATGTGAATGGCCTATTTCAGGCATTGGGACATGAGCATAATCCAGTAGAGAGGCGCCTGTTTATTGACTCGTCCAAACGTAGTTTCAAAGCAGTGCTCCTCCGTATAGGCAATGTTTGTCTCTCTGTTCCTGTAGCATATTTCACAAATACAAAGGAAACTTACGAAGTTATGAGTGCTATACTGAAGTTAATTGAGTACAGTACATTCAAACTGACATTTGTGGAGATTTGAAAGTCACTGGGATATTAACAGGCATGCAACAGGGATACACTAAATTCTGCTGCTATCTCTGCGAATGGGACAGCTGTGACAGAAAAAATCACTACATCCGTAAACAGTGGCGTCCAAGAAAAATTTTCGTTCTTGGCACCAAAAACATATAACATGAATCACTTGTGAATCCGCAATGTGTCTTTCTTCCACCATTGCACATTAAACTCGGTTTGATGAAAATATTTGTAAAAGCTCTGGACAGAGAAGAAGTGGCTTTCTTGCATCTCAGGAACAAATTCAAAAATTTAAGTGAAACAAAGGAAAAAGAAGGGGTTTTTATTTACCCAGAAATTAAAGCAATCTTTCATGATGAAGAGTTTGAAAATAAACTGTCACAAGCAGAAAAAGAAGCCTGTCTGGCATTCATATCAGTGTGCTCACGTTTCCTTGGAAATGAGAAAGCTGAAAACTATGAACATCTTGTTGGTGACATGGTGAAAGGCTTTCGTGTTATAGGTTGCAATATGTCATTAAAACTACAAGTTTTGGACTCGCATCTGGACTTCTTTCCTCAAAACCTTAGCACAATTAGTGATGAGCATGGGGAAAGGTTTCACGAGGACATCTCTATGTTTGAAAAGCGTTTCAGTGAACGATGGAATGGAAATATGCTAGCTGAATATTGCTGGTCTGTTATCAGGGACACACCAACAAATGTCTACAAGAGGAAATGGCCAAAAAAATCATTTTAGTGTTTGTGTTTTCTGTAATCAAGCCTCTTTTACATTTCTCTGTAACCAATTTGTATAAATATGAGAAGTGTGTCTCCTACAAAAACGGTACGTGATGGACCATTTTGGTTTTGATATATGAATCAAGCACCTTTTGTTTATACAGAATCACATAGTTTCATCTAAAGAACAGAAAAAGTTCAAATTTGTTGTACAGTATTATTCCTCTCAACCGGACTGAACTGATTGGATTTTCCAACCACTCATGCCAACGACTACAAGAAGACAGCGCCTACCGCAGTGTCTCCCTCCTACAACAGAACGTTTCATATAGACGTTTATTATAGATTTATAATAATAATAATTATTATTATATGTATACAGTAGGCCCACTAAAGTCCCTTCCCACCCTCTTAACTTCGGAACGGCTGCTGCTATATTCATAAAAATGGTGTCTAGGTATAGTAAAGAAGCCATGCGCTACTGAATAAAACCACCTACCGCGCCACTTGGTGGAAAACTGCGGAGTTAGCATTTCTATCTCGAAAACGGAACGAGATAGGGAAAAAATGTGATTTACAAAGTTGTAGAAAATTATCGATTTAGTACGAATAGATACCTTGTGGACATTAATGCAAAGAATAGAACGGTTGAAACGCGCATTTGTTTTTTCGCGATTTCCTACACTGTGACGTGACAAAAGGATCTGAGAAAGATAAAAAACAAATAATTTTAACAATATACCTTTATTTGAGATGTTAAAACTTCTCACCGTCAACTGCAATAGACATTTGTATCCTCGTTTGAATCTCTCGTTGCACACGTTGGAGTATAGAGCATGACACGTTGGCACAAGCATCCGTAATGCGTCGTTTAAGGTCCTGCAATGTTTGTGGAGGGGTTGCATACACCTGGTGTTTCAGGTATCCCCACAGGAAAAAGTCCAGTAGAGTCAGATCAGGCGAACGTGGAGGCCACTCTTCGAAACCGCCATACCCAATTATTTGGTCCCCGAATTCCTTGACGAGGTACTGCTTCACTGGAGATCTCAGCTTTGGAATACTCAGCCATGACCACGAGCATCAACATACTACAACCCCAAGAAGATGTCTCTTTTATAGCTGTCTCAAGTGAATAGGCGTAACGTTTCTTACGTATTTGTGTACTGCAAAAATTTTGAACACCAAGCGCAAGTTGCGTTGAGTTGATATAACACTATTTTACACGATCTACGTATTGTCTACTCTGTTTATAAAGACAATCAGTACAAGGATGAAACCCTCGAGGTTTGAACCGCGGTCCTTTTGATTGGGGATCAAAAGCGATATACCACTGTGCACATTGCGGTGTCGTGTTTTGCCTGAAATATAATCATTTCTCCTTTCGTTCAAGTTTCGTGACGTCACAGTGTAGGAAATCACGAAAAAACAAATGCGCGTTTCAACCGTTCTATTCTTTGCATTATTGTCTACAAGGTATCTATTCGTACTAAATCGATAATTTTCTACAACTTTGTAAATCACATTTTTTCCCTATCTCGTGCCGTTTTTGAGATAGGAATGCTAACTCCGCAGTTTTCTACCAGGTGGCGCGGTAGGTGGTTTCATTCAGTAGCGCATGGCTACTTTACTATACCTAGACACCACTTTTATGAATATAGCAGCAGCCGTTCCGAAGTTAAGAGGGTGGGAATGGACTTTAGTGGGCATACTGTATATATACATATATATATATACACTAGTTATCAAAAATTAAGAAAAAATCACAAAAAGAGGGATAGCACGTTCAAAACGAGGCCAATCTCTTTAAAATTTGAATATGTTGTTAAGTAAAAGGTGTTGAACAATACTACATTATGCAAAATAGTGGCGCTCCAGTCGGAATACGTCATTTGTGAGGAGCATAAAAGTGCATGTCTCAGAGCGAGGCAGCAATTATCGCTGCGAGGCTGAGAGTAGACAACTGGCATATCCAAATTGTAACAATGACCTCCAGGCATCATTTGACCGAAGAACTACGATGGTAAGCTATTGGGAGACTAGAGGCAGTATAAAGTCAGACAGAAGTGGCCAGATGGCTAAATGTCAGTCCGTCTGTGGTTCATAGACTTTAGCAACAATTTCTAACCATGGATTCGGCATCCAGGAGGTTCAGCCAAGGACGGCCATGCGCTACGGTGAGTGCCAATGACCGATATTTGTCATTATGCACACGAAGGAATAGAACCAGAACTCCGTCTGCAAGCTCCATCTGTAGATCCTCCCTCGCTGCAAGCTCTGGAAGGTTGGTATCAATGTCAACCGTGCATAGAAGGCTTCTCGAAGGTGGTCTTTTTGCGAGGCGACCAGCCATTTGCGTCCCGCTCATGTCACGCCATAGGCGGGACCGTTTGCAGTGGGCACGTCAATATGTCCACTGGACGCGTGATCAATGGAGGGCTGTTTTCTTTACGGATGAGTCCAAGTTTAGCCTCCAAAGCGATAGTACGCGTATTTTGATTTGGAGAGAACCTGGAACTCGTTTTCATCCATCACACTTCCGTGAAATAGATGCATACGGATCAGGCAGTGTCTGTGTTTGGGGTGGTATCTCTTTGGGTGGACGCACAGACATCCATGTCTTTCCCCATGGAAATGTGAATGCTCACACCTATAGAGATGACATCCTTGATGCTTATGTGTGCCCTTATGCCGGGGCAATAGGTGATGCTTTCGTGCTACAGGACGATAACGTGAGACCGCACAGGGCTCGCATCGTGCTTATCTTGAGCAGGAAACAATTCAGCGCATGGAGTGGCCAGCTCAATCACCGGGCCTGAATCCTATCGAGCATGTTTGGGACGCTTTAGGACGACGTATAGCTGCTCTCAATCCTCCTTATAGGACCATAGCCACGCTTTCAACTGTTTTGCAAGAGCAATGGCTCTCACTTCCTACCGAACTCATAGACCGCATAATTGACAGCATCACACATCGCTGTATGTGCTGTATTGCTTCTCGGGGTGGGGGGGGGGATCATACGCCATATTAAAGGTACTTTTCCTATACCAAACTGACACACCCGATTTGTTCATTGTATACATATACTTGTTTCTATAACACCATAATTGTCTGGCGATTTCTTTTATGCTATTTCATACCTACCTATGTGATGTATAATGTGTATAAGTTTCAATAAATAGTACGCGTAACTTTTTGAATAATCGCTATTTTTGTGACTTTTCCTTAATTTTTGATAACCAGTGTATATATATATACACTCATGTCCATAAATTAAGGATAATGCCAGCTCCGGCAAATAAAGGTTCAGAAACAAAACAAAAGTGACATATTCATAAAGCCCATTTATTACACAAAAGATAAAGAACAAAAAAGATGGTGTATGCATGATACCATTAAAAAAAACTACGATTTTTGCTCCCTGGAGCAATTGTAAAAAATATATCCTTTACAAAAACTTAATATTTCATGGTTGGTATGATGGTTAATACATTGTATGTCTCCCATGCGATGAAATACAGTCCGTACAATGCCTAGGCATGCTGAGTATCAAATTATCGAGCTGATCTTGGGGAAGATTACTCCACTCAGCAAGCAATGCTCTCCCAAGTTCCGTTACACATGTAGGAGGTGGTTGACGGGCTGCAACTCGTCGGCCAAGCATGTCCCAGACATGCTCTATCGGTTTCAAATCAGGTGAGAATGCTGGCTATTCTATACGGGTGATATCCTCAGATTGAAGGCATTCGTTTACGATGTTTGCTCGGCGAGGACGGGCGTTGTCATCCATAAACACAAATTCTGCTCCCATGGCACCCCTAAACAAACGTACATGTTGTTCAAGAATGATGTCCCGATAAATGTTGCCGTTCATGGTTCCGATTTGAACATGCAGATCTGTTCTGGAGCTCAGTATAATTCCACCCCAAACGAGTAATCCTGCACCACTGTAACGGTGTCGTTCAATGATGTTGTTTTGGTGGTAATGGGTTCCTGGCGTTCTCCATATGAAAGTCCAACGTGAATCAGACTGCAAGCTAAACCTGAACTCGTCGGAAAACATCACATAAGCCCACTGTGACGATGTCTACATTGCATGTTCTCTACTCCAGGCTAATCGCTGCCGATAGTGAGTTGCCGTGACCGGCAACTATATATATATATATATATATATATATATACAGACCAATCACATTAATGTAACCTCTGTCAAAAGCCAGAATAACTGCTTTTTGCAGCGTGGACCGTTGCGAGGGGGGAAGGAAGAGATTCAATGATGTTCTGGAAGGTACTCACAGGGATGTGGAGCCTCGCAAACTCCAGGTTCTGTGGCCATTTGTCCTAGGTTGCGCGGTTGAAGATCCGTGACGCGAACAACCTGATTGACGTGGTCCCACGGATTCTCGATTGGGTTTAAGTCCGGGGAATTTAGGAGCCAGGGGTATACGGTAAAGTCATCTGGGTGTTTTTGGAACCACGCACGTACACTGCGAGCTGCATGACAATTCTCATGTCATACAGCTTGTCATGTCATACAGTCTTGCTAGATGCCATTGTGCTGAGGATAAACAATCCGCATGTAGACGTGGACATGGCCCGCAAAAACAGATGCATACTTCCGTTGATCCATCGTGTGTTCCACAATGATGAGTGCACCCAGGGAATGCCACAAAATCATTCCCCAGACCATAACGTTGCCTCCTCCAGCTTGGACCCTTCCGGTAATTGTTTCAGGGTGTTTTTCTTTTGACGGTTCAAGCCGTATACGGCAACGTCCGATGGAGCATAAAACATGATTCATCGGAAAAAGCCACCTGTCACCACGCGGTGGACGCCTAGCTGTGGTGTTAGCGTGCAAATTCCAGCTTTCTTCGCCGATGAACAGCCGTCAGCATAGGTGCATTTACCAGCCGTCTGCTATGGAGCCCATACGTAGCAACGTTCATTGAACTGTCGTTAAGGATTTACTTTTTGTAGTCCCTTGGTTCATCCGGGCTGTCAGGTGGTCAACGGTTGTACGTCTATTTGCCCGAGTTTTGTCTCCAGGACACTATTCAGTTCCGGAATTGTTTAAGTTGCTTCCTAAACTCGAAAAATCACGCCACGAAAGTGCGCTTTTATCGTTAGGGTCTATAAGGTTTGATCAAGGGGTAAAATTCTTGACTCCACAACTTTCATAGTACCGTCAGTATTTGTACTTTCCTGATACCTTTCATCAATTATGATAGGAAGTTTCGCCACTTTTCTTGGTTGCAAAACGAGGATTTTTTTTCTTTTCTAAGGGCAAGCAGGATTGACCAGACGGGGAAAAGGAAGTTGTAAGATTCCCCGGAATCCTGAGTCGAAAGTGGTGCATTGTATGAATCTCAAAATATTTGATCCTGGTATTTATATTTCTTAATATTATTTTGAAATGAATATGTACCTTGTCTTATGCGCTAGATGGAAATAATTCATTCTTATGTATCATAATATTTACTCATTGTAATATATCATCATATTCATAAACCATTTCAGAATATGAGTTTTCAATTATTCCATCAGAATCTGCATATACTCTTGTGTCCAAAAGTTAAGCATAATCATCAAACTTGCGAAGTAAAGAATTAATGCAATAAATCAGCAGAAATTGGCACATAGGTTATCCTCACTGTCAGACTCTCGTCTCCCATTCCTAAGTGGAATTGATGAACGTGAGTAATAGCGTCTTCAATGAACTCAAAAGAAACGCAAACAGGTGTTAAACGATATACACCTTTGGAGAAGTGCGACAATAGTTGAAAAATCCATTAACGGCGCGCTATGGATTGTCGGCACCTTGGAAAAGTCGGCAGGAAAGAAAATTCGTCATGGATGGTTCGAGAAGGCGCTGAAAAGAATGGATAAATAGAGGCGCGAGTAACGAAGGAAAAAGGATAGATTCGGACTGTTGAAGGGTCAACACGCTTACGGGAGACGGGGGAGCTCGTCGGACTTTGAAATAATGAGCCCAGCTCTCACGAGTATTTTTAACGTTCGTCGGAACGAAACTTTGTAAATAACGTATTTAACCAAGATTTTAATATGTTAATAAACCTCTTGAAATAAGAGTTGACTCTACAATTATAATTCCTTCTACATGACAATGATTTGTCGGATCACGACTATAAAGGTTAACACTCACACTTAAGACACTATCTGTGCTGATGCAAATTTTATTTGTTGACGATGACGGTGTATGCACAATGAGGCGCTTATCTCAGCTCCATTAACACCAGTGACAACACAGTGCACGTCTTACCCAAGTTCTCTACAAACACTGCAAAAAGCATTGACATTGTTAAGCAAGTTAAGCTTATAACAGAAATTTGGATAGAATCATCGGAAGAATGAAATCACGAGATCTCGGAGCATTAAATGCCCCACCATGCGTGAACCCCTGTGTGTGGAGTCGGCTCTAAAATACGAGTCGTCTTACGGTAACAAAAGGTCGTCTAAAAAATACAACCCATCAAAAGGACTGATATCTTGCATTAGCTGCATTTCGTATTACTGGGTGATGTCTAGAAAGCAAATCTGGAGAGCTGACAACCGCCACTGCAGCAACTGTATCCTTACAAACTGTTTACAGGAGGGTCAAGGAAGACGGTATGTATGCCAGATGCCCTGCTAGATGTATGACTAGTGGCTAGCGACTGGTCATCAGTTAATGGATATGAATCCAATTAAGCATGTGTGGGATATACTTTGGAGAGGAATTGCATCCCGTTAGCCCCCACCAAGGACCAGTCCGAAGCTAAAAACTGCTCTGCTGCAAGAGTGAAACTTGTTGCCCACACAGCTTATGAACGACCTCATAGAAAGTGTGAAAGATCGATGCAAAGCTTGCATTTCTGAGCAACCCTTATTTACGCACTTGCACCATCGTTTCCAAATTTCTGCTTCGAAAATAAAAATTACATCTTAGCATATTTATTTTATAAAATCAGTTCTTAAATTAATTTGTTTTCTGTGCGTTATATTTTATCTTATTACTCAAGCACACCAAGTTTCATTCCATTACGACTTTTAGTTCGAGAAAAACATGCAAATATATCGGTTACGTTTAACTTTTGAACACCAGTGCCAAATGTAATAGCCAATACATCTCGTCTAAGCCACAGAAAAAGAATTCAGTAATAAGTTTGACTAATGAATATTTCCCTTAAATTTAAATCAGCACAAGCCAGAGTCTATACCAATAACGAAAATTTCATTAAGTATGTAAAGCATGGAAAAGTGAAAAATAATCAAATTTATTACCCCCTTATTTTGAAACTTTTTTAATGAACCTACATTGCGGGTGAAGGAGCTTCTTTGCCTTCATTCATACAGGGGAGTGAAATTTGTTTTCGATTAGATTTTCGCAGGTCATTTATTTACAGGAAGAAGAATGTGTCAAATGTATTCTACTGGGAAAATGAATTTGTGTGGGAATTTTTAGTACAAATACTTTTTTTTCGCTACTCATGTGTTTTGTATTATTCTAACAAGTTTAGTTTCGATTCCCCTTTTCTAAGCTCAAAAGTGATTATTATTTGCATAACTCTTTTACTTAAAGCTGTTGGCTAATTTGGGGAGAAAGAAATTTGCGTGCGGTATTTTGGTTCTTATCTCTCTCACATTTGTAAAGGTGATATCTCCCATCATCATTTCGTAAGTTTTAAAATTTCACTTTCTAGGTCTTTATTAACTACAGAAAAATTAAACTGAGTGTTTTAGCCCAAATAAACTCTTTCTTATTCAAAATATTACGATCATGGCTAAAGTTAATCGGATTAAAGTATCTAGTACAAACACGACTTAACCTAGAAGACTAACCTCTCCTAGCATTTTGACTGAAAAGGCGGAGCTTGTGATTGATGCTTACGCATACGAAGAGATATGATTCCGACCACTTCGCACACTTCTACTAATCTTTCCTCTACTTAACTGTCTCCCAAAATCAAAATAAACATTTCAAGGTTGTGGCGGAAGGAAGCGCTGAAGCCGGAGAGTAGTGCGGTAGTGAAGTTTGTGTTTCTGTTTTACTTTGAGAAATAATTTCTATTACGTCTCTTGCACCCAATTTTTTGTATGAATTTGCTTACGTTATTGATATGTGTTACTTATTTATACATTTAATTTATTTCGACTGCCTAACATATTAATGCTTAATTAGTATTTTTATTTCTAAAATTTTGTACAAAAGTTGTCTTGTCCAGCGGTAAATGAGTATTATTCCTTTATTTAATTGCGTATGAACTCCCATCCTGCATGACTATCGTTATTAATGTTTTCACCCTCTATCCTGTCAAACCCTGTTGCTCTGTCATCCTTGAAGTCTCCGTAAGGGTAGTTCTTTATATTTTTAGGATTTAAAGATCTAAGGTGTGAGTCCAAGAGTCCAGTGCCAAATTTCACTGTCAAGAATAGAATCTAACGCACATCTATAGACTAGTGACGAAAAGAAGACTAGTGACGAAACATAAACATTATTCAGAGCCGCCTTATTGTGTTCGGTAACGTATCTATCTTTCTTTGCGTGTGGGCCCGTAGACATTCGTTTAACTTTTAGCATGCACTTTTTATCTAGTCATATTTGTTGTGGATGGTTTTATTTTTAAGGAATTCAGAAATTTCCTATTTTATTTGTACATCTTAGATTATCACATTTTATAATTTACACAATTTCAATTTATAAATGAGTTATTTATGCACAAAATAAACAAATTTTATTCCTTTTATAAATTTTAAAAGTTTGCTCACAATTCTGTAATATTTGTTAATAATTTTTGAAGTAATGCTTTGTTATTTTTAATAAAAATTTTGTTTCTTGTACTTACATACTTAAAGTTAATTACAGTATTTTACCTATAAATAATCTCTTATACAGACAACAGCAGCTTCAAGGGGAGGGCAGTAAGAGCCAATTCCCCCCCCCCTCCCCCCCCAAAAAAAGCCTGGAGTATTTTTTTTCCATAGCCTAAAATTATATAATCGTAGACCTAATACTAAATAAGTTTAAATTTAAAATGAGAGGATGTTTATTTCTTTATATATATATATATAACCCTAAGAGCCGACATTGCCCCCCCCCCAAATATCTGGATTGGAGACACCCCTGTATACAGAATAATTAAATATGTTTAGTGAGAATAATTGCTGAAGTATGTTTGCCATTTCTGTTTTCATCTTTATTCTGTAGCCACATCTGTACTGTTAGTTTTATTTATTATTTTATTTTATAGTAACTTAAAAGTACTTATAACAATTTCAGAACTGTCATATGGAATAATTTAAATCCTGTCATGGACTAAAGATATTGTGCATTCATGTTAGAAATAAAAAAAAAAACTTAAGATTTCTGTCATTATTTAATATCTGTAGTTATATTTCAGAAGTATGCTTTAGTCATGTTATGAGCAAATTTTTCTATTATATTTTATTATAAATTTAAAGAGTTCTTACAAAATCACCTATCCTATTCATAATGTGTTATATATAACTATACCAGTTCTTTGAGGTATGCTTATTACACTGCTGCCAATCATAATAGATTATTTTATAGATGTATTTTTAGTCAATTTTATTGAATTATAGATGATTTATGTAATATTATGGAAATTTACCTGTCAAATACCAGTTTTTTTTCTTTCTAAAGATGACTGTAATGCTTTCAATCTATGAACATAATTTTTTTTTCTTGTCTGCAACTATTATATTTTATGTATCATTACTATTTTGTAATGAATGACATTCATATTTTTAAAAAAATTTAGCATTATAATAATTTTTATTTCAATTATGAAAGCCTTAGTTTTTTAATATTAAGCCTTTGAATTTCACCTTTAATTGGTATATTCTTTTTTATGAATTGAATTGTTTAAAAATTGTGTAAACAAACTTAACATTTTTAAAATTGTATGGGTTATGAATGCACTTTTGACGATTATGTTGTTGTTAAAATGTTTAAAAATTATTCTTGATAATTGAAATAGTGGTTTCTAGGTAATTGCTATAAACTAAACATAAATCTTTGTCTTCATATAGATTCTATTCCTCTATCTTTATGTAAATACTAAAAAAAAAGTTGATCATTGAAATAAAAAAATGAATCCCTATCTCCATTTCTGAATTTACATTTATGAAGACATTTATGAATTTATTATAATGTTCTTGGTTCCGTCCTTTATTCATCTCAAGGTTTTGCATGAAAAATATATTAGACTATCTAGAAAATTGCTATTGAAGTTCTTAATGATTAACTGGTCAAGGAGAGTTTGGCATTTGTTTTTCATTCAGCCATTGACCTTGATTGCCTCTGTGTTCACCCATATTGTTTTACATGTAGACTTTTATGTTAATGTTGCAATACTAATAGTATCACTGACTTAATATTATTATTTAATATTATCACTTTGTAGAAAACCATTTCAAACTGCAGACTTTTGCACCCCCCCTACTTTACTTTTTTTACTCCTTTTGATAACTTAGGCATGATTATGTTCTTTAATCATAGTATACACTTACATGCTAATAATGGTTTTAAACAACTTTGGTTAAAATATGTCATGACTAAATTAAATACATAGATACTTAACATAAATCTTTATTCATATCAAATTTTAGTTTTTGAATGATGTTTTACAAAATTTATAGTAATTTAAGCATAATAATTAAAATTTTTGTTTGAAAATCTTATGATTAAAATTACTTTTGCAGGAAGAGATGTTTGTTAATTTATTTCATATAATTTCTATTTGAATACAAAATTGATAGATTTTTACATTAATAGTTTGAATATATTTTTTTCTGCATTTAAAAATAATTCCAAAATAGCTTGTGTGCAGCTGCTAATTCCAAACTGATGGTGGTTGGGTGTTATTGACACCATTAATAGTCTGTTAGAATATTTTCTTTAACTACTAAGGAAAAAGATACTTTTAATGTTGTTAACACTGTTTTACATGATGAAGAGTGTTAAATATTGCTGTACAAAAGAATCAGCTATACTGTTGCTTGCTAATCAGTCATGTAAATAAATTTGTGATTTTTTCTTTTATACATGTAATAGAATCATTTATATATTTTTTAAATACTTATTAAGAGTTTTGGACTAAAGCAGACTGATGTGCTCAGCTAAGTAATTTTAAATTTGTTTAAAATTGTTGAATAATTACACATAAATAAGTACACAAAACTTTAAGGTACCTAGAATTGTTAATGAGTCTTGAAAAACAGTAAAAGAAGACATATAAATAGAATGAGCTGATTATAAGTGTGTTGTTTATATTTTTAGAAAGGACACCTTCATTACATAGTGTTTAACATGTCACACTTCTACTACCTGTTTGAATCTGGGTTAAAAGATAAATGTTTCTGTTGTATTTCCTCATTAGAAAAAATGTTGATGAAATTTGTATGTTTAGGCTGTTCCCATAGTAAAGTGGCCGTAATTAATATAATAATAGATTTTGTGATGTGTTAGGGTAAATATCCCCAGTTTAAGTTGCTATCATAATTTTTAAAAAATAAATTCTTTAGAATTTTTTTAATCAATTAATCAGTGATTTTTTTTTAGAGGGGGGGGGGGGGGCTTGTATCATTTTTCATAATTATATAAACTTATAAACAATATATATATGCTGATTTTGAACTAAGATTTTTATTAATGAAATTTAATTTAAAACAAATGTTTGTATTCTACTAATTTAAATTAGCCCTTCTAAGTTTTTATGGTAAAATTTTTCTTTCTACAGTTCTTAATATTAGTAATGAAATTAATAGCTTTTAACAATTTGAATTCTGTTGATGTATAATCCTTTCCCCCCTTATTAGCATCATTTAACTATATGCTTTTGCCTAAAAACTATATTTTTATTAAAACTGAGTAATCTCTTCAATTTTTTTATTGCATATATTTAATGTTCTTGGTATTTCTGTTGTCTTTACAAGATTATTTTTTAATTTTAAAGATTTTTCTGTGAATTTGTTCACTGCAGGGGATGGCTCGGCATTTTCAAAAGATATTTATTGGTGGATGTAGTGTCTTAACACTGTATACTGCCTATAAGCATGATTTCTTCAAAAATGATGTGAGTATTCTTGAAGTGTTTGACACTTTGTTACTGTTATTATGATTCTTTTTCTAGACTAGAGAAAAAATTTATTAAATATTTCAATTTTTATTTTAATGATGCAAATAAACAAATATGCCTATTATATAGAAAATAGTGAGGGATCGCTGTTTTACGTGATATCAGAATTTATTAGATTACTAACTGAATACCCATACTTTGTTACAGAGTATATTCAAATTAAATACAATGATCAATGTATGGAAATAATGGAAAAAAAAATTATAATAAATACAACCGTCAATGTATGCAATTAATGTAAAAAAAAGTATATTTATAAAAAAATCATAACGGATATTTTTATAGACAAAATAATGTAGAGAAAATATTCAAATTATATACAACAGTCAATGTATGCAATTAATTTGTATGTTTAATATCCATGAAATGTATTAATTTGAGTTAAATTCTTAAAAACCTTCCATCTGAATTAGTCTAGTGGTTAAATTTTATCTTTTACTGTATTTTAATATTTTCTTTTGTCAATTTATTTTGTTGTTGTACACGTGACACAAAATTAATTTAAAGTATCTCAAAAAGAAAACAAACCACGTGATCAGCATTTAATAAATTAAATTCTAAAAATTAATCTTTAAAAATTCACCAAAAATCAGAAAAGGGAGGTAAAGATTCAAAAAAGATTTCATTTTAAAGGAATTTTTAGGATCTTTCTCGTGATATAAATTTTATAACCCTCAATTATTATTTCAAAGGCAAACTTAAAAAAAGTTACAAAAACAGCTTAAAAATTTAATTTAAAAAAAATCTAAGAATTTTTCGAAAATCTCTCTTAGTGCACCCCTACACTATAAGAAAAATTGCCATGCCAAATTTCAGCCCTTTAAGTCCAGTGGTTTGGTCTGTACATTATCTGTTAGTCAGTCAGTCAGTCAGTTATGGGACTGTTTTATATATATAGATTAGCATTTAAAAATCTCTTGGGCATTATATTAATGTATGTTCTTAAACTGGTATAACTATTAGAATTTTTTTTATGCTTCCATATGGTTATTCTAAAGTAATTTTATTTATACAACCTCTGACAATAAAGTTCGGTGAATGAAGTCAGAACGTCTGATCTGGCAACACTGGCGAAACAAAACGCTGCACCTGCGTAGCGGTAGGTGTTGACCATCTGCCCCCACCGTTGTTGAGTTGAGCGTCGTTTGTGTTCCGTGTAAGACTTGTTTTACAAAGTGCTTGTTTAGTGCGTTTGTTCCATGCGACAAATCGTTACCCAGAATTTAGGGATGAGAAAAACATGTTGTCGTCTTGTGCCACATCACTTGGATGACGATCACAAGCAGGCACTTTTAGAGGCTTCACAGGATTTTGTCGAAACGGCGACACCAAACTTCTTGAACTGTATTGTCACTGAGGATGAGTCCTGGTGTCTCAGGTACAACCCTGAAACGAAACGGCAAACCATGGAATGGAGTTCTCCTGCATCACCTCATCGGAAAAAGGTCAGAGCAGAAAAATCCCGCATCAAAACGATGGTCATCACTTTTTATTGATAGTCAAGGCATTATCCACAAGGAATTTCTACCTGAGGGAACGACGATGAATGCTGAAGGGTACATTGAAATTTTGACCCGTTTCATGAAACGTCTACGCAGGGTACGACCCCAGTACGCACAGCAAGGTTCATGGTTTTTTGTTCACGACAGTGCTCGCCCTCACAAACCAATATCGTCAAACAGTTCCTGGCAAAAAAGAGGGTGGTGCAAATTGAACATCCACCATACTCGCCAGATCTCAATCCTTCAGACTTCTTCCTATTCGCACAACTCAACCTCGCTTTGAAAGGAAGAGATTTGACGATATTCCTGACATCTAATGAAACGTGACGAGGCTTTTGAACTCCATCCCAAAAGAAGATTCTTGCAAAGTTTCCAGACATGTATAGCAGATGTCAGCGGTGCATAGTTATGGGAGGTGACTATTTCGAAGCGACAGTAAGGTAACTTTCGTAATATTTCCATCTACGTTAATGTTACAGGACTATCACCGAACTTATTGTCTGACCTTGTATCTGGAACTTTATATATATTAATTATAATAAAGTTTATGTAATATTTCTTTAGCATTTAGCCTTAGCAGAAAATGTGAATTCTGCACCTAAACCTCTAATTGCTTACTCGCAATGAACAACTAAAAGCACTGCAATCATTGAATGAATATGATGTTTAGTTATTGGTGGAGGAGCTAAGGCTCTGGTGTAGCTTTGGACTCAATATCCAGAGGTATATTGTTCATTCCAGTTGCACTGATCTTATAAAATGTGTATTTATAGTATATCTGTTATACATATTTTTTTTAATGTGAAGAATTTTAATAATGCACTTTCTTCCCTCATTAGGTTTGAAAACAGCACTAGTGGAATTAGATGATTTCTCAGCTGGAACAAGTAGCCGTAGCACCAAATTAATTCATGGAGGTGTTAGATATTTACAGAAAGCAATTTTGCAGTTAGATACAGAACAGGTATAGTTTGTTTTCATAGAATGTCATTTAATATAGTTTTATTATATCACTGATTTTCTGCAACTTATTTTGTTATTTTCAAGTATCGAATGGTAAAAGAAGCACTTCATGAAAGAGCCAACCTTTTAGCTATTGCTCCACATCTTTCATATCCATTGCCAATAATGTTACCAATTTACCGGTAAGATATTTAATTTGCTCTTTTTTAATATTCAAGTTTTATATGTTGTAATTTTTGAGTTGAAATTCTTAGTGATGCCTTAATTATTATCAGTAGAGTATGGGGATCTTTAGTCATGTGAGTCACTTTGTGCAATGCTTTAGAATCATTTTTGTTTCAAACATACAAATTAAGTTGTTTATGCGTTCATATAAATAAAAAAAGTTTCTGAATTTTATACTTCTCTGCATTTATTTTCAAAATTTTAGATTAATTCCACATGCTGAAACGCATATGACTTTTAGATCGATGCTCATTGTTGATAATTAAATATTAGTAATATGAGTTGTTTTGACTTACAGGAAACTTGTGGTAAACACAGACTGGAACACAACTTCTTAATATCTATTTCTTAAAAAAATTAGATAATTCTAGATTTTTAATCTACCTAGAATGTTCTTTAGTGTGTGTATTAAGGGCACATTTGGTTTGACCAATATTGTATAAATTACAGCTTCTGAAAGATATGCTATAAAACCCCACTTACAAAATTCAGGTATTGGGGTTTTCATGGAGGAGAAAAATTAAGTTTGTTGATGGATTTAAATGCAACTTTTAAGTTGAAGCAAGACAGGATGTTTCTTAATTTAAAACATACAGGTGATTAAAATGGGAAGACCACTACCATAACTCTTAAGATTTTTTTAAGGGTGTGAGAGAAGACTTGGTACAGGGTTGAACTTTTTGATGGCATCGTCAATGACCAGCTGAAGAGTTGAAGCCTCTGCTGATTGCAAATGGTTTCAGGAAATTAATTTTGTAAGGTGCAGTAAATGCAAGTATAGATGGTGGCAGTTTTTTGATTCGGATGGTTAGAATGGGCGCGAGGAAGCATAGAGATAGATAGAAAATGGTTTTCAAAACATGGAAGTATTGAAACTTAGAGAGAATCCAGTTTAGAAACCTTAACATAGAGAAAGGGGTAGTTTGTTATAAATATCAACTTTGGAAGTAAACTGAATATGCGGATTGATAGAATTAACAGTATTTAAGATAGAAGAAATATTAAAAGGATTATCTCATCAATAATAAATGTGGCATCAACATACCTCAACCAACATTTAAAGTGAATTAGTTTATAGAGTTCCTTAATATTATAAAGATTATAGGTCTAAAAGATTACATCAAAAATGGGCTAAAATGCTCTTAAACTCCAAACCTTTAGTTTCAATTTAAACTGACCATTATCAAACTTATTGTTTGATTTCTATTCACAATATTTTGTTCTGTGTTTAGTTTTGTCAATTGTTTGCCTTCCTAACAAACTGGGGGGAAAAACTGTTTTTAGACCTTCTGAAATGTTTTCTTACTTTATTTAGCCTTATCAGTATTCCAATTGTAGATAAAATTCTATAATAACAGATAACAAGCACAAAAAATTCTTATGTAAGTTTATTTTTTTCTTTGTATCTATTGATCAGAAGGCATCTTTGAAAATAGCACTCTGAAGATTAGTTTTTGTGTTACTTTTCTTTAGGTGTGTATGGAGAGGAGAAGGGGGGAAACAAATTCCTTTTGGATTTCTAATGAAGATTAAACAACAAAATCACTTAAATTTTCCATGAAGAGCAAATTTATCATTCAAAAGGAAGTGAAAAACTATAAATTCAACATCTTATAAAACTCATTTTCTGAAAAGTTTCAATTTAGCTTCAAATGCAGATTAAAATAAACACACCCTTTATTCAACTATCATTTTAAAATGAATTTTAATAAAATCTGCCAAGCTAAAATACACTCATGGACAAAAAAATTAGCGCACCAAGAAATAATTGCGGGATCGTAACGAAACTTGCAATGAAGGTACATGTCGGGGAGATATGCAAATGATTAGAAATGCAGCGTGATTGCGCATTACGTATAGCCGGCAGAGGGCGTTGAACATCGTACTCTGTGGAGTATAAAACAGGTAACCAAAGCTTGTTTGAGTGTGCTGAATCATTTACAAAGGAAGAGCTGAGATAGACATGCCATTACGCCGTGTTCGAAGACAATATAAGCAGTTGTCGCAGTTTGAGAGGGGGAGAATCGTCGGGATGATGGAAGCTGGGTGGTCAGCTAGGCGAGTAGCTCGTCAATTAGGCCGCTCTGATTGTGTTGTGAGGAGGTGTTGGGACCAGTGGACCCGAGAGATGTCATGTACACAAAGACCAGGCTCAGGACGCCCTCGACAGACCTGTCGTCGAGAAGACCGCCACATCGCAAGAAATGCACGCGTACAGCCAACTGCTTCATCGGCCGCCATCCAGGCACAGGTAGCACCTTCACTAGGGGCCTCTGTGTCTTCTCGAACCATACGAAGGCGCCTGGCTGAAGGACAGTTGGTATCGCGGCGCCCATTACGTGTGCTGCCCTTGACGCCCACCCATCGACGCCTCCGTTTGGAGTTTTGCCGCGCACGAGGAAACTGGACTGCAGCGGAATGGAACCAGGTCGTCTTTAGCGACGAATCCAGATTCAATCTCGGCAGTGATGACAATCGTGTTCGTGTGTGGAGATCCCGTGGTGAACGCTTCAATCCTGCCTTTGCTGTACAGCGACACATCGCTCCCACAGCTGGTGTGATGGTATGGGGTGTCATTGCCTACAATACACGGTCACCCCTACTATTGTTCCGTGGCACCATGACAGCCCAGCGGTATGTTCATGAAATCCTGCAACCACATGTGTTGCCACTCATGCAACGGCTCCCAGGAGCCATTTTTCAACAAGACAATGCTCGGCCTCATACAGCAAGGGTGTCACAAGACTGTCTCCGCACTGTTACTACCCTTCCTTGGCCTGCCCGATCCCCAGATTTGTATCCAATCGAGCATATCTGGGATCATTTGGGACGGCGAGTTGGGCATCCCACGAGTTTGAACGAACTAGAGGCAAGGTTACAGCAAATATGGAATGAAATGTCTCAAGACATCATACAGAACT
The DNA here is from genome assembly GCA_907164885.2 of Dolomedes plantarius. Classification (NCBI taxonomy): domain Eukaryota; kingdom Metazoa; phylum Arthropoda; class Arachnida; order Araneae; family Dolomedidae; genus Dolomedes; species Dolomedes plantarius. The sequence goes on along the minus strand of OU015494.1, from coordinate 82,639,690 downwards.
TGTATGACTCAATGCCCGATCGTATCGCATCGTGCATTCGCGCTAGAGGGGGTCCAACGGAGTATTAACTCCTCCGTTCTTTTGCCTTTTTTCTCTGAAATAAATTATCTTTTTTCTTTGATTTATTATCATTTACTTATATCAAAGTAGTCATTACGTATGTAAAATTTCGTTTCATTTTGATGACTCCTTGGTGCGCTAATTTTTTGTCCATGAGTTGTACTTTATGTAAAGCATCCAATTATCATGTTTATTACTTTGTATAACACAGGAATTTCACAAACAGGAAATGATTCAATTTTTAAATTTTGAGGTTTTTTTTTTTTTTTAGCTAAAGGGTTTGATAAGTGATAAAACAGTAAAATAGTTCATATTTTACTTTGAAACAACCATCAATGTATCATACTTAGATTTTATTGGTCACAATTTGGTATAATCATAAATTTTTTTTCCCCTTCAAATAACCCTTGAAACTTAAACTTTTAACAAATGTTGAGACTTGTGCATATTAAGAATATAAATAAAATTCATATTTTAGGCTTGGTAATTTCTGTCTTTGTTTATATATTGTTATAACAGCTTGTGAATACAGAATTACTCATTGTCAATTAATTAATACCTGCATTAAAAGCAACAACTTTGGTTTCATACAGTAATTAAAATTTTTACTATCTTTATCATTCAATTAAGTACTGATTTATACAACTGTAAATGAAGTGCTCACTTGTTTTAGAACCAAGAATGGGGAAAGCAGTGATCAATTGTGAATGGTTTAAGATTGTATTAATTAAATAAACTGGTTTTACTAAAAAAAATTTAGACTTCATAAACAACAAGTCAACTTTTTGATCATAGGCTTTAAAAATAACAATTTTTTAAAATTAAAACTTTATTAGTTAAAAAAGAATTTAAGAAGTCACAATGGGTAGGTTGAAATTTCTCTTGTATTTTAAAGATTTTATTATTATAGCAATTGAAAATGTAAAATTGCTTTCTTAATATAGTTATAAATTTTGTTTCTGTTGCATTTTAGTAAATTTAATAGAGCGTATTTTTTCACTTTTTAGTTTAGAATTCCAGTTTGTGTCTGAATGATATATAACTTTATGATAATGTTCATTCATAGGCTTAAAAATAGACTTAAAATTGCAATTTTTTTAAAAATTGAAACTATCAGTTTAAAAAGAATGAGAGTGACAAGTGTTAGGTTAAAAATTCTCTTGTTGTATTTAAAAAGATTATTTATTATTATATCAATTGAAAAATGCAAAATGCTTTCTCTAGTACAGTTATTAAATTTTGTTTTCTGTTGTATTTAGTAAATTTAAGAGCTCATTTTTTCACTTTTTTAATTTAAAATTTAGTTTATATCTGAATGATATATAACTTTATGAATCTTATGCAGGTGGTGGCAGGTTCCCTATTATTGGGCTGGTATACAAGCATATGACTTTGTAGCTGGAAAGCAACAAGTGAAATCTAGTTACTTTCTATCACGAAATAAAGCCTTGGAACTTTTTCCTATGCTGAAAAAGGGACAATTATGTGGAGCACTTGTATATTATGATGGTAACTCGGATTTTCTATTTTTTAATAAATTTTTAATATGTTCATGATCTTTTGTTTCTGTAAAAGCATCCTTTTATTGGTTATCACAATAGAAAAGTGTTTTTTTCAAGACAAATTGGAAGGCTTTTTACTGAAAGTGTGAAACCATTTCTTTATAAGATCTGTGCTTTTTTGGTAGCTATTTGTATTGTGTAATTGAAAAATGCTGTATATTTTAAAGATTCAAAGTTCAATGATGTATTGAACATACAAAATCAAATTATTCAGTTAGAGTCCTGTAAAAGCAGGAATTCTTAATTTAGTGAATTTAATCATTAAAGGTTTTTTTCTTTTGATAACGTGTATGTATTTAATGTACCATATATTGTAAAATATTATTTCTATTTATAATTTTGCTGTATATAATTACAGAGGCTGTGTTCAAGTTATATAAGTAGCATGTTATCTCTAATGCTATCAGGTAAATCAGATTGTAGCAAAGCAATATGCAAATATATGTATAACTGCATTAATAGATACTGCTTTGAAACAAAAAGTAACAACAATATATCTTTTAATAAGTCATTGAAATTAAACAAATAACTTTAAAAAAATGCTTAGTCTTTAGATCAGAAAGACAATTGGATCCTGCCTGGTTAAAATAAAACCTGTTTGGTAGTGGGAAAAAATAATTTTCCATACCTGATGCAACTTTTAAATGATGAAAATAAAAATGTATATAGTATAGAGGTGTGTAGATAACTTTCAGAGAAAAAAGAGTATCCTAATGTTTGTAAAATGTGTTTCTTGTAAAATTTCTTCTATATAATGTCTAGAGTTTGATTTCATTTCTTGATATGTTGTGAAAAAGTAAAAATCTGTTTTGTGTATATTATATTTAGAATCTGAATTAAAGGCTCTGGTTCAAAGCTTTTTTTAATTTATTAAAAAGATTCTTAATTAATTTATGATTAATATAGGTCAACATAATGATGCAAGGATGAACTTATCTATTATAATAACAGCTGCACGTTTGGGAGCAAATGTTGCCAATCATGTTGCAGTTGTAATCTTCTAAAAAGACAGGATGCAGAGAGTATAGAAGGAAAGTGTATGGAGCAAGAGTGAAAGATATGTTAACAGGTATTTTTTTTTTTTACATGTAAAACTACTGTTTCAGCTAAATTTTTGCCTTCATCTCATAATTGTTGATTTCTGTATCAAAACTGGAAATGCCACGATAACATTGTAGTGGATTATGTGATCAATTATACAAATTCTGCCTTCTGAGTCACAATGCTAAAAATTTATAAAAGTACCTATAGATTTCCAATTAAGTGAAACAAAATCTCTACTATTGTTTCCTTTGTTTTGTCGACGATGCTTTGGCTTCTGCATGTTACCATCATTGATTCTGTTGAATGATATTAGTGCGTTTATAGTTAGCAACATGTATGTTTTCATGAATTATTATTGGTATCTTTTGTACTTCAGAAAATAGTTTCAACTATTAGTGGAGAAGAGTTGTGCACTATGGACTACATAACTAGATTTTGGATGTTACCATAAGTTTTAAGTAAAAAAGTTTTTTCTTGCTGCTTTTTATCTATTTTTGGTAACAGCAACTTTCATATAAAAACTGAAGTTATTTGAACATGTTGGATATTATTGAAAAAATACCAAGTATTTCATGCTGTTCAGTGTATATATAAGAATGTTTTCGTCATCCTCATGTGGGAAGCATGTGAGTTACTGTAGGCTTGCCTGTGTCGCATGTCTGTAATGGTATTTTTTATGTACGCCATTATTTGTTTTTACCATGTTCCTAATGTATGACAAATAATTGTCACATTTTATATATAGCCTTAGTTCATCAGTATTTTATTTTATCAATTTTGACAAAGCTGTTGCTCATACTTGATCCTATTGCCTTGAAATGTCAATGTTGTTTCCTGCAAGTTATGATTTTGTGTATTTAGAGATGGAATTTGACTTAAAATACAAAAATGAAAATGCTAATATAATATTAAATACTTTATACAATTCTTTAAATTTTGCCTTTTCATTTAAAATTGATTATTTATGATGTGGTATATTTTTCCTGTAAAAATTTTAAAATTAATTTGGCATTTATTAGTCATTGACTGGTAATAAGTAATGTTTTGACTTCCTTACTTATTCCCCTCTTTTACGTTTTTGAAAATTAATCCAAATGTATATTATTTTATTTTAAATTATGTAGGCAAAGATTGGGATGTGTATTGCAAAATCTGTTATAAATGCGACAGGTCCATTTACGGATTCTATTAGAAGAATGGATGATGATAAATGTCCTATTATTTGTCAACCTAGTGCTGGAGTTCATATTGTATTACCTGACTATTATAGGTATGTGTTTGGGCGTTATAATTGTTGTAATATTCTCTCAAATAGGGAAGAAGTATCGTTATTCTAAATTAAGGCAATTAAAAATATAACTATATGTACCAATAGCTCATAGAGGACAACTCTATTGAAGCCTCATCAGGAGTCAAGTAACCTAATATCCTGAGTTTTAGAACCTCTTGAAGAATTTTATGGGTTTTTTTTATATAGGCACAATATGTGCTATACAATTATGGATATATACACCCACACTCATGTGTGCATGTATGTATAATACATAAGTATGGTGTTGCTCATCTAACATTATTGAAACAAAATTGCGTATTTATGAAAAGTACCTTACAGTTCTGTGAATGTACTTTCTATAATATGTTTATTAAAGTAAGAAAAATGATTAACTCTCTTTTAAATTTGAGCTTCCTTCTAGAAATTTGATTAGAATAAAGCACTTTTATAAAAAATATTTAAACTATCCTGAGCTCAAATTCTTACATGATTAAACAGTATGAATTTATTATAAAAGTTGTAGCAAACTGTTTTCAAAATTATTAAAAGTAGTTAAACCATTACAAAATATCTGTAAATAAAAAAAAGTATTAAAAATTTAATAGTTTCTTGATATTTGTCAGTGGAATACATGTTACACTATAGGATTTTTACTGTAAATGACCGTCTCATGAAGTAAAATTATTCAAGGTTAGAGGACAAAAGAAGAAGAGGACTTTATTAACTGGCACTGTTAAATTTGTAGCATACATAATTCTTCTTATGTATAAATCTTGAATTTAGTGTCATATTATCATGTATATGGTTCAGTACTCATATCTACATCACTTTTTCACGGTGAACAATATTTTTAAGGTTATAAGATTTATGTAAATGCTTTAAATAAATGAAAAACACTTGTCTAATAAATTGTTTCCCTTACACCTTTTTATAAAACAATTTAGTTTGGCATACTTGAATGTATCACTTATGAATATCTTTGCTGTGATATAATGATTGTTAAAACTACTTTTATAAATAGTTTTTAGGAAATAAGGTGTACCGTTTTTGTTCTATTCTTGACCAAGAAAGCTTCCACAGTTTTCGAATTTTTAGTGCAAGAATTCACTATCTGTATATGATGTAGTTCTCAGTTTTATTAAAAAATTTTACTTTATTTTGGAAGTGTCATTTACTTTTGCATGTTCCTCTATGTTTTTATTAGTTTATTATTGACTTATAGTGACAACAGTTGATCAAATGTTTTGAATCCACACTTTCATAAATATATTAATGGCTGTAGGAAATTTTAATTGGAAAAGTTATATTTTGTGAGAAGTTCTTGTTCATGAAGTAAAGGTACTTCATGAACAATCATGCACTTTATCTTTCATTATGCATTGAACCAGCTGTCATATTTTTTAGAAAACATAAATCTATAGTGGAAGTAGAATTTGTCAGAAAGGATGTTCCCATTTATAAAGCTATTTTTTCTTCATGTTTTTTATTAGTCCTGAGAACATGGGATTACTTGATCCAGCCACAAGTGATGGTAGAGTCATATTCTTTCTTCCTTGGCAAAAAATGACAATAGCAGGTATTAAGAATTAAATTTTCTTTACTGTTTTATAACACATGGAAATATAAATACTTGTTAATGTTTATGACTTTACATGTAGCTGAATGTTTTAAAATTGTATTCTTGGTCATGCATTGTTTTGTCACTGAAAGTGTTCAATCACATATTTTGTAATTCTTTAAAAGGTATCTAAAATAAATAAGTTTTGTGACCAATGAAAACTGTGGAGATACTTTCTGGTATAAGGATTAAACTATTTATTGGTATAGATGCTATTTATCATGTATGTGTCATGATATAAGTGCAAAATATTTGTTGATTTTACCAAAGATTTGTATAGGATTTTTCAAACCATAAGTAAAGAATTTATTATTTTTTCTTGAGAGATATTTGGTACCTTTTTTGATTTAAAATTTACAGAATACTTGTATTTGTAGCTTAGTGGCATTTCTTTAGTTTCACTAGTTGTGATTATTACTCTATTTTTTTTTTAGTCAGGAAATAAATAATTTGAAATGAACTGACATACTGCGGTACATGTGAGTGAAATTTTCAACATCTCAAAACTTAATTGTGGAAGGGGCCTCAAAATTCTCAAATATATGGGAAATGTGAGACCTCAAAGTATGTCATAGGATACGAAGGGATTTTAAGAGGATTTTTTATACCATTACAATTCATCTGTAACTTTTGTAATGTATCCTCACGCAGTTCTAGACTCTCTACTGTTGTTCTTCCTCTTGGAAAGTCATGAACATAAATGAACAGAATCTTACTATCAGAATACAACTATTGTTGCTTTTTCTGTCTCCTAAGTGAGTCAGTATAGGTATTTTTTATTCAGTTTTAACATCATAATGAGGAGCAATTTAATCTTCCATGGTGATATGTTGGGATCTACAAAATTGCATTTAATGTACGTTCCACTTACACATGGTTTATGCATTTCTTAGTTTTAATTTTACATTTTGTACAGTGACCTGTAAGAGCCTAAATTGCTGCATTTTATGTGGTGGAGAAGCAATTCCAATAGATACCATTAGCACTCTAAATATATGAGGATCCATAGAATTGTGCTCTTCTGTTTTTACTGCTTATCAGTTCATACCCATGATGATCCCATAACCTGGGCAAAAACTACTCATGACTGCTGTACAGAGAGAGAAAAAGTAAGGGAGGAAATGTAAATTGGAATGTTGCCTATTCTATATAAGCATAAATTATACATCTTTTAAATGTGCTGTTCAGCAAAAGCTTAAAAGTAACCTTCATCGCTGCTTTTCTGTACCTTTTATTTAATCTACTGCGTTCCATTTCATTTGTATTCATTTTAAATTCAGTGCAAGCAGCAATTTTGGATAGCAAGTATTTTACATCATCTATGTGTTATGCTAAAATAACATTCTCTGACATGATTATATGCAACAATATGCTGAATGAGGTGTGTAGAAATTAAAAAAAAATTTACCATTAACTACCATTAGCTACTTATTTGGGACTAATAAAGATGACACCAGACAATAAGACTACTCAAATTTATGTGAGGATTTTAGGATAGAATCTTTTTGAATTTGTTAGGTATATATAGTTTTTAATTTCTTACTTAATAAAGATGGTAATAAAATATAATAAATAAAATAAATATATATACAAATATATATAATATATATAATAAACATATTTGATTTTATTTTAATGTTACCTTCAGAGCATACACACGAAACACCAATTTTAAGTCAATATTTTCTGTAAAAGGGGAATCTTATGGTCTAATAAATACAGTAATCATACTTGTATATACTTATGAAATTTTTTTCAGAAATCATAAAATTTTGTTCATTTAAGACTAATTCAAAATAACATGGCATTAATCCTTTGAAGACAGACAATAGATATCATCACTGAATGCAAGGAATAGGTAACTCCAAAAAAATTATTTTTGAGATTTCTGGCTGTTTATAGCTAAATTACATAAGAACTGAATGCAATAACGAGACAATTCACTTTACTGCTAACTTAATGCCATGTGTTGGATAGTGTAATAATTAGACAAACAGAACGATGAGTATTTTCTCACTGAAAGAAGTAGACATTTGAGATCTTCAAGAACCTGAAGAATCGAGTTACCTAGTTCTTGCAATCAGTTGACGATATTTACTCGGAACATTTTAGTTTAATTTTCTTGATGTTACTCTTCACTAACAGTAGTTAAAAGGCATTTATCTGAATGTTAAACCTTCAGTGTAATATCACTAAAGATTTTTTTCTCTGGTGAGGGAGGTTTAAAAATACATTTCCTAAATGTAAACAGATAATATGACAGGAGTCCTTTTAACTAGAAGTTAAGTATGATCCACTGGTTTGTTGGAATAGTGTAGCAAAAACATTATTTCATGGGAGAAATGTTTTTGCAAACTTTTTGATGAAAGTAATAGTGATGATACAATTTTTAAAAATTCAGGTAAAAAGAAATGGCGTTTGTTCTTGAGCCATAAAGCAGGAAACTGCAAAGACAAATTTTACCAGTTTAAAGAGTGAAATGTTTTACTGTGGCACTGTGTGTTTTCATATTGCTATTTATTTCCAAGCACTGATATTTTTTATCAGTGTTTTTGAATATGTTGTTATATGTATGATAATACTTAAATAACCTAAAGAAATCTCTATTTTCATGCAAAAGCAAGCCTGTTATGTAAAATAAAAATATAAAATCCTTGTTTAATGTTAATTTGTATTGTAATAGAACTAAATTTTCAAGGTTGGTGATAATTTTTTCCTTTTTTTCTAGAACTATGAAATAAAAAAAGACCATAATCTTATAAATATATTCAATGCTAATTTCATCCTGCTAAATTTATCATATTTCCCTATAAACTCTATTGCATTTTGTGTTCTTGTGGTATGTTGGAAGCTTAGCATGTTAAATCTCCTATTTTCTATGGAGTGACTGCAGCTAATTGTTTAATTCTTGGTTGAAAATTTAGTGTGTGCATGTTTGTCATAAAAAAATTAAACTTTAAAAAGGAAAAGCTTAGGGATATTTGGCCATTTTCGATTTGGTTTTGTAGAATTTTTGATTTATTAACGTGTAAGAGAGAGAATTATTGCATTTGCTACAATTTTCATTGTTAAGTTCTCTTTAACCAGGAAATTTTAAAGTTCTTTGTAAATTATTTTTTGTATCTAGGTACTACTGACAGACCTTGTGATGTAACTCATCATCCTAGCCCTACTGAAGATGAAATTCAGTTTATTCTGAATGAAGTAAAAAATTATCTTAGTCCTGAAATTACTGGTGTGTGCATCATTATTTTGAATTTTGAGATTTATCTCTCCATTTAATTTCTAATCTGAATTCTTTTCCTTTTTTAAACAAATGTTGAACTATATAAATTAATAATATTTTGGTATTTTTACAGTTCGTCGAGGTGATGTCATGTCTGCCTGGAGTGGCATAAGGCCATTGGTTTTGAATCCCAATAAAGGTTCAACTGAGTCTCTGGCTAGGAACCACGTGCTTCATATTAGTGACTCAAATTTAATAACAATTGCTGGTACTGTTTCCTTTGTTTTTATGGACTTGTATTTTAAATTAACTTTTAAATTAATGTGCTTGATAACATGATACAAATGTACACATGTGAAGTGCTCCATTTCTTTATGTTGCTCAGCAAACACATATGCATTTCTATTAACTTTGAATGTGTGATGCTTCAGACTAAAATATAGTTTCATCAGTAATTTGACTTCAGTGTTGTTTGTTTTATTTTTAGCGCTTGTAATCAAAATAATTTTATAATAACAATCTTATGTATAAAAGAAATAAATATGATATAGTGGATCTTTCTTAAATATGTAGTCTTTTGTTTTGTTTGTTGTCAAACCATTTTTTATTACCAAGAGTAGCTTGTTACCTGAATATTGATCACTGAAATTAACTTATGTGTATTATACAATTTAAAAGATATATTCATTCTTTTATAAAACTTGTCAAAAATTTTATTTATTATTATTATTTTTTTCTTTCCCAGAATGATTTTGCTTATTTTACTTATTTTGTCAGAATGATAATAACTTAAAATTGTAGTTATAAAGTACTGATAATTTATAATTATTAAGAAAAAATAATTCAGTTTTTAAGTTTTGTAATTAATAAAATTGCATATAATTAATTACATGTATGTAAACAATTAGAACACACAAAGTATTAAAATAGTTTAGTTTAGAAAAAATAAATTATTGAACTTTCAATAATTCCTATAAGAAATATTTTATATAATGTTGAATGAGTTAATCATAAATGTTGAATCTTGTTTCAATCCATAGGGCTTGTGCTTTTAAACAAGAGTTACATAGTTTTGTGAATTCCAATTTTATTTTTTTTAGGCCTTTGAGATATCCATTTCTCCCTTCATAAGATAGTTTGATAATTTTTATGTCTTTAAGTTAGTAATTATGTCTCACATTAACTTTTACTTGCATTGTGTACCCAGAGAGGGGGGGGCAACTGGGCACGTTGCCCCAAGCCCCCAACTGGCCAGAGGGGCCCCAAAAATTTTTTTTAAATTTATTTATTAGATTTCTCTGATAAGGAAAATTCTGAAACTTGTACAGTACTTCAAAATTTCAAAATAATCTCCTGAAAAAAGTGCCCCCCCCAAAAAAAAATTTAAAAAAAAAATTATTCAATTAATCAGATCTTTCTTACTAAAAATAGTCTTCTGAAATATAGTCTTGGGGGCCCCCAACAGAAGTTTGCCCCATGCCCCATAAAGTCTCTGGGTGGCCCTGTGTATGTTTATATGTTATCACTTTTACCATTAAGTATTAATCCCTGTGAGAAATGTTTATAATGAAGATTAAAGAATTTTTTATTTTAATACTTCTATTTTCAGGGAAGATTCTATAAATAAATATATTCTTTCTCCTTGTGTATCCTAGTATTACATCTTGAAACATTGCTGTTTTTTATCTCAACTATTTTCAATGCATTTAAAACCGGTTAAATGAAGTGTTAAAAAATTTGTAGATGATTTAGCAAATCATGTAGATCCGTATGTTGTCTTTTGTGATCATACATAAACTGCTTAGTGTTCCAAAATGTATGCGAAATATACTTCAGGATTACAAGTTTAGGTACCAATCCTCAAATAGCTGAAGTATTTTTTAATGGAGTTTTTTTTTACCTCTCCTTTGAGCACTTTGAAATTGAGGTCAACAGTTCTAAATATTGCCATGGAATAGTATAAATTTCCAATCATGTACAAATCACTTGAAGGTTTTACTCTCTCTGTCGCATTGGTCACAGTAGCAGTTTTATTCTCTGCTCTGCCTTTGGTTTCTTTTGCCATTCAACTCAAAGTACATGATTGTTGTTCTAAATGGTTTTTCAGAAATATGCAGTGGACCTGCTAAGATAAATGATGCCAAACTTAGAAAAATCCTGGTGACATTTCAGATATCATTTCACACATATATTACATATCTGTTTTGACAGTCTCTCCGCATCTGTCACTGTCATTGTGCATTCCAAATGTTAGTAGTCCCAAGCAGTGTGTGAAATAATATATTTGCAAATAAAATTCAGCTTTGCATTGGCAGGACATTGATATAAACCTTGCTCCTTTTCGCATCAGATTTTACTGAAAGAGCTTTAAAGGTTACAGTATTAATTTAAAATCTGATATTTTGGTAGTAATTTGACTATGTAATTTTAATGATTAATATCCTTGTTTATGTCTGACTTTAGGGGGTAAATGGACAACTACAGAATTATGGGCTAAAGAGGCAGTTGATGCTGCAGTAAACACTTGCAGTTACAGCCTAAATCAGATTGTCAGACAGATGGTCTTCTGTTAGAAGGTGCAAGTGGATGGACTCCTAATTTATATTAGATTAGTACAAGATTATGACTTGAAAGTCAGTGGGATTTCAGTTAGTATGTTTTAAAATTTTATATGCGTTTATAAAGCAATCATTACAATTAGTTTTTCTTTGTTCTATTGTAGGTTGCCCAACATTTAGCCAATACTACGGAGATCAAGCTTTTGCGGTTGCTAAACAATCCTCTCTGACTGGGAAAAAATGGCCTATTATTGGTCGTCGTCTACATGAGCAGTTCCCTTATATAGAAGCTGAGGTTATATTTCTGCTTTATTACATTTTTATAATTATGGATATATTTATAACACTTCATGATTACTGCTTGTTTATTATTATAAATATTTATATTTGATTTTTATTAAATTTTATAAATTAGCTAGTTATTCCATCCTTAGGGTGAATAGTTATTGTGTATTAAAAGTAATAGGTTTTGAGGTGTTACCTGTGAAAGTGCTTGTGTGTTTATAGTTTATAAATGTTCATATTTATGAGCTTAAATGCAATCATTTACTTGTGAAATGTACTAATTAAGTTAATCATATTTATGGACATTCTTCTATTTACCTTTGACCTGTGAATAATCAAATTTCTCTTTGCTGGATTCTAGCATTGTTTCCAGTGTTAGTATGAATCCTCTAGCCGCTCATACCTCAGTGTGTATGAGCTGCTTGAAATTTTGATGTGTCTTTGTAAAGAAATCGTTAAATAGCCTAGATATGTAGGTGTAAATTCACTCAAGTTTGAAGTGCATTAAAAATTGTAAATATTTATTAATAACAATTAATATTTCTATCCATGGCAAAAAGTCAGATGTGTTAGTTTATGTATGAGTGAAAAATATTGCATGTAATACATGAAAAAGCAAATCAATTTTTTATATTTATATGAAAACTAGCTGAATACCTGTGCTTCCCTATGGAGTACATTCAAATTAACCATTCAATACACCAGTCAATGTATGCAATTAATACCAAAAAAACAAAAAATATATTTATTATAAATACAACGGTCAATGTATGCAATTAATGCAAAAAAAAAATATATATATATATATATATATATCGTAAGGGATATTTTTAAATAGTGTAGAAGGAAATATTCAAATTAAATCTAATAGGACATAATAAAGAATATAGTACAGTTTGAAGAACATACCTTTTACTGTATTTTAATATTTTTTTTTGGATAATGTTTCAATCATCTGCGGGCATTAGAAAGAAAAAAAAATTGTCAATTTATTTCGTTTGTTATGCACATGACACAAAATTAATTTAAAGTATCACAAAAAAAAGAGAAACCACATCATCAGTATTTAATAATAAATTCTAAAAATTAATCTTTAAAAATTCCCCAAATCAGAAAAGGGAGGGTAAGATTTCGAAAAAGGGTTTCATTTATAAAGGAATTTTAATGATCTTTCTCGGATATAAATTTTATAACCCTCCGATTATTATTTTAAATGCAGACTTTAAAGAATGTTGAAAAACAGCTTTAAAAATATGCCTATAAGAAGAATTGCCATGCAAAATTTCAACCCTTTAAGTCCAAGTGTTTGTCTGTGCATTATCTGTCAGTCATCACTTACAGAACTGTTTTATATATATAGATTATTTAAAAACCAACCTGCTTAGCTGTTTCTTCAAAGGCAAATGTTGTTTCAACTCCTGCTTAATAAATTACTCATAAAAAGATTATAAGGATATAGTTTATAATATTGGAAGCTGGCTCTGATGGTACATCTCTAAAAGTGTCAGAAATTGTAGTAATAGTCCACAGAATTAATTATCAAAGTCTCAATTTGAAACAAAATGTTTGTTGGAGATGCAAGGACATTGTGATTCTCTCTCTCTCAGCAACATACTTCTTAATGATCCCCTCAGCATTATGGGATTATTACTGTGAAATATCACTAATCTTTGAGGTAAATTTTCATGATCTTTTCTGTATAAAATTTGTGAGGAATATTGAATTATATTGAAATATGTGAAAACACCAGTGATATACATTCTAGTGTTATTGTTTAGAGGGCAAGAAAATTTTAGATTCTATACATTAAACTATTTTATGTTAAAATATTTATGGGTGTTGTGCATATTTTTTTCTGAAAATGGTAGAAATTAATACAATCTATTCATCTTTAAACATAACATAAAAAATATTTACCGCCTTTGCATAAGACGGTAAATATTTTTTATAGATTTTTTTTATGTTCAAAATTCAAAATTTACTGTTAAAGAGGAATTATTAACCTCTATGTCAGTTTTGATGTGAGTCCAGATTATTTAAGATATTTTGTGGTTGAGAGATTCTGATCAGCTGTTATAAAACTTCTGTATGAGTCATATGTTTATAATTCTTAGGTTCGCTATGCAGTAACTGAATATGCTTGCACAGCCATAGATGTAATAGCTCGGCGACTTCGTTTATCCTTTCTTAATGTTCAAGCAGCTGAAGAAGTTCTACCATCTGTAATCTCCATAATGGCTGATACTTTAAAATGGAGTAAAAGTAGACAAAAGGTATTGGGTTTATATCATATAATTTGCATATGAGCAGTATTACTTGTCATCTAGTGTTGTTTAATGTATTTCTTTATTTATATTAAAAAGAAATATTTACAGTATGCTGTTCCTGTATTTCATGTCAAATATCTATCTTAAGATAATTATAATGCAATTTTAAGTATTGACTCAAAGAATCATACTCAGTTAGCATATATAGAAAAAAAATCTTTTTCATTTTTACCCAGAAATTTGCAGATTGTATATCTGTATCTGCATATTGTATTGTTAGTTTGTAAAATGTAGGTAATATAGAAAGAGCCATTTTGGATCATCTGAGTTGTTTTCTTATTTTATTATATATGTACTACTACTGTTCTAACACAATGTAAATAATTCAATAAGAAATAAAACATATAAGAGGGAATAGACAGCCGAACAAATTAACATAAAACCTACCCTAGCATTGGAAATTTTAACTTTTCAATAAAAGATTGTGCAGTTGCAACAAATCATACTGAAAACAGACAAATATAACTAAAAGTAGATAATTCAACAAAGCAAGATAATTATTAGCAGGAAGAATACTACTGTTCTATTATACAGTGTGTACATGAATATCCCAACTTTGCAGGGCTATTGAAAGAAAACTAAACAAAGTACAAACTTGTTGTTCATTGGAAATCAAAAATAACAGTTGAAAGTTTATATATGACACAGTTATAAGTGTTCAGTGTGAGCCCCTTTAGAACACGAAGGATATCGATGCAGTATGATAACTAATCCCACATTCTTTTCAGCATGTTTGGTGTGACGGTTTGTATAGCTGCAGATATGCGTGTATTAAGTTTGTCAACGTCATTTGGTAGCGATAGAACAAACACCTGATGTTTGATATAACCCCAGAAATAAAAAATCACTTGGAGTGATGTCAAGGCTGCAAGGAGGCCATTGATGAAGAAAGAGCTAGGTCCTGGGGTGCTCGGCTACCAATCCACCAGTGTGGCAACTTGTCATTTAAAAATCTAATCTTCATGAACTTTCAACTGTTATTTTTGATTTCCGATAAACAAGTTTGTACTTTATTTAGTTTTCTTTCAATAGCTCTGCAAAGTTAGGATTTTCATTTATGTACACATTGTACTATGTCCTTAAACTGCTTAATCATTTTGACTTGACAGATCATTAAACAGACCTCCTCTTTGTGTGGATGAAATGGATAACCAAATTCCGCCTATGACCTGGAGCTAAGAAAATGCATATATAGAAAGAATCAAGTCTTTTACATCTTTTAGGGAGCCAGCTTATAAAAATCTTAATACCAAAATTTGTATTACAATAAAAAAGGTTGAGGATTTGAAAAATTACTTGTGAGTTCATTTTTTTTGTGATAGTTTGTATGACAAATTATCAATTAATGTATAGCATTTCATGTAAAATAATGGAACACAGATATTGAAATGCAACTGATGTTTTACTATATTTTTTCAGGAGGAATATGAAAAGGCAAAAGAGTTCCTTCATAAGGAAATGGGCTATGATGTAAACTCTAAATCAATGGCTACACCATATAATTTTTCAAAGGATGAAATTAATTCCTATACCAAAAAATTCCAGTCTATAGATAAAGATAAAAAGGGATATATAACTTTCAATGATCTTAGATTACATCTGACAGTAAGTGCTTTATAAAGTTGTTGTGAATTTTCTTTTATTAGCAATGGGACTATTTATTTAAATTTTCAAACTGCATTGCCGTATTTCTGTTTTAAATACTGAAATGAGTGGTTTACTGTTTAAAGATAATAATCCTGTATAATATGTATTGCATTTTTGTGCTCGCATTATATTACAGCAATTATTTTAAAACTTTTTCTTCAAATTTATTAAGCTGCAGACACATATACATGCATGAGAAAAAAATGGTAGTGAGACTGTTTGTAAAACCCATCTCATAGGCCACTTGAAGTTTGTGTAATTTTTTTCTGAAAGCCCTACATTTGGTCTTAACACATTGTTATAATATTAAAAGTAGGGGGTTGATTTGTGATAATAATAATAAATTTGGAAAATCTTTGGATTGATTGGCATACTTGAGCCTTGAATCCTTATTTACACTTTTTTATTTTGTCTAACCTCTTTGCTTGTCAGAACTGTATTTACTTTGAAAAAATGATTCTTCAGATTTAAGTTACTGTTTGTGATTAAAAGACCTTTAAATTCAAAAAATATTTTTCTTATTGTTCACCTTGTTTCCCCTGCCCTTATCACTACATTAATATTTGGGTAAATTTGCCTACTAGCATTAGAAAATACTGTGTTTGCTCTAGGTGATATGAACCTATTTTTGGAGCATTTTGTTGCTGTGTGCCTGAATTGTGTTTGAAATTGCTGCTTAGTCACTTTGTATCTCACGGTATATGATTATATTTTAAAATATGTAAAAGTGATTCTACTTTTCAATTGAAATAAGACAGTCATATCAAATGTTTGTAATTCTGTATATTATGCTCATGAATCTTTTCATTCAATTTGGATTAAGGGTTTAAGAGAAAATAAAATGGTTGGTTGACACATTTATCATTCAAGGGTTTTATATATATATATATATATATATATTGTGTTACTGTGTTATAGGACATACAGTAGCATGGAAAAGGCATGAAATGATGTTTTGTTGTTCACAATGTTTTCCGAGTTTAGTTTTTCAATGAATTAATTTAGTTGCAAAAGTGTTTATATGCTGTTTTTGCCACTACAAGCATGCTCTTTCTTGGACCTAAATTTTCTGTAGGATACATTGTCTGTGTAACTTGTGCCAGTTCAAAGAAAATAGTTAAAATATCCATAATTTTTCCAAACAGTTTGATAAAATATAATCCCAGATATGATACAGAAATTATATTTTTTCTAAATCTTCAGGGTGTGTGTGAAATTTTTTTCCCCTTCTCAACAATTTTTTATCTCCTATGTGTTTACTTGCTTGCAGATGTGATTACTAATAAATTTATGAAAGGAACTTCTTTTCCCACAACTTTTATAGGTTTTCTAGTCATAATATGGCATATTTTAAAGTCATAGTATAGCAGGATGATATGTAATATGAAAGCCAGAAAATGTAGAAATCTGCAATATGGGTAATAAAATATGGAAATATGCTTCTTCTCTGTGGCAAGTAACTGTATACCATACTGTGGAATTTCCAAAATCAATATATTTTACTGTCTGAGTAAAATCTGATGATATCTTTATTAGATTTCCCAAGAATTGCCTTGAATCCAAGATACTTTTCCTACCATTTATTTACTTTAAGGCAGAGATTAAGGTTTCGTTTGGGTCCCTATTTAATGTTATGTTTAAATATGATGGTACCCCTAATGTAATATATATCTAACGAAATCCACTGTAAATTTAGGTAACTGCAGAGCTCTTTTTTTCCCTTTGTTTTACACTGGATTTTGTTTTCTGATGCATACTTCATACTTTAAACTTATGGTTGAAATAATGAACACAATAAAGATTATTAAAAAGTAATGCTCAGAATTTCTAAGAAAAGCAGAAACCACTAGTACACAAATAAATCTCATGTCAGATGAGGTTGCTGCTGTCTTTACCATGGTATATAGAACTTACAAATGATTTCTCTGTAATAATGGGTTTTCAGAGGATTCACAATCCTCTGAAAATCCACTATTGCAGAGAAATCATTGGTTTTAGGTCAGGTACAGCTGCAATTTATGAAACTTAATAAATATCCTTTTTGTTATGTAGGTTCAAGGAGAAAATGTAGATGATCAGACCTTGCATGATATTCTTAATGAAGTTGATTTAAATAAAAATGGACAAGTTGAACTTGGAGAGTATTTGCTGGTAATTTGCTCTTATTTCAGTACTTGTATTAAATATTTTGTCTGACTGCTGTAAACAGTTTTCTATTATCTGAATTCAGCATTTACTGTTTATGGCAATTTATACCTTTATGCATGTGTCTATATTTATTTTATATTAAAATATGTATTATTAGTCTAGTATTCTAAGGTGTATAATATCTTATGTCAGAAATTTGAAATTATCTTTAATCTTGGTTGCTACCGTAGTTTTAGTAGATTTTTTCTGTAATCAAGTAAAACCTCTAAATTTGATAGTATTTCTGATAAAAGTTGCAAATCATTTCAAGATATGTATTTTCATTACTCTGGTAGAAATCTATTTCATTTGAATACTTTAAAAAATAATTTGCAAAAGCTTTTTAATTTTTTAACACTCAGACATCTGTGGAATTGACTTTCCTTAGCAGTGTAAAGATGAGGGAATCAAAAACATTACAAATTTGTCATCAAAGATATTTGGTCTTAGTCTCAGAAAGAGCTAATAGATTAATTTAACTCTTACAGAAGGATTATGATCAAAAGTTAGTAGTATGTAAATAACAGGAAATGCTAATTAAATTGCCCGCAACATGCCTCTAAGTGAATAAAAAGAAAAATTGTCAGAATATGATTAAACAAGTAGCTTAATGTGTAACTTTCACAATTTGCGTTAAATGGTTTCTGAACTGAAGATGAAGGAATAGACAAATTATTAACTAAATCGGAATTGAAAAAATTGTTTTAATAAATTTATTACAGAAAATTTTAAGTACCATTTATTATTAATATTATTGTGTACAAATGCTGGGCTTTTGACAATCAACTCATTAACCTTCTTACCTTCCCAATATCTTTGAACAATAAAACCAAAACCACTAAGTGCTGTGTACTTATCTAAATGTTCACCATTCATTGCTCGTTCAGAGTTACATAAAGTACAATTAGGTGAGTTTTCAGTCCAATTCTTATAAAAGATGGGCATTGAGGCAATTGTATCCAGTAATAAGATGAAATAGGCAACAGCAGCACCACAAGAAAAACCTCATCTTGAAATTTTAAGTAACATACCAAATCTTAATCATACTTAATGAACTTAGCATTTGAAGGTCAAAAACAAATGTATGTTTCTAATGTGTTTTCCAGAGCTTTTTGGTCTTTCTGAAAATGTTGCAGTTACTATTATATGAAAATATCAATATACTAAAAACACTCCTATGAAACTGAGATATGGTCATTTTAGAAAGAGAAAGACACTCTTTTTCAAATATAGCCATAAAATTAATCAGCAATATTTTATTCAGCATAACAAATGCATAAAATGGGGAACCAAAAAACTCTCACATGACTTCTTAAGCACAATTAAAATTACAAATTTCTAATTCCTTATGTAAGAATTAATAGACTAAGCTGGTGGTATGCCATCCATTCTCTGGTTAAATAATGGCATATAGGTTAAGCCTAGAAACCAAAAACTTCAAATAAGCATTTTTGACTCAAATACAACAAATTTTACAGTATAATTAAAGAAAATGTAATATTCATCTGTAAATTTTAAGAGTATTGTATGGTTAATTACATTTTATAACTCTCATGTATTATGTTGCTTTTCAAAATCAGAATATTGTGTATCAAAAGATGATTAGTGCACTTCAGCAACTGGAAAAAAATTTCATTTAGTGACTTTTAAAAGAAAAGTTTAACATATTTAGGAGAATATTAAAAAAGTAATGAATAAAAATATATTTTTAATATCAGCTTTAAGTCGTCATAACTTTTCATATGAAATATTCCCTACTGTAGGGCCGAGTTTTTGTATGTGAACATTTGATATAAATGATGTTTCTAGAATTGAAATAACGTTCCCAGAGTAATCTGTTTTTCCCCACGCCAGCTAAAGCATCCCCTTAGTATTTTACTTTTACTGAAAAAAAAAATCACTTTTACAAGAATTTTTTGTGCTTTATTATGTAGTTGTATTTGTCTGTTCATTTCATAGGCATCTTTTGCATAAGTGTATATATATTTATTTTCATATAGCTGATGAGTGCTATCAAATCTGGAGTCATATCTCAAAATAGACTTGCTGCTGCTGTTGATATTCAGTATGACCGTAGTGTTCAGTCTGTCGATCGAAGTGGTGGTGGTTTGTAGTGAGAATAGTTTGTGATATTTGTTACATATTAAGTTGAGATCAATTTTTAAATAATTTATTTTATATTTTTGTACTTTGTTGAGTTTGTTTTGAAAGTCTATGCTGGTTCTGTAATTTAGTATTCCTTTTGTTCATAATTTATTGATTTTTTATTTAAAGAATATACCAGTCATTGATACTGTTGAAAGATAATTTTTTTATAAATATTTTATATGGGCAATGTGCTAAATTGTTGGTATGAAAGTTACCACATATTAATTTTATCATGTGCAATATGTTGGTTTATTTTTTAAATGTTGGTACATAAAATAGTTGGTCACTTTTTTGAGAAATTATGAAGGATCCTTTTGGTTGTGTAGGAAACAGTACAACATTGTTAAAGGAATATATATGGATAAATTACTGAAGTTATGCATTTTTAAATTTCTGTTTGTGTTTTTCCTTCTGGATTTCTTAATCTATGGATAATAAAATGATCAAGGTATTTGATAGCAGTGAATTTATACATTTTGTTTTCTCTGTAACATCTAATAACATTAGATGTTTTAGATTAAACAAATATAGGCTAATGGTGAACATTTTCTACTTTTTTTAAAATTTTCAGTTTGCTTACAACTTTTTATATCAGGTAAATTTTAATATCAGACAATGGGTTTGTAAATAGTGGATATAACTTAATGTTTATATCTCCTAAATTAACCCAAAGTGCGTGTTGTAAATAAAGTTGTATATTTATTTCTAAACTTGTTTTATTTAATTTAAAAATGCACCCTGTAGTAAATACTTCATTTGATTTGTTGTCCATAGTAGAAAAAATTGCCTTGAAAAATTAACTGTTCTAGCCTTTCTTAACTATTATCCATTTACTTGTTTATGTGTGTGCATGAAAAAGGTTAAATTAACACAAAATAAATAAAACTTGGTAATTTTAATATTTTCCACATATAATTTTAGCATTTGTTGTGCCATAAGTGAGTGCAGTATTTTGCATTTGAAATTAAATATTTTAGGAATACAATTTATTTTACATTATCTCAAGGAAATCGTTACCTTTTTGTGTGAAGTCTTTGATATTTTTTATCTCATTAGTGCATTTAATGCTGTATATGGGGCATCTCCTAACATGACACTAATAAAACTGCTAAGCAACCATTTTGCATTATTTCTTTTAAAGCTACCCAGAGAGATTAATTCATTGTATTTTACTAGCAAAATGAAATTATCATTTTTGATCACTACTTAAAAAATATTCTCTCAGAATTTATACCACAATCTTTAATGTTAACCATATTCATGATCAGTTATGCATGGTTGTGTGTTTGTGTATTGTGGCAGTAATAAGTTTTCTTAATTTATGTGAAAAATGTATTTTAAGTTTTTGTTGGTTCATAGAGATAGAATTACTAGAATTTTTAAAAAAATGTTTTGTGCTTTGTCATTGCTACGATTGATGTTGTGAATGTTTATAAGTGTTACCAAACTTTAATAATAAACCTTCAAAAGAGTGATTTTTTTTCTTTCTCATTTATGTTACAAGGATTTGATGTGCCATTAAATGATAATGCTTAACTATAATTTTACTGATGATGATGAAATATTAACTTTTAGACTACAGGGAAAAGAAGAAATAGTTGAGAAACTTTCAGTTCTTTAGGGTAGGTGTTAATGTAAGGCCAAAGTGAGAGATGTATCAGAACATTGACATCAGTAAATAAGGTTTAAATATAAATATTTATTTAAAAAAAATTGTACAGTTAGTGATAGAGTAGTACACACACAAGCATGATTTTGTGAAATATAAAATGTATAACAGGGACACATTCCTTTAACTCCCAAAGAATACAAAAGAACAAGTTTGGTGACATAACGTGAGATACAGTTTACAGCAGGCTTATTGCTTCATGGACTTCCCTAGAAAAGAAAAATCTTGTTTTAAAACATAAGTAGATATTAAAAATATTTTCATAAACTATTCTTGAAACATACAGGAATTTTAATATAAACTGAGGACCGTGCATTTATTCTTTTCAATTCATTTGTTGCTAGTTAGTTGCCTTATATTTTAGACATTTGCATAAACTTTAATAAATACTCAATGTACACTGACACTCTTGGAAAAGGGAACAAAGCGAGTCCATCATATAAAACATTTCTGCAATGTTATTATAACTGAAAAAATATTTTTAAGACAGATTTAAGTGGAAAATTCTTAGTCTGTAAAAAATTTGGGCTTTTTCTCCCATATCCTATTGGCAAAAAATAAGTACAGGGTGGCTAATAAATACTGTGACAAATATCGAATCATTTAATTACACACAGATGAAATAGAAAATGAAAAATACAACAATATTATGAACATTATACATGAAAGTTTACCATGAAATAATTTTACTCGAATCGACCGCCATCTTTATCGATTACTAAAGATAATCTCTTACGGCACTGTCCTATTGCGGCACGAATCATGCACGTGCCGATGGTATCCCCATTACCATCTCTCCGTTCAATCCAATTCCACCTAAATGCATTCCGGACACCTTCTTCTAATTGTATAATATCACTATTTATATCGAGAAATTTCATAGTGAAATTCTCTTGCGTACATAAATAAAAAATATTTCAATAAACGAAACGAAAAATTTGCATGTGCATCAATAAATGAAACGAAAATTTTACACAGCGGGGAAAAAAAGGTTGCGAAGCGATCAATGACAAATAGCTAATACGGCGAAAAATCCCCTTCTCTACTTATTGGCGCCACGCCAGGAGAGATAAGACCTTTGAACCCAGAGTCACGTGATCGCACATCTGGTCGAACGAAGTCTCTCCCTTTTTTTTCTGCTGCGCCTACTTGCCGAAAAGAATCCAGAAGAGAATGTCCGAGAACCGGGGGAATGAGTCATAACTCGCAATAAGGAAAGAACAAAAAAGAAGTTTTTTCCCCCTTTTCATGCATTATCACTGCCTTTGGAGAAAGAAAGGGAAAGTTTTCACCACACACACTGACCTTGCGTTTTCTGCTTTCAAAGCAAACAAAATTACCCAGATCAAAATAAATAATTCATTATTATTCCTACTTCCTTTTGAACGACGATCCCCGGAATTTCCGGGTATCGAAGTTCAAAATCCCCGGAATTCCGGGGTTTCCCCGGAGCACAACACCCCTGCATTCCTGAAAAAATCTCAACCCCTTCATTTTAATGCGAATGAAAACCTAATTTGACTGGACTATAACCCCCTCCTTTGAAAATTTTCTGCGTACGCTACTGCATGCTAGTATTGTAAATCAATTAAATTTTGTATTTCACTACTTTGTAATTATTATCACTGCTTTCCTGGTATAACTCTAAATTTGTTTAGTAGAAATTCTCATTAGTCGACTTTCTTGGGTAAGAATTCACTGGGCATAAAACATACATTTTTATAATCTATAACATATTTGTGATGATTCTATTAATATCATAAGATACCAATAGAAACTAAAGAAAAAATATGGACCACATCTCGTAAACTAAACTAAATTGTAATTTTCAAAGGATTTTTCCAATATTGCATCAATTTCTCTTTATATGAAATTTTAGAAGCTTTCAGGAATTCAGTATATCTTCCCATTTCATACTAATTTTACTAATAAAGAATGAAACACAGAGTTAGGACACAAATATTTAAATACATTCAATAATAAGTTTTCATAAAAGTATAAATTCCATCATTAAAAAGAATAAGTATAAATAGTTAATGCAAACCTTACTACTCTTTGACTTTACTATAGAGTATATGGTAGTAATCTTTGATTTCATAAGAAAAACTAGAAAGTTAATCATTTGCAAAAACAACTTTATTTCGTAACTCACAGTTTTTCTGACCATAAAATGATAATTCCTAAGCAAATGATTTCAAACCCTGGTAAAATATTAAAGCTATCACTTAAATGCAATGATATTAATCATGGCCAATATATAAAATATGAATTCAGATAAAACACATTAAAAAAAAAATAGCCAAAACAGACTATGGCGAGAGAATTAATACCTCTGATGAAACATTGACACAAGCATCACGATTACAGTTACACCCTAAGTCACATGCTCTCATCTTTTTCTTGCAAGCACATCGCATTGTTCTGCAGTCACCAGGACAACCACAGCCTGAAAATGAACGCTGTAATCGAAAAGGACAATTAAAACTTTATAAGTATTTTTCAAAGAAGTATATTCTTTAATATTTTTCTGTCCATTTGATGTAAAATCTGAGTTTATTTCTATTGATTTTGTTTACATGCAAATTAACATACATGAGAAAGAGCTTACAGAAAAGTAAAGTTTTTAGTGCAAAATAGTGATGTGATAAAGATTATACGGCTGAATATCACATAAATGTACATTTTAGTGTCTCAGGTCTTTATTATTAATTTTAATGAAATAAATCATAAAAATTCATTCTTATTCCTTAAAAATACCTTTTTGGATGAGCTGCAAAGTATAATTTATGATTTTAAAGAAATTTAAGTATTTTTTTATGAAATTTTAAACATTAAAATTGTCATTTTCGTGACTGTCTTCAAGGCCAAATGGTTATATGCAAGGTGTGTTTTTTTTCTAACAAAAATAAAATAATACTAATATCAATTGCTGAGGCTTGAAAAAAAAAAAAAATTGTTTTCACAGAAAAAGGCTTTTTTCGTCTTTTTCAGCAGGGTAATTTTTTGATGAATGACTAATTAAATTGCTTGTCACCGAGTTTTGTCGTCAGTTTTGTGACTAATGAAAATATTTTCTTATATACTAAGAGATGTGCGCCACCATTATTTCCAAAGTTTATTTCGATGAATATCAACAAGAATGATTGTGAAGAATAAAATTTGAAAAAAAATTAGAAATAGGTAAGTAAAAACGTTATTTTCAATTGTTCACATGCTGTGCGGACTTTTATCGCTTTGTATTTTCTGCAATGCATGACAAAATATAAATATTATTTTAAAATTTTGAATAAAATTGCATTTTAGTATGAAATGATTACTAGAAGGCAGGAATATGATGATTTAGGCTTAACTGAAGTATTCTTTTTAGTAAAGAACGAATGAATGACAATTTGTCATTTTCGTGACGTCACGGTAATGATCAACGTCGCCAGGGATGACTGCGTCGTCGCGAAAATGACAGTTGTTGCAGATTTTCTTTTCGATCAGCCTTCGTTGCTGAAAACAGTTTTGAATTTGAGTTAAAATATATCTGGTGTAGGACAAACTTTATAATTATATTTAATTATCAAATATTGTATATTTTAGGGTATTATAAGCAGACACAAACTTGTCTCATTTTTGCATTTAAATACATTTCTACACACTTTTTCAATTTTACTTCAGTTATTTTAACTTTTTTGTGACTCTTAATTTCAGGGGTGCAGGCGGGCCAGGGTGCACCAGGGCGCCACCTTTTCTTATGGCGGGGTGACGCCCTGGTTAATAAAATAGCGGCTCTTTAAAAAAAAAGTCTGCAATTTCAAATATAAGATGTAGGTATTAAATTTTATGGGCACTAAATCCCAGAACTTGCTGAACCAGCAGAGGGATTCTGGTCAAACGCATTTCATATAGATTTTTCTGAAAATTATGATATGAAATTACATAAGGAGGTCCAATCAATGCATTTTGGAACATAAAAAAAAACAATTATCTCTCCATACTGTTCTTGTATATACCAGTGATGGTTGTAAACTTACTGCGAAAAGCTTTTGTACCATTTCAGAAATTTAGCTCATCAAGCTAATGCAGTATGGTCGCATATGTCATGTATTTTTGATCAACTAAATAAGGACTTTTGACAAGGTTTACTTTTTTTCTGATGGTCCAACTAGCCAATACCGCAACCGTTATAACTTGTTTTTGATGGTAAAATTAATTCCACTTTTTTTTTTCAAAAGCAAATGAGGTTTCATGGAGCTTCAGTTGCAGTGGCCACGGAAAGGGTGCAATGGATGGAATTGGTGGTTCTCTTAAAGAAACTGCTGATGACTTTGTTCAAATATTAAACAAAGTAAGTTAATGTTTTTTCTTCTAAACTCAGAGAAAGTAGAGGAAAAATGCAATTAGAACTGCCCCCCCAAAGTTATTGAAATCTCTAATATTTCAAAATTCCATCAAATAAAATGGGACAAAACAAGGCAAGAAATGTTTAAAAGAGATTTATCATGCTGGAAATGTCCAGCTGCCTGTAGTGAGTTCTCAGATAAAACCACTTCCTACCTGAGGCCCTCTTTAAAAAAAAAAAAAAAGTTTGTTTCCTGTAAAAAGGACAAAAAAATTAGGGTAGGTAAGTAGGAACAAAAAAAAAAATTTTTTTTGCTAAATATTTTTAGCAAGTGCAGCAAATGAAAAAAAAAAATAAAAAATGTATTGATATTAGATTAAAACGAGTCCATTATATAACAAAAAGGTTTATTCATACAAAACTTCAATATTTCCATGTTTGAAATTTTATTATTTTTAAAACATATCGATATATCAAATTTCCATGTGATCTTGCTATCAAAAAATATTAATTCCACGCTTAAAATTGATCACTGTGATATCGATACTGATTTTGTAAACCGATTTATTGGAAGCTATTTCACTATGTTGCATGGATTGATTGGTGGTTTTTTTTTTCTTTTAATGCAGGCTTTATGTCTTAAAAAATGTTAGGTCGGTAATTTTTCTGGTTCTTTTGTAGGGTTCGGTCGGGTTACGGGAACAAACCATTGTTTTTTTCCGGCCTGATTATTAATGTAAACATAAGGTCTTATGTTCCTAATGTATTTAAGACAAAATATATATATATATTTAGGGTTTTAATTTTGGGTTTTACTTTATAATGTAAAATTGTGAATTTTATTTGAAAAAATTTAATAAATAACAAAAACAAGTTATCCATCTCTGCTACACTCAGAATTAAAAAAAGGTTTTTTTTTTAACGAAAAAAAAAATCTAAAATGTACGTTTATGTGATATTCAGCTCCATATGGACAAATATAATCAAACATAACATGTGAGTTTCACTTTTAATCAACATAGCCATTTCATTTCTTAATATCTGATTGCTCCTATTTTCCTGCAAACTCCCCCCCCCAAAAAATGCAGAGGCCTTGTTCTTAGACATTCACCTGTGATTTCCGCGGTAATGCTGGCCTCTGCAAAAATACTTGCACTTATTTACTCTATACCCTGAAGATACTATAAATGTAATAAATGATTTAAATATTTAAAATTAAATCATATTTAAGATCAGGAATAATTTTTACAATTAAAAAGAAAACCTTAGTGAGCAACAATAGCTAGATAAATGTATGAGATATTTTACTGAACATCACAGATAATTCAAAATCAAATTCCCTAAAATTTTTTTTAAAGAAAACAATTGTAATTATGAACATATTCATTTATCTTCTACTAATTTTCCATGTCTTATAAACATAATAAATGTGAAATTTAAAAGATTAAAGCCCCTTAAAAAAATTATATAATTTTCTCTATATTTCATTAGACTAATAAGAAAGGTTCCAACAAACAAAACAAAACATTTCAGAATAAGGAAATAATCTCACCTTTGCTGGTACACCTGAATCCTCGACAACTGATATTTCTGAAGTTGATCCATTCTAAAAATAAATAATGTAGTTAACATATAATTCCAGAACTGAATGACTACTATGATGAAAGATTTTTTAAAATTAAATAATTTTAAATTTGATTGAGGAAAAAAAAGATCACAAATGCTTATTTACAGCTCAAACTACGAATCTGTGCAAAGTAAATTTAGACATTCTTTTAGTTAATTAAGTATAAGTATTAAAACATAAAAAAGAAAAGTTTCTTTCAATTATAAAATTATGTTTACACATTGGAACTGAGCTGATGAAATATAAAACAAGATTCTAGCTCCTTTATCTTCCTTTCAAGATGAGTACCTTATGAAGCATCTTGCATAACAACAAAAGAAATTCTACTAATTAAGAAAAGCTGTCATAGGATTATTAACTGGAAAATTAGAAATAAATACATCTATTATTGTCAGATTCAGATAAGCCAACAAATATACAACGTGAAAATATAGAAAGAAGAGTTATTGAATGTGAAAATTCATTCATATCTTGAACTCTAGTAGCTGAAAATTATCTAAATTTAACTTCAGAAATTAATCTTGAATCATGTAAGGTGAAGCTGATTTGAAAATATCAACTTCTTTATCTTTTAAATAAAGATACCACAATCTAATTCACATAGGCTGCACAACAGTGTTTACAACATCGTCAGAAATTATACAAGCAGCATTTTGTGTTTAAGGATAAATAAAGTTAATATTTATATAAAATTCATAGGATGTACATTTGTTAACTGTTCTGTGTTATATCAAGTTGAAAAGGTTTACTCTGTGGAACAAATTATTCAACTGTACATAGTTTATTAAAAATGGTTTCCTAAATAAAATTTTTAAACAAAGTTTAGTTTTATGAACGTTTTTTTAAAATCAGTATTCTTCTGAAGGATCGTTTCTTAAAAAGTTTATTCACATGGATATACTTTTCATCTTTTTTAATAGATAGGTAACTCTCTCAGCAACAGCTCTATTAATGTAAAAGGACATTCTAGATCACTTCTAGCTAAATACACAGGATCTTCCCTAAGGACTGTCCTTAGCCCCTTCTTGTTTAACATTATACTTAACAATACTGTTAGTAATATATCTTAATCTGCATATGAAGTCAAAATATTGATATATGCTGATAATTTTGTCCAATGATCATGATATAGATATCCCATCATTGAAGAAAACCTAAAAAAAAAAAAAAGGTGTTGAACTCTAAGAGAGAGAAGGATCATTAGTTTGAAGTGAGCCCAAATTTACTGTCATTCTGGACACTTAAGTCAAATTGGACAAAAGCAGCAGATAAGACAGTTAGGGTAGTGCATCCGCTAGCAAATCTTCAATCCCCATGCTAAGTGATGAATTTTCCGTTTTAATAGTTTTCTAATTGCAGATTAGCACAAGGCACAGTTTCGTGAAATCTGTTTTTCTGCAATTTTGAACGAGAAATATTAAATGCAATGTGTATGTTTTTCAAATTTTTATTTTATTATATTTTATCTTTTTATTTTCATAATAATAATAATAATAATTATAATAAAACCTTTTTTCATTAGTATAAAAAAATCTTTTATATTCATTTAAAAAAATTATAATCTTTTTATGGACTATTATAAAAATCCATAAAAAAATATTTTACATTCATTTTAATTTTTCAAAAACAATTTAAATATAATCCCTAGACATCAAAAATTTAATGACCTAACAAATTAAACCTGTAAAATTTAAAATTTTAGAGATTGCATTTTCTTTATTTAAATCTCTACTTTCACCTGCAAAAAATAGAATTCATAAATATACTTTTGCTAATCTATGATTAGAAAAATAACAAGCTCACCATTGGGACTGGATTGAATTCTGCAATAACTGAGTGTACTGTTAACAACACTTACAAGTATGCTAATTGCTCAGAAAAAGCTGAACAAATGCGGTGCGATCACAAGACTTCCTACTTCCCTATATTTGCCTTATGACTAATTACAAGGGGGCCAAGCAGCTCATTACTTTCTTCCACTAGTGTCTCATTGAGACTCCTCAAAAACATTGCCTAAAGTCCAACTGCACATTAGAAGCATACAAATTACATGGAAAAAAGTTGTGCATATTATTGTCCCCTTTCGTGCAACAATTCTTTGAACTAATATCAGTTTGAGAAGGTACATCCCAGGAATGCTTCCCATACAGATAGTGATGGTTTTGGAAATAGGAAATAAGGAAACACTGAAGCTAATGGTAAGAAAGTTTTCAATCGAATGTTACAGAAATAGTGTGAAGATACATATTTTTATTTTCATGGTGAACTTCATTAAGAGAACTAATGCATTACATTTTGTTGCTTGCAAACATTGAAGAGTTCTTTACGCTGATTAAGCTTATGAAGAGGGTGTAACCTCCATCCTGGATCTTTGTCATCATCTAGATTTTGGAAAAGATCATCATCCGTCTTCCTTCAAGGTACTGTAGCATCATACTGTTTTACGATCGCCCTTAGTCTCCTATAAAAAAAAAAATAATAAAAATAAATATATATATATATATATATATATATATATATATATATATATACACTGTCATGAAAAAAATGTTTTTTTTTGTATAATAATTACACTACATATATAAAAGATGGGTAACCTCTCATTAAATTTGTTGACATAACCTCAGTTCAATACAGCATAAAGAATCTTACGGAGAAAAAAAAAAAATCTAGTAAGATGGTGTTATTCATGTGCTTGTTTCCCCCATGAAGCTTAACAATTATCGAAAGAAAATATCGTTAAAGAGAAAAATAGTTTTCTAGCTATCTTTTCTTATTTAAAAATTAAACAAAATATATAAAATTTTAAGACAACAATACTTCACGGAAACCACAGCATTTAGCAGCTCCTACTGTGAGAGCTACCTTCATGAATCCGTTTTATATTCTTTAAGTAATCACTATTAGAAGCATATTTGTTGTGATTATACTTTCATATAATTAAAATATCTTCTGACAATGAATTTCCTTGTTTTTAGCTTTTTTAGACCTCTTGATATTAGTTTTTTTATCTATTGTATTTCACTGCCTTAAGAAAGAAACCATTTATGGAAGACTTACTATGAGGAGGTTTATGATTGGAAAAACTACAATATTCATGAAGTTATTAAAATAACATAAGCACTTCCCACTTCTTTTATTAATAAACTATCAGCCCACATTTGAACTTCATTTATTGTAAATATACACTGAAGTGCCACTGAATTAGGGATAGCAAAGCCTATGCAAATTGTGTAGCGCTGCGCATCATGTATGCGCAAGTAAGGGCGCTGTGGTAACTGCATATATAGCGCGTACTGTGGTTGTTCTGAATTAGTTGTTGGAATTTCCAGTATGGATAAACTGGTTTAGTCCTGGACGGTCTAGTACTTTCTGATAAAGTTAAGTTAGGCAGAGTAAAGGCGGCAGCAGAGCATGTAGAGTTGAAGATAATTGTGAAGCAATGATGACAAGTTCGTTAAAATAAATTAATTTATTAAAAGGCAATATCTGGTAAAAAATCAATGAAAAAATACAGTATTCAGCACAAAGCCATACATGCTTAAAAATAAATTAGATGCAAAATTCATTTACTACTTGTAAATCATATAAAGGTTTCGTATTCCTATTAATTTATTATGCTATGTTGCCTAACTACAAGCGATACTACTATCACCCTAAATAAGACTAAACAGATGAGGAAGAGACGAGCTACATAACTATAGCGGGCTCAGCTGCACACACGGCAAAAGCCAGACTACCCGTGCTCTATTGAGCTCAACTGCCTAACCGAAGAACCGCTCGAGCTTCCATAGGACCATAGGATCAAATGGCTAACTGTGTTACCTAGGCCAGTGCCTTCAAACACAGATGTTTCATAATTATGTGATCGAAGAGCTGAAATTCCACAGAAAATAGAATGAAAGTTCGTAGAGTATCGTCAAATGTTCAGGAAAATGCAACACAAAAAGTGAAGCAATGAGTCTTCTGGTCAGAACTTTGGATGGTGAAAGAGCAGTTTCTGATGGATGTCTCCTGAGAATCTTCTAGTTATTCGCTGGGGGGGGTGGAGTCAATGGCTGCCTGTAGGCTGGATTTCATTTGGCAAGAGTAGAGAGAATAGAGTTAAGAGATTGGATAGAAGTATAAGGGTTGGGAATCTGTGAGTTTCTATTACTTACAAAAATGAGCAAAGCCAAAAGGATGTGCTCAGAGACAAGAATAAGTTAAAGAAAGTTTAGGGATAGAAAATAGATTTTTATTTTTTTATAACAATTTTTTAGTTGTTTTTTGCCTTGGCAAGCAGTATTGTTTTTATATTTTTATATTTTTATTTAAATGACGAGGACAAAACAAAAAATTAAGACGGAAGACTCAGGATGGCTCGAGGCCTTTTTCCTGTTAGTGGGGTCAGCGTGATCATAGTTTGCAAGATTAGATTAGAGTTCACTGTCAATTGAATTGTGACAGTTTATGGCTTGATTTTGAGATAATTTTGAATAGTAGGGATATCTAACTCCCTGTAAATACAAGTATTTCTGAAATACCAGTCCGCATTAACAATTGTCAAATGGTGCTGCTCTGAGCAGATGCGAGTTTTTAATATGGGTGTCTGCCACAATATGACCACGCCGGCCCTCCATAAGTTAAATAGGACGAAGATAGGAGTTGTAATGAGCCATTTTATTAACTAAGGCTTAATTTGCTATTATTCCGAGAAATTAGTGTGGTATATTAATCTTCTGGCTGCTCGGAATTTGTCCCCTGACATGGAGGATATGGTGTTTCCAAGTGACATTTTTATCTAATACGATTCCTAAGTATTTGACTGTGTCAGACCAGTGGATTTTTGTGTTTTCCTATTTGTATTTGGTGACTGTTGAATGTCTTTTTATGTTTAGATGTGAACATGACAGCGACGCATTTCTCAGAATTAATTTTATTTCCATTTGTCGAGCCAATTTTGAATGGAGGGACATGTGGGTGTTGATGTATTTTACTGCATTATTTAAAATTTTTATTGGTGGCCATAAAGGGCTGTGTCGTCGGCGAATATTGCATGTTTGTGTTCATATTTTGGGGAATATCGTTAACAAATAAATTAAAAAGAATTGGGGATAAAACCCCACCTTGAGGAACACCTGAGTTGATTTTGAATTTACTGGAGAGATGGCCATAAATTCTTACTTGAAAGGTGTGATTTTTGAGATAAGAGATGAGAAGGTGGGATGATTTGGGGTGGGAAGTTATAGTTAATGAGCTTGTGGATGATGTCCATCGATCCAAAGTTATCAAAAGCAAGAGAGATATCAAGAAAGAGAGCTGCTGTGGAGGATTTATTGTTCTTAGCACTGGCGAGATTTTCGGCCAGACGATATACTTGATGTGGGGCTGAAAGAGATTTTCTGAAGCCAAATTGGTACGGGATAATGATTTGATTATCGTCGAGATACTCATTAATTTTCTTTGCAATAAATTTTTCTGTTAATTTACTTAGAGAATTTAGAAGGCTGATAGGGCGGTAGCTGGAGGGAGAGGAATGAGGTTTATTAGGTTTTAAGATTGGGACAATTATTGAGTTTTTCCAGCTGTGGGGAAAGTGTTCAAATTTAAAAATAGGGATGATGAGAATGGTAATTTTGAAGATATATTTAAATGGGAGGTTTTTGAGCATTGTATTATTGATGTTATCTTCTCCGGGAAGACTTTCTTTATGGAAGTTTTTTAATGAATCTTTTATATCTGCAGGGACTATAAAGGGAGTGGGCTTTCATGAGGGTGTTAAGAAAGAAGATTTATACTATTTTTGACAATATTTCAATGCCTAGAGTGAGAGATTTGGTTAAGGGTGAAGTTTTTGCAAAGTTTTTGCCTATTACTTGGGATTTTTTCCATATCAGTGAGAACGTTATCATTAGTTTTCAGGGTCTTTAAGAGGGGGAATGGAACGGAATTGATTTTAAAATGCCTGGCGGCTCTTCAAATGGGAATTGTCAGTAGTGTCCAGTGATTCTAAATAATTATTCCAATTAGTGTTAGATTGATCTCGAAGGTAAAATCTGAGGTCTTCTTGAGTTTGTTCATTATAGTTTTGTTAGCATTGGTTCTATTGTGCTGCCATGTTTTTCATGCTTGTTTTTGTGTTTATGAGAATGTAAGGT
Source organism: Dolomedes plantarius (assembly GCA_907164885.2). Lineage (NCBI taxonomy): Eukaryota > Metazoa > Arthropoda > Arachnida > Araneae > Dolomedidae > Dolomedes > Dolomedes plantarius. Next base: position 82,605,992 of record OU015494.1, on the reverse strand, counting down.
GTTGGTCATGGATGGTTTTAACATGGGGGGGGGGGGGGTTAATTTAGTGCTTTTAATTAAACTGTCGGGAGTGAGCTTGAGACAAGGTTTCCAGATCGTTAATATTATTGACAATGGGGGAATGTAACTTAATTTTATTAAGTTCATTTTTGAAATTATCCCAGTTGATTGTTTAGTGTGATTTATGATGAGAGGGTTTGTGTCTAGGGGGATACGAATTGCAACTGGGTTATGGTCAGATATTAGTTCACAATGGGAAAGTTATGGATAAATCATGAGGGAAACCTTAACAAGGACAAAATCAATGACTAATATAGAGGTATGAGAGAAGTGGTTGGGGAAGGTGGGGGCGATGATGGCGAAATTAGTTTTGCTAGTAAAGTTATAAATTAAGTTACCGGAGACGTTATTAATTTGCAATTCCATAATTTATGTTGGGCATTTAGGTCACCGAAAATAAGGGTATTTAAGTTGATGGAGTTTAAAGCGTTTAAGTCTTCATTAACATCGTTATATTTTTGCATAGGAGGAATATAGGTTGAGATAATAGTATAGAAAGGGAGGTTATTTAATTTAATGTTGATAGCGGTGGCGTTAATACATTTAAGGGGGGGGGGGGGGAAAGAATGATTAAGTGATGAGGCGAGCGGTATTTTTAACCAAGATAGCAGTGCCTCTCATGGGGTGGGTAGGATTAATATAATCATTTCTGTAGGTAGTGTAATTGTAGACTTTGAGATTATCCGCTGGTCTGAGGTGGGTTTCCTGAATTAAAATAATATTGGGGTTGCGCTCATTTACGAACTCCTTGAACTCACGGATTTTAGCACTAATACCATTTGCGTTCCATGCAAAAACAGACAGAGAAAGATGGGCCATTAACCGGTGCTTTGAACACACTTAAAGAGCGTGTGGAAGAAGCTATAAAGCTTTTCCTCCGCGGTTACATTTAATTTTATATTTTCTCTAGCAATACGTAAGTTATTCAATATCGAAGTAAAGTCTGTTATATTAAGTTCTTTCGTTATTTCATTTATAATTGTATTAATTTCCTGGAATTGTTTTAATAGGGAAAATCTATTAGGTGAGGGAGAGTTGTCGTTCAAGGTTGTAGGGAGATTGTAATTGATTTGGTCGTTAGATTGGGTTGGGGGTGAAATTTCGGACATGTTGGTATTAGTTTTAGTCATTTGGGCAAAGGTGATATTTGGGGTTACTAGTTTGGTTGTTTTTAGGGCTTCTTTGGCTTCCTTTTCTGCTTGTTTTTTAGCGGCTATGTTGTGGTGGAATTTAGGGCAGCCTCTCCAATTAGCTGGGTGGTTTCCTTGGCAGTTGCAGCATTTTGCTGCTTCTACCTGTTTACTTTCTGGTTTGGTATTTTTGCATTCGCTTGTTAGATGATTTCCAGCACATTTCACGCACCTTGGGTCCATGAGACAGAATTTACTATGGTGGTGGAATATGTTGGCATTTAAAGCATTGGGCTGTCTTATATGAGGGAATTTTCAGTAGTCACTGTAAGTTTAAGGTAGAAAGGGATGTTAGTTTAGCGAAATTGTTTTTAGCCTGGTCCAGTTGGGGTGAGTGTTGAACTTGAAATAGGGGGAGAAATGAGCCATCGTTTTCTAGTTAGCTGGGGCTACTTTAATGACAGTAAAACCAATCGAGCTTGCTCCGCGTCCGTACCTCTTATACCTCTCTCAGCGAAGATCTGCACTCTTCTTCTTCTACGGTGCTTGTTGATTGGTTTGGACAACAAAACGTCACGGCTGCGTATTTGCATATGCCGAAGACGCCGCCTTCTGGCAAAAATCGGTAAAACTTCTATTCCGAACTACGGATGAAAACTACGTCATAGTCTCGCGTCCGCTATGCCTTGCGGTTCGAGAAGCTGATGCAAAAAAAGATTTTTCGGGGTTGAGTGACGAAGGCGTCTATTTTACTAACAATGACCCCCACTGTTGTCACTCATAATCATATTAAACTCATAAAATGAATATATTACTTTAAACTTTAAAGCGTCATTAACAGTATGCCAAGTTCAGTCGTTAACAGTATAACAAATTCAAGAAAAAACAACTTCAGCAACTATGCTTTCAATTCAATCATGAAATCATAATTTAAATACAATCAATAACAAAAATTTTGTATTACATAATGAAGCACTACTTTTAACATTCTTGTAATATTCTTGACATACACAAAATTATTCAAGTTAAAATTATAATCACTAATACATTCAAAATTTCACTTTAGTGAAAACTAGAAGGATATATATAAAAGTTATACATTAATACAAAAATTTAAAAACAGACTTCGTAAGTCTAAACACTTCTCAAAAACTAACTTTTTCACAAAAAGGTTCTCATAAACAATCATTTTATATATATAAAATATTCATTCAAAGGAGGATGGTCAAGAAAACTTTAAACTTTGTCATTAAAAATTTGCTCTTTAAATCTATTGTAATCGCGAATGAAAAAAAGTTTAACATCAATGTGTTTTGTACGGTAATTTTCAATGGGGGATTTCACAAAATCTATAGCTGCCATGTTATCTACTAGCAAACTAGATTTAACTTTATAGTCTACAAAAACTTTCCTATTAAAACATTCATTTAAAATACGGTCGAAACATAATAGTTCTCTCGCAGCTTCTGTCATGGCTATGAATTCGCTTTCCATAGTAGAAAGACTTACACATTTTTCTTTGAAAGTACACCATGCTATAGGTGCTTTATCTATTAAAAGTAATTGTCCTCCCATTGAAGTCCTATCATCGCGATTGGCGGCAAAATCCGTATCAGAAAAAGTTATTAAATTGATTTTATTACATGATAGGCAAAGTTTATGGTCTTGAGTATAGCAAACATAACCTAGTAGTTTTAAAAGGCCGTCCCAATGCACAATTCCAGGATTGTTTTGGAATTGACTAAATATGTTCACAGCATATGAAATATCTGGACGGGTACGGTTAGCTATAAACGAAAGACATCCTAAAACACTTCTGTATGGGTATTGCAACATCTCATTAATTTCTGAACTAGATTGAGGACATTGAGCTTTGGAGTACACCATGCCTTTACTTATGGGAAGTGAGGATATCGGAAACTTGAAAATTTTAAACCTATTACAAATCTCATCAATGTAAGACGATTGATGAATTAAAAGACTATTTTCCCCTTCCTCGAACTCCACTCCTAAAAGCTTTCTTGTTTTACCCAAAATTTTCAAATCAAAGCGTTTACTAAGCAGATTTACAGCTTTATCTACATGCCTTTTACTCAAACCAAAAGCAACTATATCATCGACATAAATCAATAAAACAACACTATTCTTAGGGACATATACACAATTACACCATTCCAGCTTTTCAAAACCTAACTCAGAGCAAAACTTTATTTAATTCAAAAAATCCAAACATGGCCACTTTGATGTAGATCGTACAAAGCTCTTTCTAATTTGCAAACAAAAACTTTCTTTTCCACTCACCACAAAACCTAGAGGGTGGTCATGTAAACTATCTTTCAGAGGGGCATAAAGGTATGCACATTTTATATCACACTGCCAATGGGTCCATCCCTGATATGAAACTAAAATAGCGTAGAAAAAACGAATTATGCCAAAATTCACCACCGGGCTAAAAGTTTCATCATACGATTATCCTTTTATTTGCTTGTAGCCCTGGGCGACCAATCGAGTCTATAATCTAGCTATTTTCCAGACTCATCTCTCTTAACAGTGATACCCACCTGCAACCAAGTGGCGGTACTCCCTCTGGTAGTTTAGTTAATTCCAAACCTTTCTATCATGCATTGTTTGGATTTCTTCGTTCATCGCTTTCCCCCATATACGCTTTTTGCGGCGATTTCAGAGCTTGTTCATAGTGTTTTGGGATTTGTATATCTAGTCATGCATTGGAATGGCTGGTACTATCTTTGGTTGGTGTCTGTATCATAAGAGTTTAAATCTGAATGCGTGTCTGGTGTTGCACTAGGGCTTGACCAAGAACCGAGCTTCCCTTGGACCTTACAACCCCCTTCAAAAATATTTTCCCTGTAAAATCAAATGTGACTTTCAATAAAATGCCGTTTTCACTACAATATTTCTCGACATCATTTTCCGATCTTAAACGCATAGAACTTCCCAGTTCGTATAATATATATCATTTCGTGAACCGTTAGCTCTTCGTGAAACTTCACGAAACCATGTGACTTCCCTCAAAGGTTTTTCGGCGTTTTCATACGAATCGCTTTCAGTTTCTGAAGAGAATTCTGAAATTCTAGGTAGAGGTTTAGTTTTCACTAGATTCTTAGGTTCACCTTCATCTTCAGATGACGATTCTCGGGTCTGATATGCAGGTTCATAATAATACTGGGGTTTGGAATTTGAGTCAAAATATTCATCATCTGTATCCTGGTCAGATTGATATGGGTCTCCTGATTTGGGCTCCAGTACTGCTCCACTGCGTGTTTTACGCCCTATCATGTCCTCATTGAATGATACATTTATGGTTTCAATGATTTTGTCAGAATCGGGCAACCAAATCCTATACCCTTTAGTTTTAAAAGCATATCCCACTAGATAACCCTTTTTAGCTTTCGGGTCTAATTTTGATCTATGGGCCCTAGGAATACCAATGTAGAATACAGTACCAAACGGCTTAAAGTGTCTCACAGACGGTTGAGATCCACCGTACAATTCGAATGGCGTTGTTTTTTGATTTTTGTGACATAGCCGGTTCCAAGTATAGGTAAAATATAAAACTGCTTCCGGCCAAAAACTTCTACTGAAATTACTTTCATCTAAGATTGACCTAGCTCCATTAGTGACAGTCCGATTAAAACGCTCCACCGGACCATTTTGCTCCGGGGTATAGACGTTTCTAAACTCATGGCTTATCCCGTGATCTGAAAAAACTTTTTGAATTCCCGATTTACGAACTCCGCACCATTATCTGTACGTAGAGCCTTAACTTTATGGCCTAAAAATCTTTCTGCACGTACTAAATGGTTTCTAAAAGTTTTAAAAGCTTCAGATTTGTGACGCATGGGATAAACTGATGCCTTCTTGGACCAATCGTCTAATATTGCTAAGTAATACTTCTCCCCATTTCGACCGGGTGTTTGTGTAGGTCCCCAGACGTCAGCATAAAGCAAATCCAGTGGGTGTTTTGAATTTGTACCCTTCAAGGATTTAAAAGACACTCTTTTGTGTTTATTCAATCTACAAGTCTCGCAATGAAGGTTATTTTCTTTTACATTAGGTAAACCTTTCACACAATTGTTATTATATGTGTTGACTATAAACTTAGGACAGACATGCCCAAAACGTTTATGCCACACTTCCATATCGTTTTTATTTACTGCCGAGGACTCAAATCTCACGTGATTATTTACCTTTCTGGTATTTTTTGGCATGTAAATAGTAAATACCCGTTCTTTAAAAATGCTCTAACCAATCGTTTGCCCGCTTCTGAGTAACTTTAATCCTGCCATGACCTCCTTTAATGTTACACCTTTTGTATCTAACCGAGAACCAGAAATTAAATTTCGCCTCAGTTTTGGCGAATACATTACATCCCCAAAACCTAAAACGCTGGGGGTCGAACTTAAGTTTTACAGTCCCTTTTCCCATTAATCGGGAAATTACTCCGTCAATGGCTACAGCCATATTTTCATCTGTGGTGGGTGTAAATTCGGTGAACAGTCCCTTATCTTTACAAAAATGATGAGAGGCGGCGGTGTCAAACACACCAAGCCCCCTCATCACAGTCAGCTTTGCTGTAATTTGCTTGAGTAACGAAAAAAAAATGACTTATCTGGTCTGGCTTTCTGCTTCTGGCTTCGGTAGAATTGCTGTTCCGGGTCTGGAATGACGAGCTCCTTCTAGATACATCTTCTCTCGGGGAACATTCTCTAGAACTAGAGGTACTAGAAACTGTTGAACAAGAGTTACCATGATGTGTCCGAAGACTTTTGCTGATGTTGTTTCTGCTCGAGAAGTTCTTGAACTAGCGGCGTCTGAACGACACTGGTCTTTAGTGTGTCCGGGTTGCTTGCATCTATAGCAATTATCTTCCTGTATCTTTTACGTCTTTGGACGTTTGTATTTCAGCCTCGTAATCGTTCTGTCGCGTCAGACTCGCGAAGCTTTAAGCGAGTTTCCTCGGCTAGCTAACTCTGTTAAAAATCTCTTTAAAATAAATTTGTTATCTGGCCAACGTAAGATTGCCTGCCACAAGGCTGTCGGATTGGGAAGGTAAAAACCGTAATAGCTGAAAACTTAAATATATTTCGTTAATCGTGCTGATTAATTGCTTTCAATTGATCAGCGAGCTTCATTAAGCGGGAAGCAAACATATCCACCTCTTCAGTTTCCCGTATACGACATGCAATGATTTCCGAAAAAAGCTGCATATGTCGACTTCTATGTCGGCTCAAGTGTGTTCTCAAAGTTTCCCAGGCCTACTTTGGTTCATCAATGCTCTCTAAAATACGGCGATATGAGGTTCGACGTTTAAATATATAATAGCAAGTGCGGCTCTGGATCGCGATTCGAAATCTTTACGTTCTTTTGCACTAACTTCAGGCTTACTTGGGTCATCTTCTACTTTAGTTTCAGTGCCGGTGACTATACCCCACGCATTTTCTCTAGTAACAGGTATTTAACGTCTGCACTCCAGTTCCCATAGTTAGATGAATGTAGCTTCTGTATACTCACTTGGACTAACGCCATCCTAACTTACCTGGTACAACAAATTGGAAAAAGTTATCCTTTTATACTTGTCAATCGTATGCCCCCCCCCCCCATCTCAAATATTCCTAAAACTATTGAAGGGTCATACTACACTCATGCTCAGCGATATCAAATGCGCTATATCTTAAAACTCTGAGATGGTTAATACATGGGCTCTGGGCCCATAACCCTGTTAGTCCTGGACGGTCTAGTACGTTCTGATAAAGTTAAGTTAGCAGAGTAAAGGCGCAGCAGAGCATGTAGAGTTGAAGATAATTGTGAAGCAATGATGACAAGTTCGTTTAAAATAAATAAATTTATTAAAGGGCATATCTGGTAAAAAATTAACGAAAAAATGCAGTATTCAGCACAAAGCCTTACATGCTTAAAAATAAATTAGATGCAAAATTCATTTACTACTTGTAAATCATATAAAGGTTTCGTATTCCTATTAATTTATTATGCTATGTTGCCTAACTACAAGCGATACTACTATCACCCTAAATAAGACTAAACATATTAGACGGAAGAGACGAGCTACATAACTATCGGCTCGGCTGCACGCACGGCAAAGAGCCGACTACCCGCGCTCTATTGAGCTCAACTGCCCAACCGAAGAACCGCACGACCGCTCGAGCTTCGCTCCGATCCGTACCTTATACCTCTCTCGGCGAAGATCTGCATTCTTCTTCTAACAGGTGCTTGTTGATTGGTTTGGACAACAAACGTCACGGCTGCGTATTTGCATATGCCCAAAGACGCCGCCTTCCTGCAAAATGCGTGAAACTTCTATTCCGAACTATGGATGAAAACTACGTCATAGTCTCGCGTCTCGCTATGCCTTGCGGTTCAAGAAGCTGATGCAAAAAAAGATTTTTTCGGTTGAGTGACGAAGGCGTCTATTTTACTAACAAACTGCCTGATTTAGACGCCTTCGATCGCGGACAAATCGTAGGTACGCGACGCATGGGCCATTCAATTTCCGAAATCGTCAGACAGCTAGGGTTTCAAGGTCGACAGTGTCAATATTATCATGGATGGTGGAAAAAAAAACTAGCGATCGGCAAACTGCAAACGACAATTAGCCTTGACAGTGCGTGGTGAGAGACGGCTCAGGCGTATTGTACGTAGCCAGTGAAGCCAAACATTAGCTCAAATTACCACCCAGTTTAATGACGGTGCCAGTCGTACAGTCAGTAAACGGGCTGTGCAACGCTCGCTTCACCGTATGGGTTTCGGGAGCCGTCGCCTACGAGAGTACCATTGCTCTATACTCGCCATCGGGCTGCACGTCTTGCCTGGGCAAGAGAGCACAGACACTGGAGTGTAGAGGACTGGAAAACGAGTAGCATGGAGTGATGAGTCTCGATTCCGACTACTTAACGCCGACGGGAGGCTGAGGAATATGGCGTCAGGCTCATGAAGCCATGGATCCTGCATGCCTGGCTGGAACTGTACAAGGGCATGGTGGCTCAATCGTGGTCTGGGGTGTTTTTCATAGCACAGTTTGGGATCATTGGTGCGTGTACCAACCTCCCTCAATGCAATTCGGTACGTAGAGTTGCTGGGTGTCACCTCCATCCGTTTATGCTGTTCTGTTATCTGCACGGTGATGGAGTTTTCCAGCAAGACAACTGTACCTCTCACAAGTCCCGGTTGGCTACTGGCTGGTTGGATGAGCATTCCTCTGACTTCTGTCATGAATTGGCCACCTAGAAACCCAGACTTAAATCCTATTGAGCATCTTTGGGATGTTTTGGAACAAAGCGTGAAAGGCCATCACACAGCACTAAATGAACCTTACTGAATTATGGACAGCTTTAGCCAATATTTGGCAAGCCATTCCCATGGAACTTTTCCAGAAACTTGTTGAATCTATGCCTCGTCGTGTGGCAGCCATTATCAAGGCCAGAGGAGGCCCAACTCGTTACTAGGTAGGTATCTCTTAATTCAGAGGCACTTCATGGTATATTAATAAGAGTGATTTCATAATGTTAAACCCACAGCAAAACAAAAGCTAGAGCCATTGGGCTAGTTACATTGCCCATAATAATGACCCTTGACCATCATATGCACACAAAGGGCACACTAGTACTGAATCAGGACAATTTCATTAGCATCTGGGTTTAATAAATCTCTTTCTGGTGCTTAATGAAGGGTGGTCATATCTGGGCAGTTACCAGTGAAATACAGGGGTTGGCTTTAAGGCTTTGTGTAGAGAGTTTTCAAAAATAATCTCTACTCAATCACTTAAAACACATAGTATTGACATCTACAAAATTCATTCAGAATATTCATTGACAGTAGACATCCTGTAAGAACCACTATGCCTCCTTTTGAAGTAAATTTTTTCACAGTCAGTTAAAGCAGATCACAAAACACTCAGATTGATTCACCCCGTTCTTAGAAGAATGAAAGTTGTGAGGTCAGATCTCTACTTCAGGACAATTATGATCCATGCACCAACTTCTGCATGAATATAAAATTCATGCAGAATATAAGGCACGAATATAAGGATAACAAGAAATGTTTTTACGAATATTCAGGCCCGATACCTTGAAGAGAGCAGGAAAGTTCATGTTTTGGATAGTATCTACAGTATGGGTGTACAATAATCTCTAAAATTAGCAGTCTTCTTAAGAATTTACTTTCAAATATAACATTTTGTCCTTAAAATAAAACTACTTTAAAATATATTTTAATGTATATTTATGTTACCCAACAGTATGTTTCATGCACCTCTGAATATTTTGTTCATCTTGAAATATTTCTTTCTACCATTTTAATACATGGAATTAACCCTTTTGAGACAGGTGCCTCAGTCACCGAACTGTTCTCTCGGGACGGCGCGCTAACAAGATGCACTGTCTTTTGGGGACGGGCAATTCGTGCTGCTAAGCCTAACTTTGGAAAGAAATTCAGATAAATTAATTTTTTTGTCCAATTGTTCCAATTTTTGGTACATTATGAGAGGAGCACTCAGGTAGTTATCAGAATTAATTTTAATACTTTATCATTAGATTTTCCTTACAAATTTTATAAAATAAATTCGAGAATAATAAAACTTTTGACTTACCACAACTAAATATAAATGAACAAAAAATATCCAAACAATCAGATTTTATTTCACACAACGTATTAATAAAACTAAAAATTATTTAAATTCTCATAAAAAAACCAGCATGAAAACAACGAAAATGGAGCAATGTTTCAAAACGGAGACAATGTATGATATTCTTTGAAACATGGGTGTACGCAAAGACCTACGTTGCATATCTCACACGAATAGAATGTCTGCTGCTGTTTTCTGGTTTTATGACTGTTTACTAATGTAGCATCCGTGCATACTCCTCTTTTGATAAATATCATTTTCGTTTTGCCATTATGAATTAAAAAAATTTTCCGCTAAACGATACAAAATATGCCTCTCAACGCTAGCCAAAATCCCAGAGGAATAAATAAAACCTGTAAAATGTAAACCATCTATCCCCGTATCGCCCGAAAAACAGAAACACAAAAAAGTATTCTGCAGCATCGAAAATACATCACATGTTTATATCATCTGTCAAATTTAAAAGGCCAACTCTTTATTTACATTACTCAGCTTTCACGAATCTCGGCGTCATTCCGAAACAAAATATAAAAAAAAAATAAATAAATAAATAAATAATGCACACGAATGAAGGTCAACATACGTCACTGTCAATAAATATCACTATAACAGACATAGCGCTACATCTAGTGGCCAGAAAAAATAATTTCTGTTCTATCTAAAAAGTCATATATGGTACACCCGTCCACTTAGTCACTTTAAACGGCGATTCATATGACATACCCGGCTGTGAGATAACATTCGCTGCCGTTGCATATGTGACACACTCGTCCCGAAAGGGCTAAATAATAATATATAATAAAAATACTCACATCAAAGGCAGAATGTGTCTGCTGACTTCGGAAATCAGATGACAGATATCTTGCCTTTTTAGTTCTCATTTTATTTCTACATTCCTAGAATATTTTAAGAGTAATGCTTTCAGTAAGAGTATAATACAAGAAAATCAGTCAACATTTAATCTCAAAATACCTATGAGAATTTAGCAATTAAAGTACAGTGGTAACTTGGTACTTGACATTAAGTGGTTCCAGAAGGCATAAGTATGAAAAAAATTTTCCCATAATAAATTTTTCCATAATGTAAACTAAAATACAGTGGTACCTCAACTTACGAGTTTTTCGTGATACGAGCATTCTCTCGGTAGATTTTTTGCTTCGAGTTACAAGCTAAATTTCAGGTTACGAGCAAGATTCACATATCCCACCACTAGTTTGAGCAGTGAATGCCGTGTTACGTACTCATCAAATGAGAACACGAGAAGCATATAATAGTGGTTGCTGTAATTTCCGAATACTTATGACCTTTATTTACAATTATTATACAATTGTATACATATTATTCTGAGACTACTATCCAGTCTTAAACCGAGAGATTGGATTCTGATAAAACGTCCTTCGGATTCTGAGAATGATGAATCTGGACATTACAGCCACAGTAAACGATGCAGCAATCACCCAGCTTCTGTGTCTCACTCGTTCACTTTAAGAGAGTAGCTGGTAATAAAAGTGAAAGTCAGGAAAGCGGGGTGAAAAGATGAAAAATCAACGAATAAGATTTAATTTTTCAGTTCAACCTTTCTCCTCCTCTTCCATCAGCATCTTCAAGTCTGATCTCCAAGGTAAATGTTTTACATACACCTAATAAAACAAATTTATTTCAGTACATTCTATTGTATTGCGTTTTTATATAATGTTAGTCGTTTATCAGCACGTTTTTCTTATTTAAAAACAAGTAACAAAAAAATTGCGGTGTTTTGGGGGAGCCCGGAACGAATTAAACAAATTAATGTCGTTTCCATTCTTTTCAATGGGGAAAATTGATTCGAGATACGAGTATTTCAAGTTACGAGCTCCGTCATGGAACGAATTAAACTCGTAAGTCGAGGTACCATTGTAATCTGTTACTGAACTCCAGAAATTTCCCATTTTACTTGGCAGTTTATAAATTGATGGGGTTGTTTTTTTTGGTATAAAATCTAAAAATTAGGAGACACAAATTAAAAAATAATAATTAGATACAACAAAATAAAATTTTAACTTCACTTAACCTGTACTGAGAGGGGAGTTCCATGACCTAATGGGATAGTTGACAAGAGGTTTTTGTTTGGAAGGGGAGTTCCCCTACAATAAAACAACACACACTTGAACAGGTTTTTTTTGTCATTCTGTCTACTATCAAACACTGCTGTGGACTCAGATTTAGGAGTTTCAAGACAAACATATCAAGAGAAACTTTGTTATGCCTACATTTAAGAGTTTTAAAGTCCACATTTTGGGTTAGATAAAGCATTGTCAGGGGATACTTTTCAACAAAATTTTGTAATTCAATCCCTTTAAAACACTTTTCTGTATCAGTGCAAAGGAGCTTCCACTCCACCTTCCCTCCTCCTCGCTTGAAGACAGTTCTCAGCCACATCTATTGCTGCTCCTTTTGAAGTTCCTGCTACTCCTCAGTGCTAAGTTCTTCTGACAACTCTTTGATGTCTTCATCCCTGACTTCCAGTCCCATGCACTTTCCTACAGATATGAGTCTTCCACTGTTGGTACAGCCTCAAAGCTGCCATCAGACTTACCCCATTTTTTGATCTGCAGTAACATCAGATACACAGCTACTATGCTCATACTTAGCTATTGTCTCATTGCGGTTCTCAGTAATTTATGCAGAGTGGTATCATTAACCTTCGAACTGAAGATTTAAAAAAAAAAGTACAGGGCAAAATATGTGAGGTTCTACTCTGAGCATAAGAGTAACGCACCAGTGTTTGTTTCATCCAGAGAGGCAGTATTGCCTCCTGCAGGTTTTATAGCAAGTGTGGCAAGTACTGAGTAAAGGTTGAGTGCCAAAGCATTTTTTTGTGTCTAGTACCAAGGTAGGACTGTATTTGACATTTTAATATAATAAATTTACATATTTAAATAAATAAACATTACATACAGCTTTCCAAAATTCTATTTCCTCCCTTAATTTCTCATAATCTTCAAAGCGCTGCTTAAGATTTTCAATTACCAATTCCTAAAAAAAAATATATAAATATAATGTACTTATGTACATGAATGAAACTTTTATATTCAATGAAGTACCAATGAAATCTATAAAATTGACCTGGGATGAATTTTCTCTAAAAGTTTTGTATCTGTAGCTGACCGACCTGCACAGCATTTTTCAAAGTCATTCATATCCTTCAAACATTGACATAACCTGAAAAGTTCATAAAAATTTGTATTAACAAAAATGATTTCAAAAACTTTTAACAATAGCCTATTTGTACAGAAAAATATCAGTAAATTAACTTTATATTTACGTGCAAGGGAAGGAGAACAATGAAAAAAATTTATAAAGTAAGGAAATTAATTTTAAATAATGAGTGATTTTGTTTATGTATGGCAAATTAAGGAAAGTACAAAAAAACATTTTGAAATAATACAGTGTGCCATAGTAACAATAACATAATAAATACTGTAACTCATGTTTGTAAAGGGTTTGGGTAGACATAACATTGCTAAAATTGAAGTTTTTAACAGTGTAAATAACTAGAAATGTATGTAGTATCAACTAGCTTGTTAAGACAGGGAAAAGTGGAGGTTTTTTTATTTTGTCCCACAGCATCAACAAACATGAAATGATTAAAGTCTAGATAAGGGGTTGGCAAATTGTGGCCCGTGGGCCGCATGCGACCAGCTTCAGATTTTTTTTTGTGGCCCACCGAGACAGCCAGAAAAACTGCCAATATTTAATTTAATTTATATTTATTTAGTTTTATGATAAAATTTATACTCTTTCTGAAATGCAAAGTTAACTATTAAATGCAATAATTTTAAAAGGTGTAGCCCTCCGCTAACCTCCAGTTCCACAAAGCGGCCCCCTAGCCAAAACAATTACCCATCCCTGGTCTAGACTATAGCCAGGCTAAAACAAAGCAAAGTCCATTCCTTTCCAAAATTATTTTTATCAGCCGATGCTTTGCCCAAAAATAGCCAAACTGAAGCCCTGCCCACAAAGTTTAAGACAGAAACTGATCTTTGCAGATATCTTTCCTAATTCAGTTAATATTATTGCTACTAATGTATAATGTTATAATATAGCAGTAATATTACTGTTGATTTGAATGTTAAATAGACCTAATATATTTTAATCCTCATGTTGTATAAATTAATGAGAAGATCCTCAAATTTATGAACACACATATTCAAAGTAAATATTTAGTTAAATTACAAATATGCCACTAATAAATTAAAAAAACTTCCAATAAGTAGGTATATATTTTCTGTTGGATTAGGGAATCAAATTTTGAGTTATGTAGTTTAATGCTTTATACTCATATTTCTCATACCTTTTACACATGAAAATCAACATTGATTTTTAACATCAAAATTTCACAAACTGCTTGTAAGCTACTAAAAATATCACCATTAAACAATGACAATTTATAAATGAATTTTTATTTAAATATTTAGTTTGTCTAGACTTCCCGTGTATACAAGGCCTCTAAAGAGAAAAAAATATAATTGCAGGACAGATCCATTAAGATCTCAAGGGTCTTGATGGGAAGGGGTGGAAAACAATTCTGCCTTTGATTCAGTGAAAAGACTTACTACTAGGCAATTTAGGCATTGCAGATAATTAAATAGGTTGCCATTCCAAAGCAAAACTGTGAAAGGTTTAAATAGCGAAATCAATAAACTGAAAGAAGGAAATCACAAAGTCAAAAACACCAGGAACTGAAGAGGGACCCAGGGATACCAGACAGGAATTTTAAAAAAAAGGGGGGGGGGAGGATATAATTAAAGTATGATACCTTTCCAAATTGCATAGATATAAGGGACCAAATATTATGTTAACCAAGATTTTAGCATTGTAGGTTTGACTAAGTTTTAAAATAAATCTAGCTCAAAAATCAACCAGGGCAGGATGAAAAGTTTCAAACTTAAGTTATTGCATGAGTTCAAAGAATGGGAGGCAGTGGAAGACTTGTAATAATTTTTAATCAATGACTCTTATTCATCCAAATTCAAAGAGCAAAGGTAACCAAAAAATCAAATAAATACCCTAACAGTAAACTTATTAAGATTAGAATCTTTCACAGAATAAACTAGGTATTAATGAGTTTTAAATTAATCTTAAAACTGAACAGGACAAGCAGATTACAATTTTTTAACAAAGATAGAGAAAGCAAACACTATATTTTATAATGAGAGGAACAGTCCTTGGTCAAAAAGGTCACTAATTTCTTTAACTTGAAAACAGCCCTCATGATTAATGGAATGATTATAACCCCAACTCAGGGCAAAAGATTTTAAGTATTCAGAGTGCTTAGTTTTTAATATGAGTTCATAAAATGCAGCACCATAAATTGTTTAAACCGTGGTACCAATTGTTTCATATTGAGCATTTTATTAGTATGTTCTGTCTCTCACAGTTTATGGCACTGAAATTAAAACATGGAAACCTGTATATGTAGCAGTTTAAAGGCTTTTGAAAAACTATACAAATACATTATAGGCAACAGCTGGGATAATAGAAAAAAAAATCAACCAATTATGAAATTATACTTTACTACCCCTGACATTTTGTTCACATTTTTCTTTTTCAAGTCTGTTTTCAAAATCTTCTCTCATTTTAAATAATTTATCCTTTAGTGATTTGATTTTGTGCAAATAAATTATTACGGTCCTCTTGAAATTCTTTGACTTTATCTTCTAATTCCTTCTGTTTAGATGATACATTTGATCCTGACTCTGAATTTAATTTAACATAGTCCTCTATGCACTGCAATATACAAACATTTTAATCATTAAAAAAACTAGGTGAAAATATTTTAGAACTTAGGATTATGTGTAAAGTAAAAATACAGTTGGCTCTCTGTTTAACGTCTTTCAAGGGACCGTGAAAAATCGTCCTTCAACAGAATTTGTGAAAAATAACATTTCCCATACGTCGGAGGGGGCAGGGACTGGGAAATATCATCTTTAAATAGAGATCGTCGTTAAACAGAGAGCCACTGTAATAATAATAAATTATGCATAGATAGTTTCAAAGACATGTTCAAAAATAACGGAATCAAGTAATATTAAAACAGGTAACTGAGCATGCATACAACAAATGAAAAATAAAAGGGAATTATAACAAAAATGTCAGATTTTTACCATTTAATAATTCTCCTGATTTTGTTGCTCTCTATTTATCTTCACTGGATTTTTTTTCTTTTTAAATCATTGCAATTCAAAATGCAAAAAATGTTATATTTAAATTTAATTTTTTTCCGAGTTTTTATTTAGGAAGTTCCTAACAAACTTAACATCCATGATAAAGGCAAAGTTTCAATTAGCTTTAGGTATAAAGATAAAATTCTGCAAAACAATATTTATTTAATAGTTAAAAAAATTCAAATACTTATGTTTAGAAAAAAATAAGCTGGGTATTATCAGTGAAAACGATGAAGGAAAAAAAATGAAAGTACTCTTCATTAAAGAGAAAAAAAATATTTAGTGTCACTTTTTGAAAGTGGCACTAGAACTCCTGATACTTATACTTGAAGGAGCAATTTTGGAATTATCTTCACTTTTGACCAGAAGAGTGGTATTCAGAGAAAAGCAAATCTTGTAACGTAGTTTTACATATAAAAATGCACTTAATGTTAAGTAAAGGAATGTATGCAATATATCATATTTTATTCACTATTTTTTCAAATTACTTAAAAACATAAATTAAAGCATTGTGCCCCAAATATTCAGTAAAGGTTGGGTTGGTTGATTATTGGGGCTTAATGGTGCAAGGTCCAAAGGGGACAAGCTGCGCCAAACACATGGTAGAACCCTAAAACATTATATAAGTCAGCATTTTAAAACCATAATCCAGTGTAAACATGATAAAAATATAATTTATAAACAGAAATTATATATACAGATGATGCAAACAATGATATACATACGAGCCCGCTTAATGGAATAGCCAATTTGCCACGAAAATTATTCTAATAAGCGGGATATTCCATTATCCCGGGATCACATTGACATGCCCACAATGTTTAAAGTTACAGTTAAACCTAGAAAGCATTAAAAATTGCCTAAACCATAGGCATATTTAAACTATTATAATTAACAAACAATTATTAATTAAAAGTAAGAACAATTTAAAAACACATTAAAATTTAGAAAATTGATGAAAAATGAGCTAATTTTATTGTAGAATATACAAATTTCCCTTAATTTTTTGGAAATAATTACAATGTTACTTACTTATTTGTTGCTAAAGAAGTTGGATATTTAGAATGTTTACTGTTCTGTGAATGCAGCAAATCTGTTATTTATTTTCTAGTTTATAAAATAAATTAAAGTCTGCATTTGGCTTCGTTTCCAAGAAACGTCTTATAATATCACAAGCCTTATTAACTTCAACATGTGACGGAACCTTTTTAATGGTACATTCTTCAAATTCATCTTCATCGGACTTCGCTTTGATCGAATTGAGGGTCTGAAGTTTCACCACATTCTACCAAATCATTGTCGAATTTTACAAAATTGAAAAATTTTCTTCTGTCATTCCTTCTGGTGGTAAATCATTTGCGTTTGTAATTGATTCATCATTTAATTCATCATTTGTTACGTGTGTTGAAAATTACATTTTAAGAAACAACTTTTATTGCGTCAGAGGAAATATTATTCCATGATTTGTTCATCATATGAACAGCTGTAAGAATTGAAATGTTTCTAATAATTTTACTATGTTGAGCTATTGATAGAAAATCCACTAGTATCATCTATGCAAGCTATTATCTTTTTAAACGATTTCTTTTCTATAATTCCTCTTAAAAAGTGATATAATTCCCTGGTCCATTCGCTGTAAAATAGCTGTAGTATTTGGAGGCAAAAAATGAAGGCTACATTTCTAGTCGTACGTCGACTTTGTAGGCTTGATAATTATCGATAAAAAGGATAACTTTTCTTGTTCATCTTATTCATCTCATTGTCAAATGACACTAACGAATTTTGAAAGAAATTAGCAGTCATCCAAGCTTTTGAATTCGCTTAGTATTTAACTGGAAGGGGTTTTACACCTCTAAAACATCGTGGGCTTTTGGATTTTCAGATTACAAAAAGAGGCATTTTATGACTGCCGCTCAGCATTACTACAGCATAAAACTGTCAGTCTGTCTTTCGGATTTTTCCCCCAACAACATTTTCGCCTTTTAAGCACAAAGTCCCATCAGGCATTGCTCTGTAATAAAGTGCTGTTTCGTCACAGTTATAGATACAAGAACTGTAGTCTTGTAATAAAGCAGATAATACTACATTTTTACAAGAACTGGCAGCGGCTTCATCAGCATCATTTGCTTCACCGTGAATTTTTTTTGAAAGAAATTTGGTTTCTTGCTTTCTATCTGCACAACCAACCATTGTAGCTTTAAAATTAGTTATATTTAACCGTTGTGCTAAATCTTCAGCTTTCTGATTCAATAATCCACTAATAGGAACATTACAAGTTCGTTCTTCAGCAAACCACTGAAGAAGAGCATCTTCAACTTCAGATTCTTTTCCTGTACTTTTCGTTTAAGAATTTATTGCATTTCCAGTCGTTCAAGACTTTTTCTTTATTTTTAACAATTTCGAAACTTGAGCTTGGGATATCTCAAACTTTTTTGAGAGTCTAATTGCGTGCACTTATTACTTTTGCAAACTCTATGACTTTTACTTTTTCTTTTAAGTAAGATCTTTTCATCTTAAAGACATTGTAAAGCACAAGAAAGATTACTGATTTCACGAAAGCGAACTGTCGAACTAATCGCCGTAGAAAATGTACAGTTAAATGTTCAAGGCTAGAGATCCTGTTAGCAAAACGTGTGTTTGCTACCCCTTTCTTTCCTTGATCACATCACTTGCGATATTTATATTACGTAATCTCTTTCTTTAATTATTCAAAATTAAAAATATATTTTTGTTGCAATATATTTTTAACTAATACATTTCTAGCTTCAGTATAGTTGTTTTTTATTGTAAAGTTAAAGAGACATAGTTACCTCAATTTACCTTTTTTTTCACGCTTCCCTATGCTTTACAGGATATACTGCTTTTAATTTAATTGCCGGGCTTTAACAAACGGCAAACTTGCCCGTTGCCCAACAGATCCCCCAAGTTAAATGTTGCGCTTCTCCGAAGAGATTCGTTACAGTTGGTAATCCACGTCCCCTTCAAGATAAGGACCTGTTGAAGTTTCACATTTCTTTCACACACATACACCCACTCATTTTCTAGCTCTCATTTGGGGGTGAAGTCTATTGTTCATTATCTGAATAGGGAAACGTAGGCCAGCGTTTCAGCAATAAGGGGAGGGCGGGGGTTGCGGCTAGCAAAAACAGCAACAATGAATTGCCCTTCGAAACCGAAGAAATCCCCATTTCCTGCGATTGGACACTTTCTATGAAGTGACAAAATTGCTTTGAAAGACATTCAGTTACTGCACATTCATTATTGCACTTTACAAAAAAAAAAATTCTGAAAAGAAGTGCGCAAAAATAGAAAAAGATCGATATCGTCAAGGCTAATTATTATTCCTTTAAGCGGGATAACTTCAAAACAATATATTCCATTAACTGGAAATTTAACACAAACAAATTACTATGGTTTGGGACATTGAAAATTTATTACATTAAACGGGATATTCTTTTAACCGATATTCCATTAAGCGGGTTTGACTGTATATAAGGTGACTCAAATGATGATATAAAAAGGAATAAAAGGATTCAATGGTATGAACAATGATATTTAAATAGGTTTCATTGGATTTTTCTGGCAAAGAGTCCAGAGAGGACAATGCTTGCCAAACACTTGTCAAGAGAAGAATAAATGCATAGGAAATAAGACAAACATAACTAGCAACAATGATAAAAAGGGGTGATAAGAAAAGGATGGTAAAACCAGTGAAATGTGCATGGTGATAAATCAAGTCAAAAATAGCAGATGTTCAGTACAGTGATATGTAACATGATATAAAATACAGTCATATAAAAACGGTAATAAAAACTGTCATACAATAGTCATAGAGAATAATGAAATAACATAGATATAAAATAGTAGAGTGGGAATATAGTATGAGGAAATATATACAAAAGTGATAAAAGTAGGGAAAAAAAAGATGGAGAAAAGGAAAAAAATGGGAGGAAAAGGAAAGGGGAAAAAAAAAAAAAAGGGACTCCTCAAAAATAACATCATGTCTGAGTCCTCGGACACCTCTAGTTTTATAGAATTGTCTGCAAAACTGCAGATATATTATTTTAAATATAATTATATAATTAGAGTCTTTTGCCTTTCTAGAAAGGCCAACCACTTTCTAGGAATAGCTACTTTTTTTTCCTATTTTGGTTCAGAGGAATGGTTTGAGTTTATATTTATATGCTATGAGCATGACTGTTCGAATCTTTAATATTTTGACAGGCAGAAAGTGGCAGGGATTGTCTGATATTGTTTTAGTTGAAGAAATTGGTGGAGACTGTTTAGATTCAAGACCATTTTGATGAGCGGGATTAATTTGGACTGATTTACAGGAATTTGTTTGAGATGAGGTGGTTAATTGCTGAGTTTTTTTATCCTGTGTAGATTGACCTGCCATTATAACAGGCATAAAAAAATAGGTTCCGTCTGAGTTGCAGCTGATTTACAAGGTTTTGGGATGGCTGCTATGGCATATGAGAAGCCCATGGTTGGGGTAAGACTATTGACGATATGTTGTGCTTCTTGGTATGTGATATTTTGAGTGACCTTTATTGTTTGGATTTCTTTTTCATGAGTCCACTTCGGACATGCCCTGGAGAATGATGGATGTTCTCTTCTACAATTAACCTAGTTTGGTGTTTCCTTGCAGGTATCACTTTTGTGACCTGGACTTGCACAACGAGCACACATGGCAATTCCTCTGCATAAGTCCTTCCCATGGCCGAATCTCTGGCATTTAAAGCACCAAAGAGGATTTGGCACATACAGTCAAAAGCAACATTTAAGATAGGAGGCTGTGACCTAAGGTGGTAGGGATGGGGAATTAAATGTCAGAATAAGGTGTTTAGCTGGCAAGATTTTGCCCTTCTGTCGAATCGTGATATGCCGGACTGAGGAAACTCCTGGGTCTTTAGGATTTTTGCAAATTTTGTCATCTGAGCAAGTGAAAAAAATCAGATTCTGTGAAGAATTTAGTGTTCTGTGTGATGTTACAGATATTTTAAAAGCACCCATATTTTTACATGATGTCAAGATTTTCGCTTGGGTACCGGACGAAACCTCAATGGGCAAATCACCGGAACATAGTTCTTTTGCTGATGTAACATTTCCAATTGCTGCCTGTATGGACTTTTGGATAAGGAAAAGAGAGGATGTCAAAAAGGAACCTCCCAGGTTCTTAATAATGAAAAAATTAGTTTAAGTAAAAATCTGATTACTTTGTTGCTCCCTTTTGGGAGCATGTAGGAGACAATTGCAATCTGTTGCAGTGACCATGGAGCCCAACGGGGGATGCAGGTTCCTACACCAGTGGTAATCAAGTCTATACGTGCACAGACCACTGATGTATCAGTCAGATGTCCAGCAGAATACTGAATAAAGGAGTCTCTGGAACCTATTAATTTAGGAAGTCCAAAGCAACTGTAAAATTATGGTCGACATAACTCAGTTAATTTAGCGGACTGTAATTTTTAACTCTTTTATTGAACATCACTAAATCAAGTCTAAAAAGCCACGTGCTCCACACATATCGGGAGCTACCCCACTCACCGTCCATACTAGACATTCACCTCAAGGTCAACTAGATTCTCGCCTTACACCCCTGCTCCAACACCGTGTAACGTGATTAGCACGTCACTGGGCTGGGAGGGTAGGAGAGCTTGGCGCGTACAGCAACCAAAATACATATATATGCATATAATAAGCTTGATTAGCTACAACTAACATTAATTACATGGCAGGTGTTAGATTATTATATGAGTTGAATTTATAGAAGGCAACTCTCAATGATTACAAGGCTAATTATACTGTACAAAAATGCATCAATTATACATTACTTGAAGGGGAATTATACAAAATACCTTTTCAAACAGAACTGTTAAAGCTGTTTTTGCATCTGTCATTGAACTTATTGTATTCCATCTATCTACATCCTTTTGATCTATAAATAAATATCATATATATATATATATATATATATATATATATATATTCACGCATACACACATGTATGTGTGGAAGTATTAGAGAGAGAGAGCAAGAAAGCACTCACATATATTAATCAGAAATCAAAATATGAAATTAATATAACTGTTACCACAAAGAAAAAATAAGATGCTGAAATTAATCACAATATATATATTTTTACTAGATACTCATGGAAGTCAGAGGGCTCACATTGATGCTATAAACCAAAATGTGAGTAGATTTTAGTTTAGTCCAACAAAATATAAGATTGATATGATTGGAGAAAGTAATTTAGACCTTTCCCACGTAGGATAGAGGATGTCTATCATTTTCACCAAAAGAGAAATAATATTCTTACAATATTGTTGATCATTATTCATCTATTTGAATAAATAGAAAAACTGAAGTTAACCTGCTTTAAAGGTATGGCTAAAATGTAATTTAAAGTCTTTTTAATCAAGATTCTATAAATTCAAAATAAGTATCTTTTCTCCAATCATTGAAAAAAAAAAAAAGAAAAGAAAAAAGACCTGTATTTGCACCTTAAAAAAAATCTATAAGGTGTTCATAACAGTCTTAGAGGTTAAGCTATTAAACAATAACTCTCAAACCTTCAGTTGCAGTATGTGTCAAATCTTTAGTGTAATTTAAATTTTGTTACCCTCAGTGTACACATCAGCTATGTTAAGTAGTGGGGCCTATAATGACAATGAAACCTATTTTCATGTTGGCTGGGCACTGTTGATATCCATTTTTACAATATGATGGTTAAAATTTTTTCTTAAAGAAAATTTACATACTACATTGCTCAAAGAGGTAACTTCATAAAAAAAAATAAAATAAAATAAATAATAAAAAAAAAGAAAAACCACAGAAGATCTTCAATACATTACAGAACAACACTTTAAACTTTAAACTCTTCTGGCATATTTAAAGATTCTTTAAAGGAAAAGTAACAACAGTCAAGCTGTATATAATCACCTGTTACAGAAATATCGGAAACTGGCTTCTGTTTCTCTAATTTTTCAGCTTCTAAGCTTAGCAGTATTAAAGGATTAGAACTGCATCTATCATCTGCCTGTAGAGAGGTTGAAAGATATATTGATATACATTTCTGACAATTATCCCAACATCTTTGAAGATTCACAATTAAAAGAAAATTAAGAACATTCAAGAAAAAGTATAAGGTGTTTTGGAAACAAAGAACAAATATTAAAAAGGTGAGGGGCAATTGAGAAGAAAAAGGCTATTTAATGAATATTACATTTATAGTACTGCTAAATGGGCATAATGTAATCAGTCATTAAAAGTCAATGTGATGCTTCTTTTATTAAGAGCCCCATGTACTATAGATTAGTATATAATGTTAGTCATCCAAAAGGATTACATTTGTAATGTAAGAAATGCAAATATACACTACCTAGTGAAGGAACAAAATTACACTGCACACACATTTCAATAGAGCTGGTATTCATAGTTATATAAAAGGAATTTTTAACTATGTATTAGCTTTGCTTATTTCAAACATATTTACTGAGGTAAATAGAATACATGTGGACATGTATATTGCCACTTGCATTGCCTCAGAGTTTTTCAAACATACATCAGTTTAAACAAACACAATATATTAATTGTTGTCTACCTTCGGACTTTGAAAGGAAACTTCACGTGGTAGCAGGATTTAAAAGCTAACACCTTTTGATAAATATTTCTGTCATTTAAATTGAGAGACACTATTCAACATTGACATCACAAACATTAAAATGGCAAAAATCTCCAGAGACAGTCTCAGTCACTCAGTCATATACATACTATAGAGGAGAAAATGGAGATAGCATCTAGTTTAATGATTTACAGTAATTGGCTCAGCTTACTATGTGCTTAGATCATACAGAACATCTTTTACATAATTAGATCAGCATATTAAACTGTAACTCAAAAAACCAACTTTAAAAGAGCATTTGGCTAAATCTCTACATCAAAAATGGAGCAGATTCCAGATGGCATTTATTACAAACTTGATGAAAAGAACATTGAAAAAAAGTTGACTATCACTTATGCATTTTGTTAACAGGGAATGCATAAGCCTTTTTTGAAATAAATTTTTTAAATACAATATGCTTCATGATGCACTCATGAGAAAGGGCACTTCTTGCAAAACATAACATTCGTAAATCATAAGATTAAACCTAATAGAGATTATTAACCACTGCAGTTGTATATACTATGATAAACGTAACCAAATTTATTTGATATGAATCATTTTAACAATTGAATAATAAAAAAAGGCCAAAAAATAAATGAAAATTAAGATATTTAATTAGAGATCATATGTATTGATTCCATTAAAAGCTGTTGCAAATGTTAAAGACAAGGGAAAGCCTTGATACTCTTGGTTAATTTTTACTGCAGTTAATAAGCTCGTTTTAAAAGAATTTTGACTCATTTAATTTGTAGCTTCACATTTTCTTTAATACCAAAAATCATAATATCTTGGTATAAATAAATATTTTCTAATTCAATCTACTGCTCCAACATGCACAAATATGTAATTCAGTAACATGATCTAATGTAATCATAGTGTTGAACATCGGTTAAAATAAAACTTAAACATTCCTCAATTGCTAATTTTTAGTGAAAGAATTTTTAACTAACTTCACAACAGTGAAAAAAATAGAAATTTAGAAATAAACTGCTTTTGAAAAAAAAATTAAAAAGGAGTTTGAAATAAGAATTAACACTCAAAATCTGTATTTAAAAAATGGGTCAGCTGCTTTCATGAAAAATGCATAATTCATACTATTTAATGCTAAATAACATGAATTAGCATATTTAACAATAGTCCTATATAAAAGCTACATTTCGGCCTCTTTTACTAGCTCTTGAGGATTAAACTAAATACAGTAGGAACACACAAGATATATTTGGTTTTCAGGGTAATCACACAGTTATATTAAAGTTTTTTAAACAAGACCAAAACTTAAATCCATGATGACTTTTGAATTTGCTGCAGATGCTCATTATTTTGCATTTGGTGACAATTTAAGAATTGAACTATATTTAAATTACTTTGAAAAATCACTAATTTTGTGGAAAATATAAATCAATTAAATTCACAGATTTTTAAAACCATGTAGGTGCTTCAGTTGATATAATGATGTTCAGGTCTGACCATGAACTCATGGAGACTATCTCTCTCTTTAAGTATCCATGTTTGACTCACAGACAGATGAGTTATTAGAAGAAAAATATTTTGAATATATACATAATATTCAACATTCTGAAAGGTCAATGAAAAAATAATATCTAATATTTTTAATTCTTAGACAATACTTAAAGAAATCAAGCTATACCTTTGATGAAACTTTTTGCATGTTATGTGCTTCTTCAGTCAAATGACCCATGTTTTCTTTAGCAGAAATATATTCAGATGATGTCATTTTCTTCAAACTTTCAATTTCAATTTCTTTAGTTAACCATGCCTAATATGAGGAAAAAGTCAAAACAGATTATATATAAATATATTATAAGCTACAAGCATGCATGCATACATATCAAAATATTTTTTTTTTCATTCATAGCATCTCCCAGAAAAAGGTTGAGTTTTCATATATTGATTATAAAGGATAACCCTCTACAGTACAGTAAAGAACATATTGGTATTTAGATAAACAGAAAACACAAAACAAACAGAATGAAAAAAGGGACTTCGTGTGGAGCCTTAAAAAGTTTTTAATCCATTAGTTCTTGAACACTTTTTCACGTATTTCATGATAGGATCTTCACTTTCAAATGACATGACTTCACCAAAGAAGTGCTTCACACTTCTCACCTCAAAAAATTAAACTAGGAACCAGTGC
Organism: Dolomedes plantarius; assembly: GCA_907164885.2. Lineage (NCBI taxonomy): Eukaryota > Metazoa > Arthropoda > Arachnida > Araneae > Dolomedidae > Dolomedes > Dolomedes plantarius. The sequence goes on along the minus strand of OU015494.1, from coordinate 82,580,110 downwards.
CATCATTTCTATGGGCAAATCCCAACATCTGTGAAGTTAGCCCCCCGACATTGAGATATCCAAATTTTGAAAACGGCATTCGTTTGAGCATCGTTTGAGCGCCAAAAATTTTCGTTTTAGCACCATTTTTAAAAGAGTTATGACCATTTCATTTTTTGGCGGGAAAAACACCTAGCCCTCCCCTCCCCTCACATTGAGATATTCAGAGAATGGGAAAAACAGAGCGGCATGAAATTTCGTGTCGGGGAAATGGCGAAAAAAAAGGGGGGGGGAAGGAAATTTGGTGCCTGCGAAACGGAAGGGACACCTCCAAATATGGCGGGTCCCATGGATAAGACATTGAAAGAGGCGCCAAAATGAGGCAGAGTAAAAATACGAAATTATCAACAAATAACGATAAAATATAATAGTAACTAATAATAGCAAATAGTTTCAAACTAGTTGATATAGTTTAGGCCTCAGACAACAGTGTTTAATGCATTTATGAAATTTTTCAATACATTCAAAAATCCATTGATTCGTTCTTAATATTCCTTATACTTTAAAAAAGATGAACTTGAAAGAAAGTTTTCGTATCTCTGTCCTGTATATATTTACTTACCTTTTTCTTTTTTCCTATGTACATACCTAAAACTAAATACCCGTGCTTCACAACAGAATACATTACTACCACCAATCATGTAATCAGGTTCCATTAATTTAAATTAACTTCAGTAGTAAAGTGTTGTCATTTCTTTTGAGGAGTTAACCCTATAATTTAATGACGATCCAACATTAAATAAGGGTTTTTAGATTTATGTTTATTTCTTAATTTTGGGGGCCTTATGGCCCTTCTGGATTTTTTAGCTTTCTTAGTACCTAGGGCTTTAGATGAGCCACTATGCAAAATTTCAGCTTCTTAGGTCTTATGGTTCCAGAGATACCGTGATCAGTCAGTCCGTGTTTAATTTTAAGGGTCCCTTTTCACATATTAAAAGTGTAGATTTTTTAAAAAATATTTCTTAAATGTTATTGTTAGGGAGAGCGGAAGTGCATCCACTATACAAATTTTCAACTTCCTAGAACTCATGGTTCGAGAGATACGGTGATCAGTAAGTGAGTGGTATTTGGATTTTATATACAGGGTGTCCGGGCTAAAAGTATTTTTTATATAGAGAATGAAAAACGCTACCCAAGGACTTTTTAAATCTTCAAATTCCAATAAATACATCAAGAAAAATATAGGAGCAGTAAAATTACGGCAAGAATTCTGTCAGCTATAAATTACTTTCAACTACGTAATGCAATTGCTTGATGCACTTCCATAATTTGAACTTTTACAACTTTCTAACACTGTAATACAATTATTGTAAATATGGTAAAAGCAAAGATTATTTTAATGAGGAAGGATATGTCAAACTGTCTGCTAGACCATAAATGTAGTGCCAGTGACGTCTAGTTAACTGTACCTTTTCTAAACACTATATAAACGCCGGTAAGTTTATCGCATTATTCTGTTGAATACATTTCTTTTCTTATATCGACTATTTTTATTTAGCAACTCATTGCACTCACATAGTTATCTTATACAATGTTTGACCAGAAATCTTATGGTATATTTTGGATTTTAAAATTATATTTTTTCCTTCGATACATATACATATCGAACTATTAGATTTATGAATCTAAACTATACAAATATCAAAATATTAACTTTATTTACCTAAAATATATAAATATAAAAATATTACAATTTAAGATAGAAGATGATTAATGTAAAATAAATTAGCCACTTTTGAACAAAAATGACTGACTATCAGCAGTGCTGAAATGCATCAATTTACAAATTCCTCATAACCAATTCTGAATATACACTGCTGGCCACCCAAATTGCAACACCAAGAAAGACAAGAGATATCACAACAAAATTTATTTTGTAGATAACATGTTGACCAAGTATCAAATGATTAAATTTATAGACTTCTGTGAAGTGTTGTTCCTGCCAAAATCAGTAGCCAGAGTAGCCGCCATTGTTGGAGATCACCGCTGCCACACGCCTCGGCATTGATTCAAAGAGACTTTGGATGAGTTCTTGGGGGTACAGCGACCAAGCAGTTTCCACACGTTGCAAAGTTGATCTGCTGTGTTAGCTGGGGATGGAATCTGGGTCAATCCTAGAGCAACCATGGACCACATGTTTTCTATCGGCGAAAGATCCGGAGAGCGAGGCGGCCCGGGAAGCAATTCATCTGGCGATTGACGAAGAACCGTTGGACAATGCGTGCCACGTGTGGTCGCGCATTATCCTGTTGAAATATGGCTGTGGGCAAACCCTGAAGGTAAGGAAGGAAACTGGCTCCAACACCTCGGAGATGTAGCGCTGGCTGTTTAAAGTACCGGCAATGCGTACTGGAGGTGTGGGAGAGGGATATCCATACCGCCTCCATACCATAATATCCGGTGCAGGACACCAGTGTGTCGGCGGTGCATAACGCAGCTGTTCAGAATCCTCTCTTCACGGTGTCTCCAGGACTCGATGCGACCATCGTGGGTGTTGCCGACAGAAGCGTGACTCGGTCAGTAAAGACAATTTCATTCCTTTCTGCCGTCCACATCTTTTGTCATCGCACAATTGGCGGCGGAGACCGTCTGTGGTTCTGCGTCAAGGGTAGACAAAGCAATGGACGTCTTGCGGACAGACCGCTAGGTGTTTTTCCCGCCAAAAAATGAAATGCTCATAACTCTTTTAAAAATGGCGCTCAAACACGCTCAAACGAATGCCGTTTTCAAAATTTAAATATCTCAATTTCGGGGGGGCTAGATGTTTTTCCCGCCAAAAAATGAAATGCTCATAACTTTTTTAAAAATGGCACTCAAACGAAAATTTTTGGCGCTCAAACACGCTCAAACGAATGCCGTTTTCAAAATTTAAATATCTCAATGTCGGGGGGCCAACTTCACCGACCGTTCAATCCCATGTTTATTTCACTGAGAATTTCTGAAACTGAAAATAATTGTCATCAAAGTCTCAGAAGCTTTTACTCTCCCTGCTTATTTTTCTTAGTTATTTAGTTAAGAACATGTTTCTTTTGTTTTATATTTGTGATAATAATGATGCATGTGTATTGCCAATGGTAAATGAACAAAGAGAACATGGATAATAAGATTTAAATCAAGAGGAAAGTATAACAGTCTGTACTTGCCCTAATACTACTCTTGCACTTCAACAAGGAACTCTTTGGGGGTGAGTGCAAGACCAGGGCTTAACACTTAAAATTAAGAAAGTAGAAAAAACAAGGATACATACAATTAAACAATATCAGACTGTGTTAAGTTACCACAAAAAGTCATAAACAGCTTTAACTAAGGTAAATGATCATTGATAACAATCAGATGCACATCTCATTATTGCGAGTGAAACAAAATGTGACCCTTTATAACCATCAATGGATGTTATGCTTAGTGCTAATGCACTTTAGTGCCCACTGTGTGAAAGAGAGTGTCTTTTACTGAACATTTCTACAGATGGCAGAACTACTAGTTAAGACCTCAGAAGTTTATGTTGAAGTCCACACTTGCCTACAGATCTATATTATTTGAACAATTTTAAACCTAACAGTACATATTTTTGTTAACATCCATCCATTCAGACATCGGAAGTCAAAAAGATTATTTAAATGAGTCATACATATATGTAATAAAAACTCAACAGCATGAAAATTCTAATACAGAGCCTGTATACCATGGATTACTTTTATGGCCTGCATAAGTTGGTAGAAAATCTTTATCACCAATCTTTTGATAGATCCTGCCAAACCTAGGAAAGAGGAAAGACATGTAGTTAAAAGCAAATGAAGAGTAAACTGTTCTGTAAAGTAGATGATGGAGCAAAGATTGAGGGAAATTTTGGCTTAACAAAGTAATTTAAAATATTTGCAGACAATAATGGAGAGATCCTAACATTAATTTCCAAAGGTGAAGACTCATTATCTGGCATGAACAATCGACAATCTTTTTACCAATACACTAGAGTAAAAAGCATAGAATTATAACATGAGGAATGAATGTGAAGAAGAATAAAGGTTTACAAAGAAATCTCACTTATTCTAGGGAATTAAAAATTTCACAACAAAATATGAATAATAGTTCAGCTTTGACAATTTTTCTTAATCAAAAGCCCATTAGGAATTTGAATCTTATCTTAAAAATTGATATTAACATGTGATAAAATGAGAAATGGCTAACTAAAATATGAATCCTGTACCTTTCATTCAGACTTTCCCCCCTCTCCTTTCACTTTCTCACTCTTCTCACATACACATGCATGCACATATAAAACTGATTACATTTCTTTTAAAGATTATAATCTTAACTGAATAACACATTAAAAATTTAATAAAATATACCCAAAGCAAGAAATCACTAGGTCCTCAAAGTTTGGGACCATAAAATTATACACTGTGTTTTTAAGATTATAACATCACCAACTACAACTATTCACACAATAGCAGATATTAATTAAATTAAGAATTAAGAGGCACAAAATAATTAAATGAACAACTAATTTTTTTAGTTTGAGATTTAAAACCAGTTAGCCAATCTGATGAACTATTCTCAAGAAATTTTATTTATTTAGTGGATATATAAGAACTCTTTCGCTTTTGCATTATTCTAAAAATGATTCCAGATACTAGACAGTCTTGCATCATATATGGTTGCTACTCCAAAATCTACCAATAGTATCAAAAGAAACATCAACAAACACTTCCCAGGCCAAAATAAAATTGAATAACATCTTTTAGGTGAAGATAAATGAAAAAAAATATAATCATAATTAAAAACAATGATTTAAGACACATATATATCATTAGATTAATAATAAGAAATATTCTCACAAGTTCTATATATATATCTAAAAAAAAAAAAAAAAGCTTGTAAATGTGCCAAAATGTTAATTTTTCATAAATTTTCATAATCTCCATAATTTTAATACACATTTATTATAATATTCATAGTTAAATATCACTATACTCATAATTATTATTTTAGAAGATGAATTCCATAAAATTCATATGGATAGAAGTTCTACAGTCAACACTAATAAACATATAATATATATATATATATATATATATATATATATATATATATATATATATATATACACACACACACAGTGGTCTCTCGGTTTACGAACTTAATTCGTTCAGAGACTAGGTTTGTAAACCGAATCAGTTTTTCCCATATAAAGTAAAGGAAAAAGAATTAATCCATTCACTCCTTTAGAACAGTGTTCCCCAAACATTTTATCGCTGCGGACCGGTCAACGTTTGATAATTTTACAACGGCCCGCTGAGGGGAGGACGTTGATTGTTTATATTTTAGATGGTTTTGATTTAATAATTGATGTTATTATAATTTTGATGTATAAATGACATTGCGTTTATTTATTGTTCAATAAAAATCTCATTTTATTTATTTGTTTCGCTTTTTTTTCTTTCAGGAAAGCACATTATTTCAGTTTATGACTGCAATTTTAAGTCATATCTTGAAATGTTATAATAAACAAACTAATTAAAATAGCTCAAGATTTCTTCTGTTACAAAGGTATAAATTAGCACACCCAGGGGGGGGGGAGACCACTGCTCTAGTACATTGTTATTTTTACCTTGTTTTTATGAGTTTAGTTATAAGAATGGTGAAAATAAATGAAGCAAACTTTTATTATGAAGAACTAAGAATGATAATCGTTCAGTACAGCAATTTAGCTTTGTAGTGAATACTGCTGGTTCAGATGGTTGATTCCTGAAAAGCAGGGTTGCCTACTACTTTTGAGAAAGTCGAATTTCATGACCTTTTCATGGCCTTAAAAATAAAATTCATGAGCATGTACATACTAATGTTAAAACGGGACTGCGCAGCCCCGATAGTTTCACTATTTTTTAATTGAAAATAATATAAAATATTAATATTAACCCCTTAACAATCGCATAATTTTCAAGAAAACAGTAATAAAAGTGCTCATATTTCCAGAGGATTCCATTTATCTCTTGATCTGCCACATCCAGTTTAAAGAAAACCATCCTCAATTTCATTTTAAATAGTCTGATGTTGCCATCTGGTAGTAAAATAAGAAAAAAATTTTTTTTCAAGGTAAATGATTCGGATTGTTTTAATCTTTTTTGGTGCATTAGTTTCAAACAATCCAGCCCGAAATTAGCACGGGCACGAGAAATAGAAGGCGAAACCTCAACCCGTAATTTTTGATGGGAGCGAGAAAGAAGGGGTTATAATATTTAAAAAATTTAATATTATATAATCTAAATGTCCATGAATAATCTTGTGTAATACATTTCAGTAAATGTACAAAACAATTTGGAACAAAATATGGAAATTAAGACAGTAAATGAAAATTAAACAATTGAATTTTATTAAAAATTAAATTTTGAATAAGTATGCAGTTTAAAAAAATTTTACACTTAAAATGTACTTTTATTTTAATGTTAAAATGCAATACAGTAACACTGCAGAATTTCGGGGGTGGGGGGCCAGCCCAGATGATGACGTATACTCTCATTTCTGTGAAAGGGAGAAAAGCGTTTGGCCTCGTACACACGATACAGTTTTGGTTTATGATTGTCTCGGTTTTGTCATTCCGTTTACAGTAAACGATGTATTTTGTTTTGTACGTTCACACGGTGCGGTTGAAAACCACAAACCAGGGAACAATTGAATCGGTAGCAGATGTCGTTAGATTTTGTCTATCGAAACTGGATAGACGGACACCGACACCAGACCGTTTCGGTTGCCATTGGTGTATGATTTAGAGCGGGGAGTACACACTATTCGGCTATTTGAAGGAAACGTCCACTCAGTGCCGATCTGCTACTGAAGTGATTCTTTAAAGTGATTTTTTTAGGTTTTTTTTTTACACAATGGAGAAAATCAACACAGAATTTTAATTTCTTTGGTTGAAGAAAGACCGACCAAAAACATAATTGGGACAAACATAAGATGTTTACTTTAAATGAGGCTTTAACCGAGTTTAATCATGTCTTAATTAGAACAGGAGATATTATTATTTTTTGCACCATTCTAATAGCAGCTAATCTTTGTTTAAACCTGTAAACGTTTTTCTGCATGATGGTTTTTTTTCAACCATTTCTAATCTTTAATTATTATAACTCAAGAAACCGTTAAAGATAAATGGTTCAAACTTGGAACATGTCTTTTATTTTACATTAATTTTGATTCAACAAATTTGAAAAATATATTTTACTTTTGAAAATATGATTTTAAAAATAAGTTACATCATTTTTTAAAAAAAATTCTCTAAATATTTACTCTTTTAAAAAATATTTAAAAAAAAGGCTGAATCAAAACTAAACATTATATTTTTGTTTAATTAAATGAAAAAAATTTGAAATTCGCAGATAATATTTGAGTTATACGATTTTAATTACACCACTTTTTTAAAATTTCAATTTTAAAATTCTTTTAAAAACTTTATAAGAAGTTTTATGATGGGATTTCGTTTGCAAATTATATGGTTAACCATTACTCAAAAAATTCAAAGTTTTAACTCAATAATGTAGGTATCATCATTCGGAAGTAGTTGAAAAAATTCGATTAATCTCTTCTAAATTCAATCATAAGCGTTTGAAAAGATCCCAGCACTATCTGTCCCTCAAAATAGCATGTACCCAATACGTTCTTATAATTTTTTAATATTGCTTTGACGACAACAATACCAGAACATTATGTCCATCCTGCAAAGTGAACTACACTGCAATGATTGCAAGGTGTTCTGTGCGGGACGGGAAAACCGTCGTATGCGGTGAAAAAAAAACCGATCGTGGTGACACAGCTTTCGGTTGGACACGAAAGGCTTATAAAACAAAAACTGCATCATGTGTACGAGGCCTTCATTCCCGAAGTGGGGAGAATACAATGCATTCCTCCATGGAAACTAATCTCCCTTCCGATGCGCGTTACAAAGCAGGCAAAAATAGATCTCGTGCTTTTGTACCAGTTAGGAGCATATTTTGTATTCTACATTATATCAATAAAAAAATATTTTTAATTGAAAAAATTCGTGACTTTTCCTTTCAATTTCGTTACTTTTCGTGACCGTTTTCCCATTTCGTGACTTTTCATGGTTAGTAGCCACCCTGAAAAGGGAGGGAGGGACTACAGATGTTACTGCTTGGAAAGGTAATATCTCTAGGCAATTCTGAATTTAGCATTTTTCTCTTCATCTACTTTCAATCTTACTAAGCTCATTTTGGCAGAAGAAACTGATACAAGGAAATTCCCTTTTGCTTTTTCTGAGGAATTTCACAGAAGTTGGACCTTACATTGTCATTAGACAGTGCTCGCAACCGCTGTGCCGTGGCACACTAGTGTGCCGCGAGGTGAGTCTTGGACTGTGCCGCGGTGATTTATCGATTATGTAATAAAAAATTAACAACCGCATTAAATAGAAATTTTTCTAAGTAAAATATTCCTCTAACTTTTTGTTAATATGTAATTTTTCTGGGTCGAAATTATACACAAAACAAAAACATGTTGTTATCCATACATTGTATGTATGCTCGAGTGTCATATTTCTGGATTTTAGTTGAGAAAGAATATCCACAAATTTCTGACAAGGCCATTGCAATTTTGCTCCCATTTTCTACGACATACTTAAGCGAACAAAGTTTTTCGACACTGGTTCTAACTGAAAATGACAAACGATTGCATTTAAAGGGCCTTGACCATGAACTGTAGCTCTTTCTATTATAGAACCAAATATAAAACGCACATTTATCAAAACAATCTCAAATATCTCATTAATAAATTAGTCATGTTTAAATTAACTTTGATTTATTAGACTTAAGTAAAGACCAAAAAACAAATTTTAATATAAAAATGTTATGCTAATTGAGGGCCCGTAATGTTTAATATATAATCGCACTTCAGTAAAAATATGTAAGGTGGTGGCTTAGGTTCAGTGTTTGGTGGGCTGGTGAAAGATTTAAATCTTAAAATATTAAAATAGAAATGTAAATATCCTTTTTTTCTTAGTCCCATAAAATCCTACATTCTCTAACTAACTCCTGGTTTTGCAGTTGCTATGCAGTAATCCGATACTTCTGTTTTGCCATTCGGTTCGGGCATTGCGTATGCTTGATACCCACGTGAGGGGGGAAGGCAACTAATATTGAAACCAGCCCAAGGAATGTTGATGATTCCCACAGAAGCGCAGGCTCCCTGCACCCCTTTCAGGAGCATCGGCCATGCACGCGGATGGGTACAGCGCTGGGTGCCGGCAACGTTCGCAGCAAAAAATATTTAAATAAAAAAAGAAAAGCTAATAAAAAGCCAAGTTTTGTGCAGAGAAAAAAATGTTACGGAATTGAGCCGCTAGAACCTGGCGGCTCCCACAACCAAAATTGTTAAGATTTGGGGCAGGAATGCCCCAACTTGACTGATAGTTGAAGTGCAGAGTCGTACTGACTAGCAGGGAAGGTTGGACTCTTAATACTTTGATATAGTCAGAGAAACACTAGCTAGCTTGTGGTGTGATATGTGAGATTTCAAAAACGTACGAAGGTTTAAGTAAAAATAAAAATATACATTTTATTTAGTTGAAAAAAAATAATACGACATTAAAAATATTTACAGATGCACTACAGTTCGTAGTGTGAATCAATTATGTCGTTAAAGTACTTGTACCGTGATGAAGAGAAAATAAAAATACACAACTCACAGCTGGTCGAGGCAAACTCTTTTACCACTGCATAAAAACGTAAAGTGGACAGTGCCTCTCTGGCACAAAAAAACTTGTTAGCTGCCTGCGGGCATGCGAGGCCGAGACGACCATGGCATCGGTAGCGGTGCTTTGCTAGTAAGTTGGTCAGTAGCTAGTAATACTTCAAGTGCACTGACTCCCGGAATGAAGCTTACATTTTTAGCTTCCGGAAAATACGGGCTTCGGCAAAGCCTGGACTGGCTTACAAACGACCTGTGCTAAGTCGCGCTAAACCACCTCAAACACACGATGTCGGGCTAGATATATATATCGGCGTCGACCGCCGCGCTCACCTTGTGGCAGGAGATAGCAAAGTCAATTATGCCTACATTTACTTGAAGTTAGTTGACATCATTATCAGAGGGAGTTGTGACGTCGTGTTTGGCTGATGGTATGGCGTCATTGTTTGGGTGAATGACGTCATTAGGTTGGCATGACGCAACTGGCATCTGACGATGATTACCCTTTGCTGTGGAGGTGGAAAAATGATGTAACCATCGTTCTTTCTTACGTGGCTGGAAGGTTAGGGGAAGAAGAGGAATGCTTATCGGCATTTTTCCTAACAAAAAATAATATGGCTGTCAACAACAAGTTGGGTACACAATGCTCCCAGTTTCAACGTGTGTCGTAACCAGGGGCTTCGGCACGCACAGGAACTCCTTTTCGTCACACGGAGGTTTCTTGGAGAAAAAAAAAATTTGCGTGGGAGTTCACTCTTCTCGAAAAAACACTCTCCCTGCTGTCTGCTATGCTTGAGTGTTGTTTTTCTTGGTCTCCGCCATGACTGAAGATGCCCGCCTAGTTCAACGCCACTTCGAGAGATGAACCATCCGCCGACTGCATGGAAGGTATGCCCTCTGTCTATTCCTGTCTATATTCCCTTTCTTTCCCTTTTCAACCTCTCCTTTATTTTAGTTAAAATACAGCCGGCTTAGGTAATATGCATTTAAATTATATCATTTTTTGAGCTCATTTAAGTTAATAAGGAGTAATAATCCATCACCAGCCACCTCTAGTGTAAAATGTATGATGTAATATTTCAATTGTAAAAAAATGTAAATTAATGAGGCATTGTTAATAAGTGTAATTGATATTTTAATATGTGTTTAATCTAATAAATTGTGTTGCCCTCTAACCTAGAATTCTCTCGTTTTGAGTTGGTTTCTTGTCATATCACCATATTAACATTTTAGGCCTGTCTATTTTTTTAAAATAAGGAATGCTACGATTACTCTCCTTTAACTATGTGTAGAGTGGTTAACCTTAATAGTAAATTAAAATATAACAATGGTATTCAACCATTATAAAATGAAATATAACAAAAATTTAAAGAGAAATTTTTTTTACTTGTAAACTATAATTTTATATTTTTGTTCTTGTGTTGGTGTACAGTTCAAAATGATTTATATAAACTTAAATGATTATAATTATCTTGATACATAGAGCTATTTTGTTGTGTTTTTTTATCTAATAAAACATATACGTATTTATTGTAATTTAATATTTGCAAGCTTTTTCTTGTGGTGTGCTGCGGAATTATCGAAAAAAAACGTTGTTGTGCCGTGGAAGATAAAAGGTTGTGGAGATTTAGAATATTAACGGCTGTGTTGGTCACAGATTTATTAAGGTGATGGTTTTTAATAAACGCTTTCACTTCACTCCCCTTGCTGCGAATTTCTTTTATCATGGCAATGGAAACCTCCTCTCTATTATTGTCTTTCTTTAATAAATGCTCTTCCTGGATGGCATTCACCTGTTGCCTCTGCAGCTCAACCAGTTCTGTGGTGGGATCTTTGCTGTCTTCTGCCTCCAGCTCCTCTACATCTTCCCAGTCAACCTCCAATCCCATAACTTTGCCCATGGACACTACCTCATCCCCAACTTTGACTTCTGCCTCTTCATTATCAAAGCTCTTGGAGTCTCTCTTTGGCACACAAGTTGGCCCAAGTTTCTTCCAGACAGACTGCAAGGTATAAGAGACCTCCCTCTAGGCCTTATCAGTAATGTTGATGAAATTTAGGATATCGAAGTGCTCCTTCAAAAATCTCTCAGAGTCGAATAGGTGTCATCTGTAACTTGAAATCACCTTGAAAAAAGTGCCATGATACAGTTTTTTAAAATTAGAAATAACCTGTTGGTCCGTAGGCTGAATCAAAGAAGTTCTGTTGGGTGGTAGAAATTTGACTTTAGTGAAGTTATATTTGATGTCCAGATCTTCTTTGAAATTAGGAGGATGAGCAGAAGCATTATCCATGATGAGAACACACTTCAAGAACAAACCATTCTACCATTCTCCTCAAAATATTTCTTGACAGCAGGTGCGAAGACCTCAGTAATCCACTCCATGAAAATGACTCTTGTTACCCAGGCCTTAGGAATTGCTCTCTACATTACAGGCAGTTTAGCCTCCAGCACATTATTTTTCTTGAATGCACGGGGATTTTCAGAGTGGTAAACTAAAAGTGGCTTGATTTTACATACATCACTTGCATTAGCACACAATAAAGTGTAAGCCTGTCCTTCACAGGCTTTTGCCCAGAAAGTACCTTCTCCTCTTTGGTGATGTAGGTTCTTCTTAGCATTTTTTTCCCTAGACAATCATGTTTCATCACAGTTAAAAGCTTGGTATGGCATGTAGCCTTCACTTTCCACAAACTGTTTGAATTCATGAACAAATTCATCTGCAGCCTTTTTATCTGAACTATCAGCCTCCCCATGCCTCACAACACTCTGAATTCTGCTTCACTTATGGAATTTCTCAAACCTTTTTAAATCTTCTACTTAAAATCTTCACTTTCATCCCCATTTTTACTCGATGATTTTGCTACCAAATCACTGTGCACCATTCTAGCATTTTCGCATATTAAAGACTCACTAATACTATCACCTGTAAGCTATTTTCTTGTATCCACACTATTAATAATTATTGTACCTTTTCTATAACTTGAGGCCTTTGCTTCATTAAAACAGCCACTCCTTTAGCCACATCAGCTGACTTTATTGCCTCTTTGTTTTTGGAGGATAGTACAAATGGTAGACTTCAGCAACCCAAAATGCGTGGCGAGATTAGAAACATGTACAGCATTCTCATGTTTAGCTATTATTTCCTTCTTTTTTCTCAAAGGTTAGATTAGGTTCCCTGTTAACAATATTACTTGATCTTGCCGTTTTCTTGGGAGCCATATTAATGGCTAATTTAAACAAAAACATTTACAAAACAAATTTGTGAAATACATGAGCAGCCTACGTTTAAGCTATGTTAGAGAAAGTGCAACTGACATGTGGACTATTTGCAAACCAAAGCAAGTATGACAAATGCTTGCATCACAGACCACCAGATGGCAGTGCATCTCTGGCATTTGTTGTAAACAGAATCGCTCCTAAAACAGAGTTGTTCGTAAACCGACATACCACTGTATATATATATTTATTTTCATAATGAGAGTAAAAAAAAAATTCATAATATCAGATTTTAGGTATAACATACATTGTAATCAGTGCTGCCTTCTCTCTACATATGCGTGCATAAACCCACTTGGCCAAAACCAGTTATAATAACTAAGTGGTTAAGATTTTTAACGATTAGTAAAAAGTGAAAGAATATGAATTTTTCCTAATATATAAGTTCTTTGAAACAGTACACAGATACTATATTATTCCATATTTTCCAATTATTTACTAAAAAGTATTTGGGAATAACCAAAATCTAATTGTAGGATTTAAATATTAAAATAATTGCTCTCCTATTTCCTTCTAAAGAATAAATTTAGTATAGGTAGATACATTAAGTGCTGAAAAACAATATAAATAATACCTCTAAATTCTGCTTTGGAATTTTCCTATCTTTAATAACTAGCTGAGAGTTCTTGAGCTGTCTGGAACGAGCTTCATTTAATCGTTTATTTAGTGACTGATATTTTTCATCTTCTGTTTAAATGCACTAACTTGCTTGTCAAAATTATTCTTAACTTTAGCATTTCAAAGTCTTTTTTTACGTTCATTTTTTTTCAATTTCTCGACTTCTCGTTCTTTGGCAATTTGCATCTTTCGAAATTTGTCACTTTCCATTTTCATTTGCTTCACCAATTTTACCCGCATACTCTTTAAATTCTAAAAAAAATTATGCACATAAGAAACTTAATAAATAAATTAAAAAAAGAGGTTAATTTAACATGCTTAAAATTACACATGATTACAAGCTTAATTTCCCTAGGCTTGTCTTTCATATTTTTTAAATGATTATCAGCAACATGTATCTGATGAAAGAAAGACTGTTCCATACAAGCTCAATAAAATTTCAAGTCACAAGAAAAGCATTATTTAGCTATGTGTATGTCAATGACCATTAAAAACATATATAGTAGACCAATGCACCACATTCATTGTCATTAACCTATACTTCACCATCTTGTTATTGGGAACATCAGTACAATATAGGGGACAAATATATGTGACAAAGAATTCCATTAAGCAGAATTAATTGACATTTAATCTGGAGATGTATTTTTTTCTCTCTTTAGTTATTTACCTTCTCACAAGAGAAGGAACTTAAATCTGTGTGAATTGAAAAGCAAAATGTAGAATTACCAAAAAGATTACAATTCTTAAGTCATGACTGTATGTGTAAAGGTTAGTTATGCAGCAAATTTGCAAGTTTACAGAACTAGTAAATGCCTTAACCTTGATATTTAATTTTTCAGCAATAGAGTTTTAACTCACTGAAAAGAAACATTTGTAATTTAAAGGACCAAACAAAGAATTTCAGAAACACATCATAATGGAAATTCAACTAGCTAAGTTACATTATCATTTTTGCCCCCTTTGCTAAACCATACCCCTAAATCACCCTACTTCAGAAATTGACTAAAATAAAGGCTTATTAACAAGTTATTAGCTGTTGCTATTCAAAATACCAAACTGATACCACTCTATCAAAAATCCTGATTCATTGATGCAGGAGCTATATGGAGTAAAATTGATCTTAGACACCTTCAAATATCTTTAAAAGAAAAAGCAGAAATTTTTTTTAACGTAGGGCTCTACACTTAAAAATTAAGATTTCAACCGTCTTTCAAAATTACGTACTCACAAGGACGGGAAAAAAAAAAAAAAACTTTAAAGACTGTAAGAAACCTGACCTTGATATTTCCTAATTTTCTAAGTTAACTTCAAATTACTTTGATCTTTCAAACTATTCCAGTCTTTTTAGGACTTGTAGAAAATGTGCACTCAAATAAACATAAGTTAGAAGTATATTTAAATTCAAGAAGTGAAAACACATTTTAACCTCACTTGTATTTCTCTCTGTAAGTTATCTACCTTCCTCTGATTTTCTTCTTTAACTTTATTCAAAAGCTTACATCGTAAAAGTTCTTTTTCAAGTGCTTTTATTTCTGATTGACAATCCTTATATCTCTTATTACCTTCTTTAAGAAGCCTTTTAAAGAAGAAAAAAAATAGAAATTTTAGTTGATGTAAGAAATATCAAAAGATCCCAAAACATGAAAATGTTAATATATGCATTAAGCTAAAAAATAGAACTAAGAAATGATAAAAAAAATTGAAAAATTCAAATATTTAATAAAAGACCTATGGTATACATAAGGAAAACATTTTCACGTTGCAAGGAAAAAATAAAACTGAATTTCAATAAGTTCAAAATTATTTGAGTAAAGTTGACTGAAAGTTAAAGCTGAAACACAATATCATATTCCCATCAAGTAATTATATATATATATAATATAACAGTTCTGTAAATGACTGACTGACAGATAATGCACAGACCAAACCGCTGGACCTAAAGGGCTGAAATTTTGCATGGCAATTCTTCTTATAGTGTAGAGGTGCACTAAGAAAGATTTTTGAAAAATTCTTCTTAGATTTTTTAAAATAATATTTTTAAGCTGTTTTTGTAACATTCTTTTAAGTTTGCATTTAAAATAAAATCTGAGGGTTATAACATTGGGGGGGGGGGGGGGGTGATTAATTGTATACATTGACAATTGTTTTTAATTTGAATGTACTGCGTAGTGAAGCACGAGCATTCAGCTAGCATCTAAGCAGCAAGTGCTAAGAGGAGAAACAACAAATCTTGGTAACACTCTAAATTATTGTGGTAACACTCTAAATTATTGTAAGTTTGATACAAAGTAAGCTAACATCCAGTATTTCAATGATTTGAGACAAGTAGAAATTTGTCAGGTGAAGAGTATGCTATATCATTCAAAATGCTGTATAAAAAAGTTTGCAACTTTAAGGTAATTACAAAATCAATAACAATTCCTATCTTTAATTAGAATCATGGTTTTAAAAAGTTATAAGCTAAGTTAAAAAAAATTCAACCCTCAATTTTAAAAAAAAACCTAAAGCAAAAAAACAATGGGAAAAAATCTATTTGATATTGGGACTATATAAAGGTACATATTAGGAATGGAAGAGCTATATATAGAGAGAATTAAGAACTATCTTTTAAAAATATAAATTTATTTATAAAATGTAAAATGAGTTCATCTTTTCCTGCTTTGTGTTTTGGAGCTTAAATACACAGAATACATTGAATGGTTCATCAAGTTCTGATGTTTTGCATACGTAATATTTATTTTCTTAGAGTTCATTTCTTATAGCTTCCTTCAATAGATGGTAAAAATAAATTGCATTTTCTCACAGGTCAAACTCTAAATAAGAGGGGGGGGGGGGGGGGGGGGGGGGGGACGACAACTTACAGCCTGCAATTTTGATACTTTAAAAATTATTTAGAAAAACCAAACTCTACATAATTTTATTACTTATGAAATGAAATTAGCTTAAGTATTTAAGCATTATAGACTTCCTTTTTTTCCCCCAGTGTGGTAGACCTTTATCCCGCGGCTCATCCATACCACAGTTTTGGTGGCTACTTTACTATGGGAGCACTACATAGGCGAACCAATACTACTGACCAGTACCTATAGTACCTCCCTAAGAGAGGACAGCATTAAAACATCCTCCTTACAGCATCTGAACCCAAATCCACTTGTGGAAGTTCAAAAGATGCTAACCAATACACTGACTTCATTATTAAGTGAGGGGGAAATCACAAATAAAATTTGGAATTTGTTAAAGAGCTAAATAGCTTTGGTATTATGGCTGGAAAAGGCTAGATTTTCCTGATTTTATCCAGTTCATGGACACCCTTATTCTAAACCTACTCCCATTCTCATTCACTCTACTGTGATGTCTAAGAAAATTAGAGAAATAATCTCCTAGACACCAAATTCTAAATGACTCATTGAGATAATTTGGAAGAAAGAATCATCTTGAAAAAGAGCACTGAATGACATGATCTTTCAACAAATAATTTTCATCACATACATTGATGAAAGTAAAATAATAATAATAATAATAATAATAGTAATAATAACAATACTCACTTTTTTTCAGAATTTAAAGCTGTTTCTAATTCTTTCTTTTCTTTCAATAAGACATCAATTTTTTCTTGTAGAATGTTTAAATTTTGCTGAGAGAAAAAATAATTTCATAATCTTTACAAGTTATATCGCATCTTGAAATAGAAGGGATAATAAATTTTTAAAAAAATGACCTCTGAATAAACTGAACATATTAACTCAAGTTGAAATACTAATTCAACAAATATTAGATGTAATAGTCATTTCTAATGAATATATTTGTTTTCTCATAGGTAAAACATAAATAAAACTGGTAACATCCCTAATTGCTTCTGTGTCCCATTTTTAATTCTCTTATAAATCAATAATTTCTTTGAATTTTGAAAATTACTATTTCAAAACTAAAATGTTTCAATCTGTGCTCTGATAGCCAGCTATTATTAATAGCTATAGTACAAACAATCATATACTGTACAGCACATATTAATGAAAAATGTAAACAAACTGAAAGTGGGTGATGTATAGGGAGCTAGAATTTTTTTTTTCTCCCCCTGAAATCGCTAGAAACCATGTTTCTCTCTCCAACAGGAAGATATGTACTATGCAGACATGAAAGAAAAACATACAATCAGAGAAAGAATAGTTTAAAAAGTTGGGGGAAAAGAATAGCACCTCTTAGTTATTTGAAATTGATAATATAGTTGTTCAGGGCATTTGTTGGTTGTTAAAGGTTATAGCTACCCTCTTAGGCTCGCCCCTTATACAGCCTCTCCATTCACGCTACACAAACTTTCTATTTTTTTAGAAAGGAAAAATAGACGTCAACAATTCATTTAGTTGGGATTTGTCAGAAAGCATTCACTCTTACTCTGCAAACAGAATATTGATTTTAAAGGAATTAAATACACCGGTTTTTTAATGCCTTGTACATAAATATTTTTCTTGAACTTCATTTAAATTCCTTTTGGGGTGCTTTTATTAAGAAAATCAACTGATAAGCTTTTCCACTTACAATTTAAAAATAGGAAAAATAATTAATACAAAGGATTTACATTTTCTTTCAAGATTTGTTTAAACATTTAAAATTAATGTTTCTTATAAAAAAAAATTATGAACTTCAGAACTTTTATAAATAATTTTAATTTCAAAATATAAAAGCAGATTTTATTTAAGTAATATTGTAGATAAAAATAAGCTATTATTTAGTTGATTCTAACATATCTTTATTTAAAATATTACTACAACAATTTTTAAAACTGTACAAATTTGTTGTATAATTAACCTGGGGAAAAATTTCTTTTAGAAATATAAAGGATGATCAGAAAAAATAATTGTACCATTCATGCCTTTATCCAAAGCATCAAATTATTTTTATTTTCTAGCTGCAATAAAACCAAATTTATTTTTTTTCCTCTTCTTCATTTGAAAGCATATTTATCTCATTTATTCAAATTATTTTTAAGCATGAATTAAAAATGTATATTACACATTTTACATAAATATATATATGTACATATTTATGTATGTTTTACATAAGTTGATTATTTTATTCATATATTTATGTATTATATATTTATCTTCATCCATCTATACATTTGCATAGCTAAAACCAAAACCTAGTCTATCTGTAGTACTAAACTCTTTATTCTGTAAGCTGAAAGGGATATAGCAATACTTGTTTACATTCTGCAGGACAATGCACTCAATCTATAAATCACTGTTACCCCAATTTCTATAATTAATGGCCCCGAGGCTTTCATCATTTCTAACTGTTGCTGGTGGAGACAGATTTTCAAAATATGCTTTGATTTTTAGAAATTTTCCTGTTTTCTTAAAAATTGCTATTACCTAAATTTATCTAAGACTTTTGAAAAAGTACCTCTGAAAAGCCCAAAGATTGACAAACATTGCATAGTATTTAAAACTGCATTATTATTTAATCTTGAGAACTTAAAAAGAGATTAAATCAAAAGTACCACTTATTTCTTCAGTACAGAAATGGGACTCCTTTAACTTAAATTTTAAGAGGAAATCAAAAATTTAAAAATGCACAGTATTAGAATGTCAGGTATCTTATGCAAAAGAGTATCTGAAAATATTTTAATGCAAATTTGCCATTTTGAAATAACTTCACCATTGACTTCAAAACATCAGAAGTTCAGCACAATGTCACTTTAAGACCTTGAAACACTGATCTCTTCCTCCAAAAGGGGGTACATTTAATGCCCGGAAAAAGCAATCAAATTTGATTGTATTTTATATGTTTTGAATTAAAAAAATGAAAACTTTTGTTTTAGTCTATTATAAATATAAGGATATTACGTCACATCAACATTAATGGAAATGTGAAAGTAGATTTTGAATGCTGTAAACACTAAGCAATTGTTTCCTTGATGTGCTCTTATCTAAAAGTTTCTCTGAAATACTATGTTTCTTTCTTTTCTTAAACATTTATCATAAACAATAAAAACATTAACTACTACATATCACTGAAGCAAATGTATAAAGGGTATATCTAACAGTAAACAATATCTAGAGAATGCCATGCACTGTGGGTCCACATGTATTTTTTGCAAATTACTGTTTAGTTTAATGTGATTCCCCTTAATCAACAATAACTTATAGAAGGTTCTCCATCTGTTTAATATTAGAATGAAATTCAACCACCATTTAATTTTTCAATGAAGTCAACCACCTAAATCTTTAACATGTACCAATTGCCTACAAATTGAAATAATATAAGTTTATTGTAAACCCCACAGCTTACATCTAGTAGAATAAGGTAAGCAGTCATTTCAATTTTGTTATGTTGTGTTGATATTATTCAAAGAAAGATTATTAATTTTATTAACGGTTACAACTGCGATTTTTTTAATATAGTAACGCTAAATAAAAGGTTTAAATAAAGAATGTTTAAGTCTCTACTGAATTTAAAATGATTTAACGTGTTAAATAAGTTTGTAAAGTGGCTTGGTTGAAATTATTCTAATTATTCTTTGAGCTGGTGAATTGTACTTAAAAGTTTTCTCTTTGTAAGCGTCTATCCTATCCTTATTTCTTATGGGTTTTGGCCTGGTAATATGAAACCATGGTTTTTGCTATTTTCGTGGGAAATCTCTCGAGAACCCAGACTTGAAGATGGATTTTGCAGGCCTCAGGAATGCGAAGGGATCAACAGACATCAACCGATCCCCGGCTCAGAGCGATGCGCAAGGTTACATTTTTTGACGTAGACAGCGGTGGTGCGGAGGAATTTTAATAGAGTATGAAAGCAAGTTCAAAAGAAGAAATAAAATTATTATGAAGATCCAAAAGATGAATTTTGCGGCCTTCATCCGTTTTCCTGGAGGTTGATGTTCAGAATTGACGGCGTGACATTGGACTTCTTGCAGCTTGACGGCGAGACGCTCATGAACACATGGGGTGCGGTGGTGGACCTGAGAGGAGAAAAGTTGGAAGTGGGAGATTCTGTTCGTGGACGTTGGCGGCTAAAGACTTCGGTTTTGATGCTCCCAGGAAGATGCAGCCTGATCCTGGAGAAACACCTTTATTCGGGTGAAACCCAAATTTTTTTTCCTTTCCGTTCTTTTAGTTTCTATCCTTAATTTCTCTTTATTTTGAAAGCTGCAGCGAATCCCTAAGACTTTATTTTATTTTAACTTATTAATAATGCTAGAAATTAAGATCAAAGTTGAAAAAGGGTTTTTATTATTATTTCACCAGCCACACTCTTATTAATCTTCTTATGTTATTGATTTTTGTTCAATTAATAGTGTGTAATCAGTATTAGAATTGAGTTTATCGGAATAGTGTTGTGTTAATTAAAATTTGTAACGTCGGATTAATATTTAAAAGAAAGAATGTATAGGGATGATTACTAAAATTGTACAAGTATGTTATGAATGAATCAACTGTCCAAATAAAATGTTAAGTTAAATGTTATCAGTCGTTTGTCGTTTTTACCAGTGTTGAGTTTAAATTATTTTTATTTCAGCATTATTGAAGATTATTTTTATTTCAGCAGATGTGAGTTAGGTTTTTCTTTTAGGAGAAGTAGATTTTGTTTTAGGAGTGCTTCTAGAATAGGGAAGTAGTTTTCTTTAATTTTCTAATGATTTTAATTTAATTTTTATCCTTGCTCATATCCACCACAGTGGAGTAAACTGAAAAAAGAACCTGGTATAATGTTAAAATTATATGTTATTGGGTTATAGTGTTTAAAAAAAAAAGAAAAGGTAAATTTAATTTATTGAGGTTTTCACAACGCGCCTCAACTTAATTTCTTTAAAATGTACCACCCTTCTTTTTCGTTCCAACAGTTATGACTGAGAATGTACTTAAATTAAATTGAATGAGTTTTTTTTCTTCTTTTTTTTTGGGGGGGGGGGGGGGAGAGCATAAAGCCTTTTCAGACTAATTTCTTTTCCTTTTCTGTAATTTTCTTATATTCTAAAGTGCAAATAAAATAGAATCATTGGCACTTTTCTTTCATTTTTAAGCAACTAGAAGGTTTACTTTAAATTTTAGGACAATGTCCATTATGTTACTGCAAAATAAACTACCATCCCAGAAAAATTATAAAAACACTATAATTTGGTAATAAAAAGTTACACACAACAGCTTTCTAATTATGTAATCAATAAATTGGAACATAAATGTAATCAATAAATTGGAAAAAATAAAATTATCCTACATAAATTTAGAATGCAGTTTTACATTAGGGTTAATTTTTTTTTTTTCAAATTACTGAATTTCATAAATTAATTTTTTCCTAAAATATATAAATATTACAGAAGATATTCTGAATTTGATCAAAAAAAACCCATAACAATGTTTAGCCTGATGTCTATCATGCATATAGGTCTTTTCTAATCATAAAAACATGGACATTAATAAATGATCTCTGTCATTATTGCTGCTCAGCTCACAAAACTCAGGAAGCTGATTTATAGATTACATCATATACATGAAATTAAATAAAATACAATTCTCTCTAAAAGAATTAAATTTTAAATACAGAGCTACATTGTACAGATTCAAATATTAAGTAAATACTCACAGTCGAAGTATGATCCATAACTTGAGATAAGACTTCAAAATGATCAGCAATTTCTTGTTTTTTTAACAATTGCAATTCAACCATTTCTAATTTACGTTCAATTTCTTCAGCTCCTAACTCCTGGTTGATCTCTTCTTCATCAGAACCTTCACCTGCTGGTGGAATGTTAACTACATCTGTTGTATAAGAATCTTTCACCTATATAGCATAAATTTGCATTCTTAAGATGAGAAAAGAACATATATCTTTTAATATTACATAGAATTGATGTAGTAGCTATTTTTCACCACTACTACTCTAAACTTCATCAACTAGTAAAAAAAAATACTTTAACACCATTACGTTACAGTTCAAACAATGCATGAACAATGAAATTCAGCATTCAAATGCATTCTGTCCTTTATTCCATACTAATCATCCATGAAATTTAATTTTCCAACATCTTTTATGTTTTGACTAGGGCTTGCTGTTTTATATGTTTTGAAACTGTCCTGAAACAACTAAACAAGAGAAGCTCTTTACCCACTTGCAAGTATAGCAGTTTTTGAAATTAAAGTTGTATGCAGCTTGCTTAAAATAATGAGATGTGGGCAATCACTTGGAATTTATGTTGCATAAGGGAGATTATAATTTGTTGATCACTCAAAGAATATATATAGCTTAAAAATTTTGTATCGGATTTCCAGTGCTTGCTCACGCAAAAAAAATTAAATTCCCCCAATACTTGCCGTGTTCTGTGTATGTATCTGTCATGTAATGCTTCCAGTGCAACCTTTTCATAAATATATCAGCATATGGCATCCATTTTGTTTTATGAGTTAGGCTTAACAAGTTAAAAGTAAAGTTCAAAAGATTATTTGCTATCTAAACAATGTAATATTGACACAAATCAACTTAATTTTGATTTTTAGACGGCTGTAATAAACAGTTATGGCAGTTAAAAATTAGCTCGCCCACGTTTAGAAATGTTCTCAGCATAAAATATCCTTTCATTGTAATGTATTTTCGTTGTGATTTTCATATTCATTAGAGAATTCTCTTTTCCACCATGTTTTGCATTATCATAGTATTTCAATTAAATTAATAACAGTATTCATTTTATATACTCAGAACTTGAAAATGTAAACACGAGTGATTAAGTCATCGTTGTTTAATTGAATATTTCTAAATTTCCAACACACGTGGCTTTCATGTGATTTTTGGCAAAGCATTCTTTTACAATGATAGTGTTTCAATTGAATATTTCATGTGCTTTAATTGAATATGTGACATTGTTTAATTGAATATTTCATGTGCTCACATGAGGCTTTCATAAGATTTTTGGTAAAGCATTCTATTATTGTATTTTTAATATTTATTATTGTAATTTTAAATATTACTTTTAATAGTGCTTTTATAACTATTCCACCACCTTTTGCGTTATCATAGTGTTTCAATTAAATTAATAACAAGTATTCATTTCATATACTCAGAACTTGAAAATGTAAACAAGAGTGAGTCATTCATTCACCATGATTCATTCATTGTTGTTAATTTAAGAAAAATTGAATCACAGAATTTTTTCCCAGTAAAACAGTTTTTCATTATATTATTTTTTTAATATATATATTTATATTTTAACCATATAATATATATATTTAACAACATATTACAATAATGTCAAATTTAGTATTTTCGGAAAGTTGCAAACTCAACGCATGCGTAGTGATATGTTCAAAATTGTCTGTACGGTAGCGTGCTTTTCAAAGCAAATACCTAACATAACCGCAAAATGTTCTTAAATTTTTCAAAGTGTTTAACTGAATACTTCTAACTTGCCAACACACGTGGCTTTCATGTGATTTTTCGTAAAGCATTCTATTACAATGATGTTTTTAATTTCTGTTTATTATTGTATTTTTAATATTACTTTTAATAATACTTTTATAACAATTTGTATTTTACTGTAAAGTTTTGATGGGTACTATCTAGTACATACATAAAATTCTTCTAGTGGAGGAAATATATGAAACAAATTTTATACATAGTTTCTTCCCCAAAATAAGGTCTTTACATTGAAAAAATGCATTGTAATATAACATACTAATATAAAAATAGAAAATTATGCCATCATGACCTGAAACATACAGATAATTAGCAGTAAATTTTAGAATAATAATTAATATATTCCACAGTAATTGAATTAGATGTTAAAAAACATAAAACTTATTAAACATGATACAAAAATGAGTTAATATTACTTGACAATTCATCACTTTTTGTTGCAATAGAAAAAAAGATTTAACACATACATACCTTGGAGAAATTTCCACCATTCACATAGCGAAGAATTTGAGAATTTGAGATCTATACGAAATTAAATTATATGAGGTATATACATTAAAAAACTTTTTATTTTTCACTGTATAGGTACAAATAATATATATATATATATAGATATAGATATAGATATAAATATATAGATATAATGAATAATTATTTATTTTGCATACTTTGTATTAACATAGCCCTAGACAATAAAAAGTTAATGCATGACACTATTCCTGTTACATTTTCATTTTATTCATATGTGATAAAAATTGCAATAACAAATGCTCAGCTTGTTTGCTTCTTTTAAAGGAGGGGAGTTAGAAAGATTATTCAGATGCTTTGATGTGTAAATAAATTTATAAGTATACTAACCAGATCTTGAAACTCTTCTTCAATGTCTTTCATCAAAATAATTAATTCATTAACAGGAGACAATGAAGGGTCATTAATATCATACTTAACCAAGGAAGCTCTGTAAAAGTCAAACATGGATTACAAATTATAATTAAACCATACATGATTTAAAACCCTCTTAATGTAATAGTTCTGACTCAAAATAAGTCTGATCTCTTTTACACATTTTATAATTACTAAAATTTCTAATCAGATTTATTATCTGCTTTATTTTGTTCATTTAATTTTTAACTATGATGTACATGGATGAGGTTATATATATATATAAATAAAGAAAATCAAGTTGAAATGTACGAAAGTAAAGAAGCATTTAATTTCTTGGTAAGAACAATTCACACATTGTATAATATTAAAATTGTCAAGCACAACAGTCATTAAAATTTAAATATATCTGGGGAGATTTACTTACTTACACACACACACACACACACACACACACAGACACATACATACATACATACATACATACAGTGGAATCTTGATCGATCGTTCCCCGAATGATCGCTTATTTCACCGTCCCGAATATATTCCATAGAAAACAAGCAAAAACAGACCACATGGAACATTCCTCTATCCATCGTTTTCCCACAATATTCTTTCAGAACATCACAGCTTTATATTAATCTATCGGATCGATCACTGTTTCATAACTGAACCAGAAATATAAATGTTTGGATTGAGCTAGAATGATGCTCTAATTAAACAATGAGCAGAAAATTTGAGATGCACGCTCTCATATTTTTGTTCTCTCCTTTTTAGCCTGGTTTTTGCGTTATCGTGCCACTTACATTATATGTTTGTCATTGGTGTTCTGAATTCTTTAGCCCCTGGAGTATCCTATTTTCGGCAACTCATTCCAAATTCTCCGACAATTCAACATTTCTGTTGTTATCAGCAATGGCTCACAGTCAGCCGACCTGAGTGGTTCCTGCTGCCCTCTGGCTTTTCCTTTGGTCTTGGGATGGAGGCACCCTGGTGTTTGGTCTAGGGTGTGAGAAGTTTCTAATTGCTGCAATTTATACTGGCCGATGAGGATTTCACCTGGAGGGCAGAACTTCCTGGTGGCCTTATGTCGGACCCCATCCAGTGCAATGGAATGGTTCTAGTTACAAATGATTCTCAGCTGCCGCTTCTTATACTCTCACACAATAACCGATACCGAAAAGAATGCAATTTGCAACACAGAAAAAAATATTGTTTACTTGTGGAGCGAAAACCGCCAAAAAACAAACGAAGACTTTTATTTGAATCAAAATTTGTGTATCTACGTGTATTTTTTAAAATTTATTATTACTATTATCATCTTGGATTTCAGTACAACTTTGTAATTTTATCTTCAATCACAGTACAGGTATGTATGCATTTATGTATGTGAGTAAATATATTTAGGGATATCAAATTTTAAGGTATGTAAATACTTTTTTGTATGTTCCGCATCTATCGTTTTTCCCACATCCATCGTTTAGTTCAGTCAGTCCCTTCGAAAACGATAGATTGAGATTCCACTGTATATATATACATATAAAATGAATCTGAAATAAATGAAAACCAATGCTTCGTAGATGTAGTCAAAGATAAGAGATTAAAAGTATGGGAGCTGACAAGTATGTAATTTCATTAATAAACATTTCAGGAAGGAGCGACCCAAATTAAAATAAACCATTGTTTTATAAAATATCACTTGCAATTTCTCTTGCTGATTTATCTAGAGATCTAACTACTTATGCTTTAATGAGGCAGTTTTTAGAGCACTTTAAAACTATGTTTAATGCTAGAACAGAATGGTATCAATAAGCTATGATCATATACAGGTTATAATGCTAACAACAAAAATATGGAAGCTAAAGAAACTCAGTGTCATCACTGTTTAATGACCCTCTCTTTGCAGTGTAAATATCAAACATGTAGGCTTAAAAAGGTACTGGCAGTGCCATTCTTGCCAAACAGAGTGCATAGTAGTACATGTTTTTATTACATAGGGTTATAGCCATAGAGTCCAAAAGTTGTTCCTTTCAGGACTTGCTAAAACTGTTGATTTCTCCTTTTCACCACAAAGGAGTTGAAATTTTATGCTAGTAAGATTTAATCACAGAGATAGAGAGAGAGATAGAGAGAGAGAGATAGAGAGAGATAGAGATAGAGATAGAGATAGAGATAGAGAGAGAGAGAGAGTGTGTGTGTGTGTGTATTTTCACAAATGCAAAAGATGAAAATTTTTCTAAATATGTACTATATAAAGCATACATACTGAATTTGCTGATATAGTGTATTGATCTTTTCTTTCATAGCTCCCATGCCTTCTTCTCCCTAATTTTTAGGAATGAAAGGAAAATCAGTGAAAGAAAGTAAAGTTGCATGAGACCATACAAAGAGTAATTTTATGTATTTGATTTTTCATCATAAATATTAAATTACTTTCTGTAGTACAGAAAACAATTGAAAAAAATTTATTCCAAGTCCACAATCCTTGGACAAATTTTCTCCATAAGTCAACATTGAGATGAGCAAATCCAAAAGGGTTAGCACACAGCAGCCTTAATAATGCAAAAGAAATGACCTCAAGATATCTTTTTGATGGGACAGTGACTATCCTAGAAAAGCTAGAATTGCTCAATTTTGCCTTCTTACTGGACATGACTACCTAGCTCTACATTTATTTAGGCATCTATAGTTCTCCTGTATGTACTCTGTGTAGACTGAATCCAATTTTTGACTCTGTTCACCATTACACATGTAGTGTACTTAAAAATTTCAAGTATTTTGTCCAGAGATATTGGAAGGCAAGTGAGTTAATGGCTTCATAGCAAACTCTCAGCATTTGTCAATAACAACTTTCATAGCTTAAGGTTTTTTAAACAATGAAAATAAAATGCTCTTAAACTGAAAAACTGGCAGTTCTTTGGAAACAACATCAAGAACTCTCAGAGTTGATAAAATAAAAAAATTATTTAAAAATGCAAGGCCATTTTAACTGGAAATTGTTGCATCTAAAATAAAATGGATTAAAAAAATTTATAAAATCAATTATTAGTTTTCAAAATTTTTACCTTAAACTTAATATTTAATATTTTACTGATATTAATTTACATTTTAAAATAAAAGGTAAGATAAAAGTTGATTGTTTAGGCCAGTTTCTCTAAAAGATGTCAAAAATAATAAAAATAGTATAATTATTCAGTAGAAAAATATAATGCACTAAAATTAATAGTGTGAATTAAGCTCTCTCAAATTTAGTGTTTGTTATATGTACACAATGGTATAACTTGGAATCATATTATTCGTATAATGGGAAATAAAAGTCTTATAAAAATATTCTCTAAAATACCTTAATTAATTCTCCTTTTAGTTCAGCAATTCTTCCTAAACATTATGAAGGTCATTTTTAAGATTTTCATTCTGCTCTCTCAATTCAGAGTATTCCTCTGATCCAGAACTTTCTAAACTTGTTGAAGACTTTTATAGAGCTGTGCTTGAAGAAGCTCAACCTGTTGAAATACATCATCATAAATATTGCTTTAAGAACAAGGATGTAACTGAATCCCATTTGCATTAGTGTGATATGAAGCAATTTTATTTATATGTATACGAGTGTAATTACTATATGTATCGCTAATTAATACATATAATTATATCAAGAAATTTATCATAGATATAACAATTTCTGTTCATATTACATTACTTACCAAAAATCATCTCACTAGATGACTAAAATTCTCTATGTCCTTCCACTTCAATTATTTTGAACAAGGTTTTCATCCTCTACTTTCAGACAGAATGCAAGTACTCTAATTTTTAGTCATTTTAGTAATCTTACTTCATTTACCTTTTTGACATTTACCAAGAAATTGAAATGAACTAAAGAAAGTGCTCTAATTTGACTCTTTTTAAATACTTTCTTTCAGGAAATAAAGTACAAAACAAAACAATTCAACAAAATACTAACAGCTAAACAGTAAAATGTACAACTAAATTTAAAACACTCAAGGATAAGGGCTGGGGAGGGGAGGGGGATAAGCAAATAACAGTAAAAAAGTATCTTAAATATGTTCGACTATATGCGAAGTGAAAGTTTAAAAAAACATTATAATTAACGGTAACATACTTTTTCAACCAGGTAACTACCGTAAAATCTAGAGTATAATATGCACTTTTTTCTCGCATTTTAGTCCGTAACAATGAGGGTGCATATTATACTCGCGTACCAAAAAAACGTAGTTTCAAACACTGTATAAATGAACGTACACAGCTGTAAGACATTGTCGCAACACAGGTGTGCGTGCATCTGCACTCCGTGATTCATCCACCCATTTACTAAGCAGGTATTCCTTTTAAACAAACAGAACTCACAGTCCCGTACCGCAAATGCATTCGTTTGATAGACGTACGAGTAAAGTTTTTCCCATCCATCAAAACGCGGACGGGATGACGCAATAGGAGTGAGTTTCGCCGCCACGCCTACTGGGGTGACGGCATTTGCAAGAGTATCCAATAAGATAATTTAGCAGCGTGGTTTGCTGACGGAGTATGCAAATTTTTAGAAGGGCGAAACGCAGTATATCAGCGGTGGATAGAACATCCAAGTTAGTCGGCATGACAGCGTCTATCAGTCGGTGCTCTTGTCGAAAGAGTTATTTACCTTATATGGCAGTAATGCTTTTTACATTAGTCCAGATGGGACTTTCTCTGTTGCTATTTTATTTCTGTCTTGTTATATTTTAGTTGCCGACATTTTTACTTTTAAATAAAGATTAGAGCTCTACATAGCATTTGCGTTTTTACTCTGCACTATACACCTCCATTTAATTGTTTATTACGGTGGTGTATATCAGGGTTATGGGCCCAGTCTATGCCCAGTAGAGCTGCTGTTTTTTTCAAAGCTGACTTCCGTTTCCTGAAAGTGCTGTGAAGGGGGCCGTCATGATGGAAGGATCCCAAATTCTGATACTAACTCCTACAAACTGGTCAGTTTGGAAATTGACATGCAAGTTGTTTTAAGGCACTGGGGATGCTGGCTGTTTTATTGAAGGAGTCGAGAAGCCCCTAGTGGAGGAGCCTAGTGGAAAGAAGTCAACTGACAGTAAAGCCGAAACGTCCGGTGTAACTCCAAAGGCTGGAAACTGGTGCGTCTTGGAAAAGAGCTTGCCGACTGGCAGTTAAGAAAGGATAGAGCATATACCTTTATCTACCAAGGACTACGTCCTGATTTACGAAGCTTGATATCATCGACTACCGACGGGAAAGAAGACTTGGCGAATTCTAACAGATCACCTTTGAGCCGTGCACGAGAGCACGTGTTATGAGACTTTTAGATGAATTCTTTCTGACAAGGCATGAACCAATGAAGATATTGGTCTGTTCATCAGCCGTGTGAAGGAAGCCGCAAACCGACTTAAGGCAGCTGGTAACGAGCTACAACCTTTGTATGTAGGATTTCAAACTAATCAGATTTTTACCACCTGAATATCAACCTACCGTACAGCAGATATACCGCTGGAGTGACGAGAAGTTCCAGCCCACACAAGATCGAAGCCGAACTTATGCTGGAACCAGAATAGACTGACACTAATGAAGCAAGACCTTGAACGGAGTGAACTGGCTTTCCTGAGCAAGGCGAGTGGACTCGATAACAGTAAGACCAATACTCCAGGTAAAAGCTTTAAACTTACTAAGAAAGACTTGGCAGAGAACATTAAGAGAGAACTTGGACCATGTTTTAGGTGTAAGCAGTATGGTCATCTTATGAAACATTGTACTGTCAGGACTAAATTTCCAATCATAAGAATCAAACTAAAAGTAAATTTAGAAAAAGTGGGGGAAGTTTAGTTGAAATAGAAGCTAATTCGAGCAGTTCAGACGCACAGGTAGATAGTATAAGTTGGGTAATTGATACCGCTGCAACATCGCATTTTAGTAATAATCGAGACTTATTTTGTAAATTCAGACCGGTTAGTAACATGCAAATGACATTAGCTGCGGACCGGAAAATAGTCCGATAGAAGGTATAGGTACCATAAAATTTTTAGTCCAGTTAGGAAAACTGTCTGTAATTACGCTTAAAGATGTAATGTATAGTCCGAAGTTGAGACGGAATTTACTGTCCGGATCAAAGTTTGAGAAGACGGTAATCATTTGTAGGTTCAGAAGGGAAAATTAGGATTTATAATGCAGACTGGAGAGAGATGTGTTTTGCAAAAAGAAAGGAAAATTTATATTTCCTAAAACCTACAAATATCTAACTGGAAAGCGGCAAATGAATAGTAAATCCCTTTTAACTTGTAACGTATCTATGTTAAAAACTGATAGTAAAAAGACAAGTAGTGTTTTATGGCATAATAGGTTTTGCCATATAAACCAGGATTACCTAGTAAATACGGGTAAAAACCACTGGTAAAAGGATTACCTGAATTAAAACAATTAGACGAACATTGTGTCGTATGTAAACTAGCAAAAGCTAAAAGAATTTCATTTAAGCCGATAGGTAAAGTTAGGTCCAAAAATCCTGTTAGAACTTATTCACATGGATATTTGTGGGCCTTTACCCACCATTTCCAGAATGGTTGTTAGATATTTTTTGTCAGTTATTGACGATTATTCTAGGAGGGGTAGTTGTGTTTCCAATCCGTAGTAAAACTGACGTGTTTAACTGTTTTAAGAGGTTTCAAGCTCGAGTCGAAAGATTTTTGGGAAGAAAATACTATCAGTTCGTACTGATAATGGTTTAGAATTCTGTAATAATGAGATGAATAATTTTTTAGAGAAACAAGGAATTAGACATGAACGCACGAATATTTTTACTCCCAGAACAGAACCGGTACTAGTGAGCGTTACAATTTAACAGCCCTAGACGGTGTGAGGTCATTACTAAAAGATAGTGGAATCCAAACAAATTTTGGGACGAAGCATTGCTCTGCTTCACATACGTTTGGAATCGCGTATGTCACAAAGGATTAAGAAAACTCCATTCGAGGTATACTCTAAAAGAGAACCTTCAGTATCTCACCTCAAAAGTTGTGGTTGTATAGCGTACGTGGGAGTGCCTAAGCAGAAACGTAGTAAGTTGCGATATGAAAGCAAAAATAGGGATTATGTTAGGGTATGCTTTAAAAACTAGAGGTTACGCATCTGCTTGAAAGTGAGCAGAAATAATAGAAACTTTAATGCTGAGGTTTGATGAAACTACAAAAGGAGTGGAAGCGTGTCTGGGTCCCAAAGTACAGAGGTTACTAACTTTAATTTTTCAATGCCGGATATTCAGATGACGATGACGCGGATATTCCATTTACCAGATCTCCTGAAGTTGAATCTGAGGTATCCGAAAGCCCCTTAATTGAATCTGATACTGGTGAGCTGTTAACCCATCTAATCGAATTCCTTGGGTTAGAGACGCTGTTTCGTCGAAGGATGGAAGCCGCACTGATATTTACTATCGAATTGAAGGAACTAACACGCGACTTCGTTCTTCTAAACAATGTTTAAGAAATATGTGCTAAATATAAAATAGCTCTTGATGAGAATTTATTTGACTTTCGTGGTGAAAATCCTCAATCAGGAAAGGTTTCAGAGGTTGATAAAGACTAGTAATTTAAAAGCACACGTAACTGAAGTTTATATACCTAAAAGTTATAACGCAGCTGTAAAATCACCCGAAGCATCGAAATGGAAAGCCGCGATGGATAAGGAAATGAAAATTATGCAGGATCGCGAAGTTGGGAATTAGTTAACCCTCCTAAAGATGCAAAAATTGTAGGGAGTAGATGGGTGTATAATGTAAAATATAACGATAGAAAGGAACTGGTGTGTTATAAAGCCAGGTTAGTGCACAAGGTTTTTGTCAAACTGAAGGTGATTCTTATGATGAAGTGTTTAGTCCAGTCATAAATTTTACTCTGATACGATTGTTTTTTACTATTTTTGTTTGTTTATTTAAGTGGTTTCATGTTCAGTTGGACATTAATAGTGCATATTGTATGCTGAACTTGGACAAAGTCATGTATATGAAACGCCAAAAGGCTATGAAATGAAAGATGCAAACAAGGTATGTTTATTAAAAAGGGCCATTTATGGTTTACGACAAAGTATAGTAGACTTTGGTATTTCGAGGATAGATGAAATTCTACTAAATTTAAAAGACTTTCATGGTGTAATTGCGTTTACTCATTAATAATATTGTTTTGCTTTTGTATGTAGATGATATAATTTTATTTGGAAAAAGTGAATCTGATATAAGTGAATTTATATGTATATTAGAGAATCCAACTTTGATTTAAAAGTTTTAGGGAAAACCGTAAATTGCTAGGAATTGAATTCATTGAACATGAGGGAAAACTATGTTAAGTCAACGAAATTATATTGATACAGTTTGTACGTTGTTTGAAAAGTATAAATTCCCTATTAGTTCCATTACTCAATAGCAAAAGGTTGCATTTTATCTAAGTTAGACGAACTAAAACTAGTGTTGAATTAAGAGAAATGGCCAACATACCCTATAGAAATCTGCTAGGTTGTTTAGCTTTTATAGCCAACCGTACAAGACCAGATATCATGTACGCAGTTAATATATTGGCACAATTCCAAGCTGATCCTGGACTTCAGCATGGTATTGCATGTTAAAAGTATTGGGTTATTTAAAGAGTACTAGAAATTACAAATTAGACTTATCGAAAGTTGAAACGATAAAGTTAACTTGTTTGCTGACTCTGATTTTGCTGCAAACCGAGATGGACCGTGTGTCTATCGGAGGTTATGTTATTTGTTTGGATAAGGTACCCATAGCTGGCGAACCTTTAAACATAAGTGCATCAGCCTTTCAACTATGGAAGCTGAATACATTTCATTGGCTGAGGCGGCAAAAGAGGTAAGTGTGGATAAAAAATATAATAGGAAACGAAGCCCTCAAATTAAACATAAACAAATGTACTTTGTTATGCGATAATCAAGCCGCAATAGGTTTTTCAAAATCGCCGGTGGAAAATTACAGAACAAAGCAATCAATATAAAATACCATTACCTTAGAAATTTAATTATGATAAAAGCTTTAACCTAAATTTGTCAGAAGTAAATTCAATCTTGCCGATAACTTACACAACCAATAACTAAGGAACAGCTACATCGGTTTTGTAGTGAAGTTTTTGTGTTGTAATTTTTTTCTCTTTATGCAGCTTAAAGTGCTTGAGTGTTTCTTGAAGATGTATAATAAAATGTAATGCGTAATATATAAGAATGTTAACTTTTCATATAAATGGACTTTTTTATATGAATTGGAAATGTAATGATTGTTTTTTGGTGAAGAACGACGGATGAGAAAAAGGGGGGCCGATTGATAGACGTACGAGTAAAGTTTTTCCCATCCATCAAAACGTGGACGGGATGACGCAATAGGAGTGAGTTTCGCCGCCACGCCTACTGGGTGGTGGCATTTGCAGAGTATCCAATAAGATAATTTAGCAGCGTGGTTGCTGACGGAGTATGCAAATTTTAGAAGGCGAAACGCATTATATCAGCGGTGGATAGAACATCCAAGTTAGTCGGCATGACAGCATCTATCAGTTGGTGCTCTTGTCCGAAAGAGTTATTTACCGTATATGGCAGTAATGCTTTTTACATTAGTCCAGATGGGACTTTCTCTGTTGCTATTTTATTTCTGTCTTGTTTATATTTTAGTTGCCGACATTTTTACTTTTAAATAAAAGATTAGAGCTCTACATAGCATTGCGTTTTTTACTCTGCACTATACACCTCCATTTAATTGTTTATTACGGTGGTGTATATCACGTTTAATAACAGGTTCCTTGAAATAGTGATAGTTTCCCAGTTGTGGCAAGTGCAAAAAAGTTATTTTATTTTACTTATTTCCCTCAAATTTACTTTAAGACAGTCCTATACGGCAGCAGAAGAATTATCAATTGTTAAACGTGAGACGGCAGTGAGAACAACATATTATGGGAGAATGGGCAGTTGTAATCAAATGAGCGGGATGATTGTGATATATATTACGACGGGTACCAATACTTAATGACATGGACACAACAACAATAGATGAGCTGTATTCTAGTGAAAGTGATAAAGACTGATAATTTGCCAGTATCGTTTGTTTTGAACAATAATTTAGGTTTTTTTCTACTGAATTTAATGTTTTCATTTCTTTTTATTACAAATTTTATTCTGCTATAAATATTTGTGCAATTATTTAATAAAATATTGAAAAGTTATGTGTGAGTATTATAGTCGAATTTTAATTTTTTCCAAAAATTTCATGCAAAATCAAGCATGCGTATTATACTCGGGTGCATATTATAGTCAGATTTTACAGTAAATTTAAAACAATTATCGGGTACACTGATTATTAAGAAAAATTCAAATGTATAAATGCTAAATTGAGATGTCACATATAAAAATACTAAATGAGGTGATCACATATAAAAATTATTTATAATATACTATGCATCATTACATTTACCACAGTGTTTCCCTTTTGTCATGTGAACTAGATCCAACTTTTTAAAAGAATCCTAGAAAATTATACTTCAGCAAAAGTAAGATTAAGTATTTTTTTCATTTGCACAATAAAGAAAAATATCTTACCTGCTGTTTCAGTTTTGTATTTGAACATCAGGTGGATCATTATTATCACAGGTTTGTTTTTAATATTACGAGCTCGAGAGGCATATCTCAGGGTGCTAATGGTTTCATCAGAATTACTTGCTGAGGGGCTGACACCAAGCAATCATTAAAGTATAGCTGTTTCCTCCAGGGAATCTATTTAAAGATGGCATGATGAATAATGAATAAAAAAACTATTTTTTTTACACAATATGCATAATTTTCTTTTAGTGATTTCAAAACAAATTACCATGAGTAAACGGGTGAGGCGTGAATCTCTGTATGGGATATGAGATTTCTTCACTAAGGGCAGAAATAACTTTTCCAAGAGCTAAAAGACCTTTGTTTATATCAATACCTGTTTAAAAAAGTAAGTAGCAGAATTATATATTACAAATACATAGTATACATACAATTTTCTGAAACTTATAAAGACAATACTTCAAGTAATACCAGCCTAAATGATCAGTGTCAACAATAAAGTCACAGTAGAGTAGTACCTTGCATATCCACAATATATTACATACCTCAAAAACCAAACACCCACATATATACAATTAAGTTTTTATCAATAAATTACAAAGTAAATTGCTTCAAAACTTCAATAAAGTGTATTGTACAATACTCAATGAACATTTATAAGGTGCATTCTCTTTCAGAATTTTCTTAGGCTTGATAGCATTATCAGCATCACATCTCTAATGCTTTAGGGCTATTAGTACCTTTCAGTTCATACATTGTAAACATACCCTTTTAACTTTTCCTTCTTCCTCCTCATAAGATACATTTAGTTAGGATGTATAAACTTTACTGATGGTCACAACAGTTGTAAATGGATTATAATGGGCATGTGTTGGCTGCTTGATTTCTTCTTATGTTGGCATGGTGTATATTTTAAAAACTTAAACCATATATATATATTTTTATTTTTTCAACCCTTGGTAAGCTGCAGACAACTGAAATTAGTGCTACTGAATCACTAGATACTGGAACATGATGGTATATTGGTCTAACACTTGGTACTGAAACAAGTCTGTCAATTCAACTACCATAAAACAAACTGCTTAAAGCTACATTTGGACTTCCTTTAAACTTAACACATTTAGGTTAATGATAACCAAACACTAATTCTCAAAGATTATCTAACACTCCCATTTTGATTTAACAGGATTATCAAGTATTATGACAACATCAAAAGTATTAAAGCATTGGGTGCCTAAGAGAGGAGCAACAGTGTTTTAAGATTTTTTAAAAATACAATTGAAAATGATGAATTACTTTTAAGTGTCATAAAAACCCAGACTTTTCAAGAATTGTTCACCAAGACAAGGGCCTTGTAGCTGACACCTTTCATAAAGGGCTCCTAAAACCTGAATTGTACAACAGGAACTTTTTTCAAGTATGCAGAGATTTCACATTACATAAAAATCAGTAGATTTGGCAGCAATGTGATTAAAATTTTAAAAAATAAACCTTGATTCTGTTGTGCTGATATTTACAATTCTGAACAGATTCCAATCCAACATGACACTCCAGCAAATTTAATATATATGTGAGATGTTTAATTGTATATTGTTAATAATTATAATGATATAGGTGGCTTTAGTATTTTCATTATTGGCTGATGAACCTTAATTTTTTTAATAAAATCTAATACCTTTGTTTAAACTTTTCCATTTTCTAAGCAATCTATTTCCCTTCTTCATTCTGGTATCCCACGGTAACACGATACAAAATAGTTGTGCTATTTCGTTCAAGAAGCAAATGTCATCAACCCAGGGATGGAAAACAGATATTGACATCTTTATGACTCCCCAGACATCGCAATTCTATAATTTTCTCAGAAAGTCTACCCACACATCGAAATTACCACCCAGACCTTTTCCGAGAATTTTCCACGTCAGTTTGTTTACGCCTCGCCGTGGAAAGATACCGCGAAATCAACCAATGAGAAGCCAGGAAGAGAAGGTCTATTTTTCACACGGAACACTAAAGAGGCCAAAGTGGCTGAGAAGATCCCAACGAACGCAAAGTTTCGGTTTTAATTCGAAGGCAGGAGACAGAGGATGAAGATTCCATCTTGAGGGTCCAGCGACGGTCTGAATAGATGATGACGGGAATCCTGTTCCATTCAGCGGCAGCTATGGAGAGCACCATTCGCATATAAATTTCCCCCCTTTTTGGACATGTCCTATTCCCGAATTCTAAATCTTTTGACTTCCTATTATGCCTTTGTTTTCTAGATTTCTATTTCTCTTTTTTTTAGACTGCAGTCATTTCGGTAAAGTAACAGTTTAATTATGATTTTCCTTTTCCTTTATTTTTGAGTTAACTAAAGCATTTTTTATAAGATCTTAATGGTTCATTAGCTACCCAAATCAAATTTAATTTCAATCTATTTTTATTGTGATGTTGTAATACAAGAATTGTTTTATGTGATTATTTGTTATTTTTTTTTATCGTTGAAATTGTGCCTTGTATGACAGCTGTTTAGTTATGTAGAAATCTTAATTTATGTTAAAATATAAATAACTTTTGTAATTATTATTAAAATTTTGTAATTACTATTAAAATTTGTGTCTCGTCCTTTCTTTAAAGTGTAAGCTTAATGACTTTTATTTTGTTTAAATTTTCCTTTCAGAGTAAAGTCAGTTTTCTCTTTCAGCTGTCA
The DNA here is from genome assembly GCA_907164885.2 of Dolomedes plantarius. NCBI lineage: Eukaryota > Metazoa > Arthropoda > Arachnida > Araneae > Dolomedidae > Dolomedes > Dolomedes plantarius. The sequence goes on along the minus strand of OU015494.1, from coordinate 82,541,897 downwards.
TTTTTCCCTTATAGAATCTGTTGTGGGTTATTGCGGGTAACCATATTTTAAACTCTTAACTTTTGAGGTAAATCCACAACGCACCTCATCTAAAATGCAATTAAATTTACTCTCTAATACTTAAACTCTAATTAAACTTAATTGAATAATATCTATCATGATAAATTAAGTTAAATGTTCTCTAATGTCTGAATAAGAACAGGCATAACAATTCTTTGAGGAATTTATTTTTGAATTTTAGAAAGAACAAGTGTATAATTTCTGCAGCAGAAATTTATATTTAAATATTTCAAACGCTGATTTCTTAACAATCAGATAAATTAATATTAAAATAAATATGCATTATTTAAGAGTATTTAGTAAATATAATTATAATTTAGATTAATTTCATTTTGATTTTTATTTCCTTACAGAACAGGACTTTCTCCTGATTAGCTAGCTTTAAATTTTCATAACAGAAACAGATGACATAGAAAACACTTTATTTTAATACAGATGTTAAAGGTTTTAAAACAGTTATTCATATTTATGCATTAGGAATTTTCAGCAGCAAAATGTACTGTAGAAATGTAACAATGATATACTCTTCATAGAATAAAACAAATTTTCACTTATAATTGTGCCATCATAAGAACTTAACCATTTATCAGCTGATATGAAATAAAGAGGAAAACTCAATTTTGGCTAGTTCTATCAACTTATATTCATATATACTGTTTTAGCATACATTTACTAGAAAGTATTATATGTTTTATATTTTGGATATGAATGTTACTACACATTAAAAAAATAAATTCACAAAACTGTAATTTTTAATTTAAAAATAATTTTCAGTAAGGAAAATCTCTTTCAGAAGGTTATAAAACTAGAGTGAATGAGATTCAGCAATTAGGAAGCTGTAATTCTAGATATAAAAAATAGCAAAGTATGACAGTGAATTATTATGGTTGCTAGTAAATATTTTTCATGACAAAATTTGTGAATGGAAATAGATTTAATATAATTACCTTCCTTGAATCTTAAACCTTCAGTTTTACTTTGATCAGCAAGTTTCAGCAACCAGCCAGATCAACAAGTTGAAATTTTGATTTCTTACTCTCAAAAGTAGCTTTATTCTCTGCTCAATGGAAAGGATAAAAAGGGAATGAGAGCGTGATGAATGCTCATTCATAGCTGTAGCAGCTGTGATTCGCCCTTGACAACCTTGCTCCAAAATTGTAGAACCTCTTCAACTGACGTAACAGGAGATTCTGTTACATTAACAACCTAAGAAAATTAGAAATAACCCACTTAAACCCTTTTTTTCCCCATGTAGTTTTAATAATTCAACATACTATAGAAATATATTTCAAAATTACACTGAAAAAAAAAATTAGCTTATTTAAAGGATGAAGTTAGTGACATCATAATTATAAATATATCAAACGACTGAAGACTGTAAAAATATATGAAATTGGGAAAAAAACTAAGATTAGAAAAAATATAACATAGAATAAGATAGAACATAAGACAACATAATCCAATTTTAACTAAGAGAGGACATTCTCATTCTTCAACTGCAAAATCTGGCATCAAATGATTACATTTTACTCAAACTGATCCATGTTTTCAAACCCTAGTTTCATAAATGCAGATTTTGCCTCCAGTTCTCCATTACCTTTCATACTTATGCATGCAAATCTAGTACTTGCACAGATTGAAAGGACATTCAGTACTTAAAACTTTTTTAGAAAATTTAGATTTTTTGTGTCTTCTCTCTCTCTCTTTTTATTTGCTTAGATATGATTCAACCATTGAATAAAAGTATTCAAAGACAAATTATGAAAATAGTAAATTGGTTTCTTGTGGTTTATTTGATTAAAGAACAGATGTTTCAGAAGGGATAAGATAATTTTAGGAAGGAATAGATAATCTGATAACACTATCAGAATTATATCTGAGAAAGATGGGTGAATTATATGAGGTAAGACAGTCTGAGCAGAGAATTTATGTAACTGCTCAGATATTTTAAGATATATTCTCACACAAACTGTTGCCCCTAAAATACTAAATCATTGAATACATTATAATGACAAATAAGAATGACAGAAATTGAGAGGAAACAAGCATGAAGTCATTTTTATCATGTCATATAAATCATGTAATTTAACACTATTACTCAGTTATATATATTTAAATTAAACTGTGGATTGCATCCACTATATTTGACTTTTTTTTCAGAGTTTATCTATACATTCATCAAAAAAGTTTGCAGCTAATACCAAAATGCCTTCTATATGTTGGAACGAAAAAAGAGATTGGTACATTTAAAGAAATTAAGTTGGAGGAGCGTTGCGAAAACCTAAAAAAAAAAAAATAATTTAATTTAAACTGCAATAACCCAATAACATATACAGTCGAACCTCCATATATCGAAATAGCAAATTGCTGCGAAAAAATTCGATATATAGAAATTTCGATATATGGAATTGAGTTTAGTCTTATCATAATTCTCCTAAAAAACTAAAGCTAATTTTCGTATACGAAACTTCATTTCTAATTTATATGCGAATCCCATTAGATGAAAGTTAACACAACTAAAAAATGAATTAATATGAAGATTTATTGATTACTACAAGTCTTTAAAAAAGAATAATGTAGACAGTGGTTACAATGATCACAGATACATTTCTTAAAAAAAAAAAAAAAACTACGAATATCTGCTGAACAGTAGTTTTGCGGAAAGTTCAAAGAAATGTTCGTATTTATTCAGTACACTAAAAACTTCATCAGGGACATTTTCCGCGAATTGAAGTCCACGACGTATTGTTTCAAATGCCAAAATAGGGAGATTTTATTCTAAAGTGGAATAAAATCTTCCAATTTGTCTTGAAAAAATTTCGATGTATAGAGATTTTTTCGATATATAGAAACAATTTTTCTATGTAATGAACATGGAGATTTGCTAAGAGTTCGATATATAGAAAAATTTCGATATAGGGAAGTTTCGATATATGGAGGTTCGACTGTAATTTTAACTTTATACCAGGTTCTTTTTACTGTCTACTCCACTCGTGATGGATATGAGCAAGGATAAAAATTAAATTAAATTAAAATCATTAGAAAATTAAAGAAACTACTTCCCTATTCTAGAAGCACTCCTAAAACAAAATCTACTATTCTCCTAAAAGAAAAACCTAACTCACATCTGCTGAAATAAAAATAATCTTCAATAATACCTGAAATAAAAATAATTTAAACTCAACACTGGTAAAGACGCAAATGACTGATAACATTTAACTTAACATTTATTTGGCCAGTTGATTCATTTATAACATACTGTACAATTTTAGTAATCATCCCTATACATTCATTCTCTTAAATATTAATACGACGTTACCAATTTAATTAACACAACACTATTCCGATAAACTCAATCTAATATGATTACACACTATTAATTAACAAAATCAATTAACATAGATTAATAAGAGTGTGGCTGGTGAAATAATAATAACCCTTTTTCAACTTTGATCTTAATTGCTAGCATTATTAATAAGTTAAAATAAAACATAAAATAAAAGGTCTTAGGATTCGCTATAGCTTCAAATAAAGAGAAATTAAGGATAGAAACTAAAAGAACGGAAAGGAAAAAAAATGTTGGGTTTCAACCCGAATAAAGTGGTTCTCCAGGATCAGGCTGCATCTTCCTGGGAACGTCAACACCGAAGTCTTTAGCCGCCAACGTCCACGTTCAGAATCTCCCGCTTCCAACTTTTTTCCTCTCAGGTCCGCCACCGCACACCATGTGTTCATGCACGTCTCGCCGTCAAGTCCAATCTCATGCCATCGATTCCGAACATCAACCTCCGGGAAAAAGGATGAAGGCCGCAAAATTCATCTTTTGGATCTTCATAACAATTTTATTTCTTCTTTTGAACTTGCTTTCATACTCTACTAAAATTCCTCCGCACCACCGCTGTCTACGTCAAAAATGTAACCTTGCGCGTCGCTCTCCATCGTTCTGAGCCGGGGATCGGTTGATGTCTGTTGACCCCCTTCATATTCCTGAGGCCTACAAAATCCATCTTCAAGTCTGGATTCTCGAGAGATTTCCCACGAAAATGGCAAAAACGGTGGTTTCATATTACCAGGCCGAAACCCATAAGAAATCAGGATAGGATAGACACTTACAAAGAGAAAACTTTTAAGTACAATTCACCAGCTCACAAGAATAATTAGAATAATTTCAACCAAGCCACTTTACAAACTTATTTAACACGTTAATCATTTAAATTCAGTAGAGACTTAAACATTCTTTATTTAAACCTTTTATTAGCGTTACTATAGATTAAAAAAGAAAGCGGGTTGTAACCGTTAATAAAATTAATAATTATTCATCCAATAATATCAACACAACGTATAGAATTTAAACTAAAAATTTGCAAAAGTTCTAAAATAGGTTAAATAATTACAATACTACATATGATAAAATAATTCATTTTGAGTGAAGTATAACTTTTATAATATAACACATAAAGGATGGCATATTGATTTTATTCACCTTGATTCCATCAAAGTCTTCTCGTAATTGACAAGGAGCTGACTTTTTCCTTGCACAATAAGTCATAGACATCTTCTTTATAACCTGAAAAGATAATTTATCACAAACTTCTCTATATTTAAACATAAAATAGACATTTACATAAGAAACCTCATCTCAATGAATTTTGATAATACACACATCTATAATCGTGTAAGAAAATACGCTTTTCAGAGGAGAAAGAGTTGATAGTTTACTCCTTCCAGAACTAGTTTTCTTGCATAAGTTGCTCCAACTTCATACTGAATTTTCATGTTGAGATACTGAATTTTCATGATGATTAAATATTTTAAAACAATTTTCAGGGTCATAAATGATATCAATGTCATTTAAATAGCACTAGAGAAATAAAATATTACATGAAATTAAATATAAAAAATTAAATATACACAGTCAAAATAATTATAAAAACTTCTTTACACTCACACAGCTAATGTGAAGTACAATTTCATGACAATATAAAATAGATATAAAGTTTTGTAAGAATAAATATATGAATATAAAATCAAAATGAATGGTAAAAAGAACAGGATGGGTAAAGAAGCATTAGAAAACATATCCACTAGTGAGATACAAATTGCTACTTTTTTGAAAATTTTTGCTTTTTAATAGTAAAAAGCACTAAACTCTCCGGAAAACCCAGCAATCTCTACCTTTCCAAAATGTTTTAATGTCATATTCAATTAAAAGTATATCTGCTACTTACCAGCATAAAAAACAGCTCTAGGTTTCCCTACATATTAAACATTTTAAGGAGCAACCCATATCTAGCTATATTGTTATTGTATAACTACTTTGTATTAATCAGTTCTATGACAGCAACTACAGTGTATGAGGTGATCATTTAAATGATAGGTTTATCCTTAACAATTAATACTATTAAGCTTTTTTGTAACCTTTTTTAAGTTTGCATTTTAAAACAATAATTGAGGGTTATAAAATTTTATATCATGTAGGAAAGATCATAAAAATTCCTTTAAAATGAAATCTTTTTCGAATCTTTACCTATATTTTCTGATTTTTTGGTGAATTTTTAAAGATTAATCTTTAGAATTTAATTTATTAAATGCTGATGATGTGGTTTCTTTTCTTTTTGTGATACTTTAAACTAATTTTGCATCACGTGCATAACAACGAAATAAACTGACCGAAAAAAATTATAATGCAGCAGACAATTAGACATTATCCCCCAAAAATATTAAAATACAGTAAAAGTGTTCCTCAAACCGTACTGTATTCTTTAGTATGTTCTATTAGATTTAATTTGAATATTTTCTTCTACATTATTTTGTCTATAAAAATATCCATTATGATTTTTATAAATATATTTGTTTTTTTTTTTGGCATTAATTGCATACATTGATCATTGTATTTAATTTGAATATATCGAAGCACGGGTATTCTTCTAGGTTTGCATAAAAATACTAATAATGGCAATTGAGATAACACAAAATATGAGTCATATAAATCCTACTTAAATTGTGGGAAGCTTGATCCTGTAACAGGAAATTTGTTATGATACATCTAATATTTTAGAAGTCTAAAGAAATGAGTATGAACCATTGTTGCTCCCTAGGAGATGGACAGCACAAAAATGTCTGTCAGAATTTTGAACCTGAGCCACTGTGGAGAAGCTTGTGCTACACTAGCCACAACCGAATGTGGGTAGAAACAGTCACATAATTCAACACTAAGATTAAGCTGCAATTTTAGCACATTGACAATAAATGAGATCAAAAAGCTTTAAAATTTAACCACATATTTTCCCTTTTATTTTTAAAGATCAAAATTAAATAAATCAAGTTCTACAACCTCCAAAAATGAAACAGTCACTGTGAACTGGTATTCATTTTCATGTTGTTTTATATCTTCAAATATACGAGTAACACTGAGTAATATTATTCCACTTTCATTTTGAAGCATTGGAGGATAGTTTGTGCCCATGGTATAAGTTTTTCCAGACCAGTTTGTCCATAAGCAAAAATTGTCAAATTATAACCTGTAAAAATAATAGAAATTTTTAATAGTTTTAAAATTACAGTAATATTTAATATAAAACTAAACTATATTAATATAAACAAACTAATTAGCTTTATTTTCAGGAAAATGGCAACAAGAAGAAAAGCATCGTACAGTTGAAATGCATAGTACAGCTGATCAGCTACAAAAAATAATATAAAACATGTAGGATTTTTTTAAGGGACAGAGGGAAAAAAAATATTCTTAAAATGGAGGCTTCAAAAAATTCACAAAGGAACTAAACATGAACTTTTTGAAAACTCCTTGAAATTATATACCACTAGTATGATCCTCATCGAATTCATATTTACTGAATCAGAAATTTTAAAATGAAATCTTTTTCATTATAATTCATTTCTTTTTCATTTCATTTTTTTCCCAAGCAATAAAATTAAAATGTAGCTAACACCAATGAAAAGCATAAATTTCCATGTAAACTAACAAAACATTTAATTTAATCTTCAGGCTTTCATGAAATAAGTTTCTTTGATTTAAATCAAGTCACCCTGTGGTAAATAAACATCAGAAATAACATACTGGACGCTTTGCATTTTCTCAAGAGCTACTTAGATTTGCTTTAGAATAACTACCATTTATAAAGCTGCTAATTTTATGGCTAGACACCTGTTGCACAAAAGTCAATTTTTCAAAACTAAATATCACAGCCTTAACAATAGCTTCATTTTTAAAAATTTTATTTCTAACCAAGAGACAATAAAATCAGATTTGATACAATTGCAAATCTAACAACACCTTAGATTTTTCATTCTGCTGCTACAAGAAGATTATTCTCTAAATACTGGAAAACATGCAGAATGTTTTAATATTTTAAATCTCCAAACTTGTTTGATATTTTAAAAAGCATTCACTTTGAAATTACTTATATAACATTGCAGACAAGTATATATTTATGAATATTCTTTAATTCTGCAGTTACTTCCCCCTTTTATTAAAACTACTTGTGTTATTGAAATAGCTTTTTTAAAGTACTTGATATTAAAAAATATTAAAATTTTTAATTAGTTTAAATATTATATACATTCAAGTCCTCTCCCGCAAGTAATGTAATGTTTCATCTGGAACAGGGGTGGACAACTCAAAAAATCCAAAGGCCACTTGAGAAAAATATAGATGACGGTGGGCCAACTGTAACTTCAGAGCAAATTTTGATGTCTGCAGTACTGAAGGCGAAATTGTCTTCAAATATCTTATTTAAACTTTAAATAATTTTACAATACTTAAATTTAAATTATTTAAAATACATATAAATAAATATAGGGTTCTCAAAAATGAACATTTTATAAATGTAGGAAAAAGATATTACTGATTTTCTATAAAATTACATTGATAAAATGCCTTGCATAGTGAAAAATAATTTTGGTGACATCAAAATGTATGTATGTTTTGCAACTCATAACTTCAAAGAAGCAGTTTGAAATGCATTTTTTTGAAATCCTTGTACATATAATAAAAATATATTTGATTTTTGGAGGATAAAACACTTATGTTAGAAAACTAAACAAAATCAGTTTCTTTACAAAATGAAATAGAGTTTAATTCACAAAAATGTTCATATTACTAAACAAAACATAAAATTGGTTTTCTTAATACTCAATAAGTAGAAAAGTTTAATGAGAAGCTTGAGGATGGGCATTGATGTATTAAGGCAGTAAAATCAATGCTGATTTCGAATGACAGAACACAAAGGAGGTGAAACAAATTTTATCTAATAAGACTACTTCTTTCCTTGTACTCAGTGTTTTTGCACATAAATGATGCCAAACATAGAATAAGTGAATGAAGTATTTCAACAATAGTATAAAATGTATTCTTTCTCAGTTGCTTTAAGACCATGGGCCGGTTAAAAGTCCTACCGGGACTGATGCGGCCTGCCAGTTGGTCATCCCTGATCTAGAGATAACAAACTTACCACAAATACAGTTAATTCACATCCTGGGAAAATAAACTCGGAGAATACCAGTAACAGTCATGGGTTTGAGGGAAATTTCAGAAGCATATTCTGTTACTAAATCTGAATGCTATAACTAACAGACTGCTATAGTAGTTTTAAATATATAGCCTTAAAAAGTGAAAATTGTATAAAAAAATCTATCTTCTAAATTACACATTGTATATATCTTAATGTTCTCATATAAGAGAGTATAATATGTAGAATGATATTATAGATCAGGGGTGGCCAAAGTGGCGACTGCGTAACTATTCCTAGTCGACCACCTGTTTGATCTGTAAACATCTTAGTTCCTCGTCTCATATCATGTGAGACAAACCGTCCGACAGAGACGACGTATCGTCAAAACATCGCTCCCATTTGATAGATGACCATTTGGCAGCATGTTTACGAATAACTATAAGTACATATGAACCACAGCATGAAAAGTCTGCCGAAAATATGCAATGTCATGTTTACAGAGCGTCCTCTGATACGAAATAAAAATAATAGTTAAAATTAATTATAATAACATTGTTCGTATTAATAAGAAAATTAAAGAACATGTTTTATTTATAAACTAATTAGTTTGCAAGAAGAAAACTTTTTTTGTCTTATTAAAATAACTTGATATTGAATATTAGTAATATCTATGATTGTTAAATTTAAACTAATTTTTGGCTTAAATTACTATTTTTCTTATGATCACTCAACACATACGATTTTGGTAGACTGCCACCTATAATTTAAATTACAGGTCACCCTTAGGGATCAAAAGTTTGGCCACCACTGATATAGATGAATGAAAATTTGTTTACAGGGAGAAAAAAAGAAAAAGGGTGCATGGTATAAAAATTATCATTTCATACTCAAAATCAGCACATAACATTGCAGCAATAGAATCGGCCAAAAAAGTTTAAACATAATAAATGAATATAATATATATTTATATATATATATATATATAGATAGATAGATAGAGGGTTAGAGAGAGGGGACAACTGTTGAAACAAAGGATAAAATATTAACTTCCAAATATACCTTTTTTTTAACTTTCAACAAAGACCCAATTTTCTCTCTTGTTTCCATTTCTATGAAATGATTTCAGCTATATCTTATATTTCAGCTTATAATCTTATATAGAGCAAGCTCAGGCAAAATATTTGAAAAACCACAAAAATTCTAGCAATGAACTTTCTACCAAACCACCCTCATGCTGACCAACAATTCAGAACAAACAAAAACTGATGCTAATATTGAATTTAAAAAAATGTAAATACTTTTAACAATAAATAAAATTTAAATTTAACAATAAATATTAAAATATCACATGCAATACTATAACTGATTTCTCAGAATAGTGGTATCTTTAATATCAACTTTCACTATAGAGTCCAATATAAAGGAACATTTTGCAACCAATTCATTTACTTATAAATATTGAGATTTTCATTCTATTTACTAAATATTGACAAAATCAAAAGCTATAATGTGAAAATAAATAACTTATTACCTTCAAAAATACGATGAAGACGATTTTCAACTGCATTGCTATATACTTGCATGTTAGAACTATATGGGGGGAAAACATAGTCAAAGGAAAATCTTTTATCTTGAATAGATACTTCATTTTCCCCAAAAGTCAACCCAGGATTATAAACTTCATCTCCTCTCGTCAACAAGGGACGTGAACGAACAGCTACTAAGACAGTTTTCTCAATATCCATTACCCTAATAAAAAAAATATAAGACTTCAGGTTTCTAGAATTAAAATAACTTTAAAATGAAGGGAGAGAAATTAGATAGGTTCAGGACCAAAAGAAACAATAAGATTTCAAAATTAGAAGGAAATGCAACATACCATAGCTGTCAACAACTATATATAAAAATTAGACTTTCTGCACGTTACATGTTTAAAAAGATTACCAAATCTAAAGAAATTATTCATGGTGTGAGCACAAAATTTCTCCAGAAGCAAAAATAATAGAATTCCACAAAGAATTCCCTGAGAAGATTATATAAAGTGAAAGTTTACAAACAAATTTTGTTTCTTCAAACACTACGTAAAATTTATATGAATCATTTAGTATCAGTATTATCAAAAAATGTAAATAAGTTTATGTCTTCAGTCCTTTGAAGTATCCAGAAATTATTAACTTCTCAACAAAAATAATTAAAAAATACACCACTGATAAACCTATCAAACCATGCACACTGTATCAAAAACTAAATGGAATAAACATTGAATTAAGATTTTTTCATTAATGACGAGTAAAGTCATCATTTGATGGAAAGCTTTATTTTATTAAATTATTTTAGATAAAGTTATAAATGAATGTTTGACATTATTTCTAGAAATCCAATATGATATTTAACCAAGCAAGGCCTGTGAGGCATCAGATTAAAATTGTCAGAAATATGCATTGAAAATTGTTAAAATTCTCCATAAATATTCAAGTGACAAATGAAATAACTTGACATTTTTGGTAAGCACTTATAAAACTTTAAAGTAAAAATTTTCCAAAAATTTTTACCTTAATGATTAAAGAACACTTAAATGTCAGTAAAAAATTTAAATCGAAAAGTTCCAATTCCTTCTTAAATAAAATATCTTTTCCAATATTGTATTAAAAATATTGTAAAGATTCAAAAATATTTAAGATCAAATAAAATATATTCAAATAACTGAGATACTCATTTACTTTTTTAACATGAAATATGTCATGCAAGTGTAAGAACAAATGTAAAAATTATTACACTTGAAGTTAAACTTTAATGAAAATTAAGAAATAAATTTAAGCAACAAACCAAAAAAATTTTAACTGCTAATTGTCATTCAAACTAAATTCAGCAATATTTATACTTAAGTTCAATCGCTTAATTAAAATTAACAGTGAATAAGTTTTCAACTTTGTAAACAGTCATTTTGGCACAAAAACATATAAAACATTATGAAGCAACAATGACAGTGAGAAATATAAATGATATTAAAGTTGTCTTCAAAAATAATCTTTTAACAGGAGAAAAAGAGTATTTACAGGATCAAATTTTGATGTGAGAAACACACCCAAATTATTATATAAATCTGGACATGACAGCTAAAAACTTATCTTCAGTTTGAAATAATTACAAAAATTATAAAATAATAAGCAAGCTAGTTCAATGAGAAAAGTCCGATCTTGAAATAGGACCAACAAAAAAAAAAAATGAAACGATTCAACTGACTTAAAGGAAATAACCAGTGAAATACCTATTCAGATTTCCGAGATATGATATAGTGGCATAGAACAATCATCCCTTTACATGTGATATACTTTTAATTCAGCACACACACAAAAAAAAAAAACACAACCTTCATAGTTTTATTATATTCTAAAAAATAATGGATGTTTAAATACTTTTCACACTGCCTATAAATAAACCTTCAGAAATCTGATAAATACTTATGACCTTTTTAACATTTAATTGGTTTATTTGCATCTGTATTCTAATATAGTTCAAATAAATGCGGCATTAATCCATCAAATTAATACAATCGTTACGGCTACTAAGAAAAATTAAACAGAAAAAATTTGACACCATAGCAAAATCTTAAATAGCCAGGATGAAAGGGAAAATGTACAAAACAAAGATTCCGGTACAGTAAATAAAAAATCTTCTAACTGACAAATTCACAAGGATGTATGGATACATTTGGCAAAAACAAAATTAAACAGAGAATAAAAGCAAAAAAATACCTTGCTTATTTAAATAAAAGCTCTTTACACTTCACTAGTAAAAAAAATTGCAAATGATATGGGTAGACAAATACAAAGTCAGCCGCGCAATTCATCCAATCTGGTCGTAAAGGCACACTTCAAATTTAGAGCTTGTTCAAAATACACCGCGATGAATAGTGTTGCCATCAAAATTTTCAGAATTATTTTGCTAGCATCTACGGCAACGAAATATATCAGGGCAATAAACTTTTGGATAAAGTCCTGTATTTAAGAGGCACGAATTTACGAATAAGAAAAATATTTGTCCCTGTTTTGGGAAAAAATATTCATGATTTCAAACGATCGGAATTTTTAGCAGCATTTGTTTAAAGCGTTGGTTCCTCTAAAGCAGAGGTTCCCAAACTTTTTTTTCTCGTGGACCACTTTCAAACTTTTACTATTTTCGGTAGACCCCCTGCTGCTACATTTCTACTGTATTCCCAAAACTCCTAAAAAATATCACACTAAATTGGGGGTGTTAAGAAGAAAAAAAAGTAGCACATTTTCTTGTGTCCTATTTATTAAAATAATACTTGTTATACAAAATTATAAACATTTATTATTACAAACAATCAACAATTGACAAAAAATCAACAATGAACTCTGAAATGTAAATCAACAATAAAAAATAGTCATACTTTTAATGAGACGGATGTAATGGATGAATTGACAGCAAATTATCAATATTTGGCTTCAGTTTTGTAAGAAGTAATCTCAAATCTCTCCGTTCTGTGATGTTCAATCTGCTCCTTTTTTTTGTTAACAGGTTGGTAACGGCACTAAAACTTCTTTCGACAAGATATGACGAGGGAAACGCTATCAAAAATTTTCTCGCAATTTCCCACAACCCAGGATATTTTTCGGGGATTTCTGCCTGCAGCCAAAATGTTTGATAGCCTTTTTTAAATTTCACCTTCAGTTCCTCGTTGGTGCTGAGCTCAAGTAGCTCCTCTTGTAATACCACATTCGCCTCTTCCGTTTCATCAAATGGGGTTATGATCCATGGTGGTATTTCCATCGTCAGAATATCTTCAAATCTATTTTTGAAGTCATCATGCAGGGTATTTAAATGTTGAGCGTATGTCTGAATATCCTCATCAAGACATTCTATCTGTGACAAGTGCGGAAACTGGGAGAAATATTTGCCGACTAATATTTTGCTTCATTAATTTCAATTTACCAAGAAAAGCCGAAATTACACCCTTTGTTTTTATTAAATTAAGTCTGTCCCCCTTGTACAGTCGGCCGCAAAAATATATAAGCACCGGTACCCCTTTGAAATTTTACAAGATCCATGGTTTGCCAATTTTTTTGGGGAAAGGAAAGGAATAACAATGTATTATGCTTTAGAATAATCCTGAGGATTATTCTAAAGCATAATACATCGTTGAAAACAGATTGTTGACTGAGAACACTTTGTAAGTACCACTGGAGTTGCGGTTGAATCTTTTTTTTTTTTCTGATAATATAGTTGATATTACAGGAGGTACAATTCTTAAAATAAGCTTATATTTTTAACTCTCAAGCATTTTGTGATTAAAGGTGTTTGGATTTTTTAGGATGGGAATTCTTTCTAATGCCATTCCGTATCACTAGAGTTACAATATGTTTTGGATTTTTTTAGGATGGGAATTCTTTCTAATGCCATTCCGTATCACTAGAGTTGCAATATGTTTTAATTTAGGATGGGAATTCTTTCTAATGCCATTCCGTATCACTAGAGTTGCAATATGTTTTAATTTAGGATGGGAATTCTTTCTAATGCCATTCCGTATCACTGAAGTTGCAATATGTTTTAATTTAGAATGGGAATTGTTGTGTTTTTTAGGAAGAACAAACAACAGATTAATATATAAAAATAAATCTTTATTTTGTTTGTTGTTATTAAAAGGACGTTACATAGGTTTCTAAATTTTTAAAGAGTTCGTCAAAGTCTTCCGACATGTTTAAAAAGTTTGGAGTTTGAGGTTCTTCCAAACAAGTCTGCATGATCAATTCCTCCGAATTGATTTTTTCAATGTCCATTTGGCTCGTCGACAAGTCCATATCGATTTGTTCCAAATCCGTGTTCTTTGTCGACAAGTCCATAGGTTCAGGGACATAGTCTAATGTCTGGACATAATCAAGCGGAATCGGGGGTCCCAATTCCCGATTTCGAATGTCATTGTACATGTCGGCGAATTGGGGTATCAGATACAAGACTGTCTGAGGCGGATGAAAAGAAGGTATTTCAAGTTGATTCGTCTGTGATTCGGCATCCATGACGACTGACGGTTCCGGATCCATGACGACTGACGACGACGGTTCCGGTTCCGGATCCATTTGGGGAGGTTCGAACGAGTGATACACATTACGAACCGGAGGTGGCGGAGGTACCATCAGCAAATCGTCATCTAATCTGTCCAATGCCGGAGTTTGGGGAACATTGTCGTAAATGTTCCTCTTCCGTTTTAATTTGGTAATCTCCCTCCAATTCCTGCACTCGAAGGGCAATTCTAGGTCGGCTCTCACGACGTCCACAGAAAAGAGAGTCTTTTGGGCAGTCACCAGTACGTAGCACGTTCCCTCCGTCACCCGGTACTTGGATTCGGGTTCCAGGACGAAAAATTTGTAAGCGAACTGGTCGGCGGCTCGGAATCCCCTTTTTCTGCGGACGACATCGAAAGATCTGGTCTTTTTTTCAGGCAACACGTAGAAGAAGAGGGGTACCGTCGTAGTCTGGTAAATGTGACAGGTCCCAGGTTCCACCACACGTTGTCCAAAAGTAAAATATTGTTTTACCACGAACGTGTTGTCGTACCTGACGAAGAAAGAATGAAAGAAAAAAATATGGAATGAGCTGCAATATATAGATATATATATATTTTTTTTAAAAAAAAATAGGTCGTATTCAAATCCCCATTCGAAATGGTACTTACCGAAAACTCACTCGAACGTCCGTGTTTTTTTTCCTGACACGTCGATCGAATTTCAGACGAGCGGCCACGGCGTCCCAGCTGACAGAATCGTAGTCATCCCAGCGGGTAAAAGATTCTCTGCCAGTCCTGTAGAAATTGGCGATTAAATTTTCACTTCTGTCTTCGAGGGGGGCAAAAAATACCTTGTCGTCCTCCAAATAGGCCGTGGAAATCAAAAGTTTACGCGAATCAAAAATATTCCGAAATCCTCTCTTTGTTTCGGGGTGCTGCAGCAATCGGACGGTAGTCGATAGCTTGGAAGGGAAAGCGTCAGCCATATCGTTCACGAGCGAGCGAGTCGAATGAGAGAATTGCAAATCGGTGTCGTCCTTTTATACGATCCGGAACCCGTTATCTGATAAGATATGACTTTTTATTTTTGTTTTTGTTTTTGTTTTTAGTTGTACAATGTTGTGAAATTGTTTTTCATATCAAACAATTTTTTTTTTCCAAGTTTGTTCTCATATTGATTTTTAATAATTGTTAAAAAAAAAAGGTTTCATTTAGGATTGGAATGCTTTCTAATACCATTACTGGAGTTGAATCCTCTGATAATATAGTTGATATTACATGTGATCATTTCTAATACCATCCTTTTTTAACACAATTAGCTAAAAATGTATTATAATGGACATTTATTCCATGATTTTAGGGGTCATTTGTTAATTATTATAAGGTCGTCCTGTCTATGTTTCACATCTAGCTAACATTCATAAAGTTCTAGATTAAGAGTCCATATAATTTCGTTAAGATTGTAAGTGCTTGTGGATTAAGATTACAGTAAATGAATTTGGATCCCCTTTGGATAAAAAAAAATATAGTTGATATTACAGGACCATATAATTTCGTTAAGACTGTAAGTGCTTGGAGGTATTAGATTATTTATTTTAGTATAATTATAAAAGGCATGCCAAGAAAGTATGAGTCAGAACAGATACATGAATATATTTACCTTACACAACAATCGAATTTTTTACCACTACTGGTAAATACATTAAGGATATATTTAACACATTGGGATTTTTTTTTTTTGAAAAAGCTGAACAAGGAAAGGGACTGTTTTACAATAAATAGATTATTTATTTTGTTAACAAATACGGATTTACAATTACTAACAGATACATTGAGGATATTGTTTTGTTTTTCAAAGTACCACCATCGGGTGTTTGCATATCAATAGACTATTGAAAAAAAAAAGAATTGAAAGAATATTTTTTTCAAAAAACAAAATGCCATCATCGGCTGACTGATTGGAGGAAAGAAATATTGTTACTATTGAAAACATATTTCTACAAATGAAACAAAGTCTTTTTTATTATTATTTTTCCAAAGTTGGTAATCATTTTGACGCAAAAAAATGGCCAGAGAACGTCTTTTTTCAAGACGTTCTCTGGCCATTTTTTTACCCCCTTTTTTTGTCGAAATAAAAAGGAGATTAAAAAACAAATACAGTGTTTGTTTTTTTTTTTAGTTCAGGAATTTGGGATTCACATCGGACCAAGGCGGCATGTTTGATAATCTTTCTAAATCTTTGCTGCTGGGATCGTAACAGTCGGGACAATCCCAATATAAGGATTTTCGGCGAGCACAATATACGTGGCAAATGTGCCTACATGAAAACATGAAGGCACAATGCGGCGGCACCGGCGTCTGGCATCCCCAACAGTTGAGTACCGGCAGAGCGGCATAGTGAAGAGCTACTGAACTCATTGTGATAAGCGGTCGAATGATTCCGAAAACCAGACGGGTCGCCCTTTTTATACGATTTTCAAACCGGATGTTAAGCACCGGAAGTCAGGTCAAAGTTTGTTCCACAAACTTTTTTTTTATATATATATATATACATATATATACAATGTTGGAATTTTTTTTCTTCTTCTTCCTCTGCTGTAGCAATCAATATAGTAAAATCCAAAATTGTTTTTTTTTAAATAAAGCAAAGTAGCAATCAATATAGTAAAATCCAAAATTGGTTTTTTAAAATAATCTTTTTTTCTGGAAACATCCTCATATCATCTAAAAAAGTAGTAGAGCAAAGCGTGCGACAAGTCCTTATACCAACGTTGTCAGCCCTTTGACCATAAAAAAAATGGGGGCCAAAAAGATGCTTAACTAAGCATCTTTTTGGCCCCCATTTTTTTTACCCCCTGTGAGAAAAAACAACAAATGAAATCATCCGAGAGACATTTGTTTCAAGAAACAGAGGTTGAAATAACATTCATCGGAACAGGTGTGATGTTCTCTGACAAATCCTCTCAGATGGACGAATAGAGTACGATCCTTTCGAGCTTCCTCCAAAAAAAACAGGGCAAAGCTGTTGGGATCCCATTCAGGATACCTGTGCAGATCCGGAAGAGGTTTCGAGTCTGTAAAAGTCCGAATTGTCATGCATCCCCCGGGGCAGAATCTCCCGCGATCCAATCTTTCCTGAATAATTTCGTGCACTCGCCTCAGAAATTTGCGGTTCCGACTTTTCAGAGGCTCCCTTTCCATGTACATCATAAGGGTCTGGTAGTTGTACAAACTACCCAATTTTTCAAACCAAAATGTCTGATATTCTTTGTAGTCGGCCCGACATACAGGGCATTGACGTATACCTCCCTTCACGTATGCTGCTGACAGGCAAACGTCGTGCATCCTATGATGTGTCGCACACTCTATCATGACAAAAAATATGCTGGATTCCAGCACGGGCTCGTGGCAAATAGCACACACGTCCTCCATCTCGAGAGTCAGAATACAAATGAAATGAATTTTTCTCCGAAGCGTATTTTTATTGACGCGTCAGGAGGTTGCTGATTGGCTATGTGACGTCATGTCAAGAGGTTTCTGATTGGTCAGATCTTTAAACAATTTGAGAATCCAACTTTGGAAACAACAAAAAAAAAAGAAAACAATTTCTGATAGCTGTTGATTAAGAATACAATTTTGGAAACAAATATTAATAAAAGAGGAAATCAACACGCAATTCAAGTCTTATGCAAAAAAAAAAAGTCTTATTCCCAAGGTTGTCAAGCATTTCTGTGCAAAAAAATGGCCGGAACGTCCTTTTTTTTCAGGACGTTCAGGCCATTTTTTTACTCTCCCAACGAGGATGTTGGGGGAACTAAAAAAAATTTAAAGTTCTTTTGGCAGTTTGGGAATTTTGAAAGTCCCCCATTTTATCGGGGGTAATTTCAGAAAGTTTCTAATAGTATTTTCCTCCTTCATTCGCTCTTCTCGCGATAACTTTCGGGCATCAGGACACTGGAGGACAATTGGATTTGCAAGTTTAGCGGGGCTTTCTTCTGGAATGTCGTCGATGACCGACGCCAATTTCTTACACGCCTCGACCAACAAAGGATTCTCCGGAACTGTTATTGAAAAGTCCAATTTCTTTCGACACCTGTCGGTATTCCAAAACACGCGGCGAACGGCCGGTTTCTTCGGAGCTCTGTGACAACTTGGAGCCATGACGTGTGAGATATGCAGACTGGAGCGCGAGTAATCCTTTATATACCCAAACTGATATCGCCAAGTAGCCAACAAGTAGCGCCAAATACTAAACGATTATACAATATCTTTAAACCAATATGGGTAGAACAAGAAATGGCTGGGACTGGAAGATTGTCGAAGGTTAAAAATCCAAGTTTGACTCTGAATCAATATTGCTTGAGACTATAGGATATTGAAGATGTATAAGATACAAAGTTTTGTGGGGGTAGTATAAATCCAAGTATGACTCTGAATAAATATTGCTTGAGACTATAGGAGGTTGACTATGTATAAGATACAAAGATTTGTGGGGGTAGTATAAATCCAAGTATGATTCTGAATAAATATTGCTTGAGACTATAGGAGATTGAAGATGTCCAAACAATGTCAAAAGAATTTGCAATAATGTTTCTTATTTAGGATGTCCAAACAATACTCCAAGAGTTGATACAATATCTTTACTACAAACTAGCTTGATGAACCAATATCGGCAGAATAAATGACTGCAATCCAACCGCTCTATATATACTCACAGAATAGAAAAAAAAAAAAAAAAAAATTTATTTTTTATTTTTTATTTTTATTATTATCTCTTTAATCTTTAATGTACAATACGCTTAAATTTTCTTCTCGTGCGGTTCCACTTGATCGTATTTTTCAATATTCTGTTTTCATTCAACAATTCCCGAATTTTCTGCGACAATTCAGCCCCTCTTCTTTCGTGCTCTCGGAATTTTTCGTCGTCCGCAAACTTTTGTTTCAGCACGCGGTTTTCTTCCGTCAATTCTTCAACCTTCTTTTTCAACGTGCCGATTTCTGTAGACAATTCCCGATTCCTCTTTTCACACGCTCGGAGTTTTTCACTGACCAATTGATCCCTCTCGGCGGTCACTTTCGACAGCTGCCGTTCCAATCTTCCGTTTCGTTCCTCCAATTCAGCCAGCTGTCGTTCCAATCTTTCGTTCCGTTCCTCCAATTTCGTCAACCGATCCACATCATCCCGTACGACATACCGATTATCCCATCTCGCTTCCAGACTCCGAATCCGCGCTTCCTGTTTTTCATTCAGTTCCTGCTGTTTTTCGTGACGTCGCTCCCACATTTCCCTTTCGCTCTCCAGTTTCTTCAACAGTGGTACGACGGTCGCGAGAGACGACTGTTGGGGCTTGGAAGGAACCCAGAGATTCGCGTCGACCACGTCATAAAAACGATTACCCCCTCGCGCCTGTTTCGCGACCCATTCCGGTCGGACAAGTCCTATAAAGCGGGATCTTTTTCGAAATGCAACATTAACCCGTCCAGGAGATGCATGTACGCGTCGCTCGCGTCTTTACTGATGCCGACGGGTTTCCAGATTTTATCGACGGGCAACACGACCGATTTCAGAACGTCCTCGATCTTCCCGACGGACACATGAAACTTGTCATTCTTCCGAACGCAATGCTCCGCGAAAGACGCGACCGACTTTTGACCGTGGCGGCGCGTCAATTCTTCCAAAATACCATCCTTCACGGTAGTGGAAACGGCCAAAGAATAACTGAAAGGGAGCTCGGAACCAATACAAAAATGACGATCGCCGGCCGCACCGTCCTTCCTGAAATCGAATCCGCACGAACAGCGGCGATTGCTCACGTACCCGATCACATTTTTCAAATGAGCCCACGTCTTGATGAGCTTGCTCCTCTTGCAAACATAATTGTAAAAAGGTTTCCGGGCGACCCGCACTTTTTTCCAACACTTTTGCATGAAATGGAATCCGTTTCGCGCCACCAAAATCATGTGCCTGTGATGCCTGTGGATCGGATCCTTCAGGGTGCCTCCGTCGCAAATGCACCAAAAGGGCAACAAGTAAGCATTGTCTCCGTAATTTCGCATGGCATCGTAAAACGAGTCGAAAGCTGCCGCCCTGACCATCACGTGATACCATTTCACGGGATACTTCAACACCACAAACTTTTGCAAGAAATACGCGGCGTCGTTCACGTTCCCTCGCCACGTCAACGCGTTGCGGGGTTCGGCATACATCCACCACGTTCCAAGAATTTTCGGGTAAGGTAAGAACGTGTGCTCGTAAGCCCAATCGTACAGTACTTTTTCACAACGGAACATGTCTCGCTCGGGGCACATGGGTGTCATGTCAAAAGAGGGCTCCACCGCGTCATCGATATCCATACTATCGGTACCCTCAGCATCATCATCATCATCATCACTCGGCCCATATTTTGCAAGATAACGCGCAAAGCAACTGTTCAAATGATCCACGTGTTGTTTTTTCTGACGAATCTTCCACGTATGCTGGCCCAAGCACCAGGTACAAGCATTTTTAATCGTCAAATCGTGAGACTCGGACAAATGTCCCGCCAACTGCCTGGGAAGTATAATGGACTCACATAATTGGCAAACAACGGCAGTCTTGTATCGCGACACTTTCATCAGGTGACTAGTCAACGGATCACACATAACGGAAAGAACAATAAATGTGTTAGGCGCTTCAAAATATGATACCCGTTCGAATCGATAAGTGAATCTAGATGACACGGTAGCGGGTTTATATAGCTAGGAATATTTGAAAAAAAAAAAAAAAAAAATTTTTTTTTTTTTTTTTTTTTAATTTCATAGTGTTTTATCAATCTAATTTTACCGTGTATTTTTAATTTAATTTCGTGGTTTTCAATCAAATTTCGTGGTTTTCAATCAAATATCGTGGTTTTCAATCAAATTTTATCCATAACCATTATCCATAACCAAGGGGGGTATCAGTGTCTCAACAGCGTTATTCGCGAAAAACAAATTTTCTCATTTCGGCTCGGAGCTCTCAGCCGAAAATATTTTTCCGAGATTCCAAAATCAAGTCAATTTAAAAAAAATGGCGTCATACAAATTTACCAGAATCATTCGTAAGATCTCCCGTACTATGGAACCAATAAGGGCTGGGGGAATTCATACGGACAACGGAACTTTTGTATATAGCATGGATTTGGCTCCAAAATTTCCTTGACCTGCTTCATTGAGAATTCAAATGTTGCGCAAAACAATAGGTGACAATAGGCGCAAACAAAAGGTGACAATAAACAACAATGACTCCAGACCAAACGGGACCACCATATATACTCCAGGAGTGACGTGACATTTAGATTGGACTCGATTTGGAAAGCTCAAAAAATATTTTTCAGCCGAGATCTCTCAGCCAAAATCAGAAATGAAAATTTGGAAGGAAAAAAAAAAAAAAAAAAATTTTTTTTTTTTTTTTTTTTTTTTCATTTCTGTTTTTGGCTGAGAGTTCTCGGCTGAAAAATATTTTCTGAGATTTCCAAATCGAGTCCTATCTTAAAATGACTTCATATAAAATAAAACATTCAATGGCGGATCGGATCAGTCGGAAACTTAATTATCCTGGATATTCCCCCGACGATTGCCTTCCATCTGTGGCAATCCTCCTCTCTGCAATCACAACAACGTCCAGCATCGAAAGGTGTCATCAGCTTAAATCGTATGTTGTCAAAATAAATTTGAAACGATCGGGCCATCTGTTCGCATCTCCTCATGGTGTACGGGTCCACGACATGGATCCTGTTCACTTTGAACCTGTCAATACATTTGGTGACAGAAGTGTTGTTCTGAAATCCGTCCATGGATATGCTGAATTTCCCATCGCTTATCGTAAATCCTCCATTTTTCGCGATACTCAATACGGCCGTGGAAAAATGGCGCGTCACTTGTTTCAGGATAGGTTTGCGGTCGTGCCAGATGGGAGGGACGATGGCGAAAGGAATGATTCTGGCAATCCCACAGATGGTCGCTTTCCACCTGTGGCAATTGAGTCGACGACAATACCTGCAGGGCGTCACGTCCGTTTCTAGAATCTGTTCTGGAAGCATTTTTGGGAAACGCGAACTCTTATGTCGCATCCACACATCCATGGCACACGAGTCGAGGAGAAAAAGTTGTTTCACAACCATGTCGAAAACGTCCTGGTCCAAATGATGAAAAGAGTCGTCGTCTCGCGAGATGGATATTCTTCCGTTCGTGAGGGTGTATCCGTCCTCCTCGATAGCCAGAACGGCCACGACATTTTTGTGACGAGTCACTTGAAACTGTTTTGTTGGACAATATTTCTTGGAGTAGTAGTATGGCTTCGAGTCGATAGGACGCTTGAAAGATCTGACGGAACGAAATTCTCGTGCAGCAGCGGATCTCCGAATAAGGGGCCTTCTCGAGTCAGGTGTCTCAGCAGGAGGCCGTCTCGATTCCTTAGCAGCAGGGGGGTTCCTTGATTCAGGTCTCTCAGCAGGGGGCCTTCTCGATTCAGGTCTCTCAGCAGGGGGCCTTCTCGATTCAGGTCTCTCAGCAGGGGGCCTTCTCGATTCAGGTCTCTCAGCAGGGGATTTTCTCGATTCAGGTCTCTCAGCAGGGGGGCTTCTCGATTCCTCAGCAGCAGGGGGGTTGATACAGGATTCCGATTTCTCTGCAGGGGTACTGCTCGAGTCTTCAGAACATCTTGATTCCTCAGTAGGGTCGATACAGGATTCCGGTTTCTCTTCAAGCGGGGATTCTTCTCCTTCCTCGTCAGATAACAAACTTTCATCATTGCAATGCAATTCTAAAACGTCGGGATCAAAATCCAATTCATCATCTTCCAATTCCATAGGCATAGTGAATGAAAAATCGTGATGTTCCATGTCTGACAACGACAGCACTGGCATATCCATGGCAATCTCGATTCACAAGCAAACGTCTTGTCTCTAAGGAGAAATACAATCAGACTGAATGCCAATCCAACCGACAGCAACATTTATATAGTCCAGGATTAGAAAGAAAAAAAAAAAAAATTTTTTTTTCTTTCTAATCCTGGACTATATAATTTTTTTTTTTTTTTTTTTATTCCCCTCCAATCTTGTAGTATATAAGAGGGCTGCAAGGTTTTTCAATTCAGATGTATTCAATCCAGTTGATCAACCCTTTTCGATTTGAACAATCATTGCAATTTATACAATACCTGAAAAAGACTTGTACGTTGAACAATCATGGGGGTCTCAGACCCTCGAGTCAAACCACTTCGGGGGTCGTCTCAGATCCTCGAGTCAAACCACTTCGGGGGTCGTCTCAGATCCTCGAGTCAAACCACTTCGGGGGTCGTCTCAGATCCTCGAGTCAAACCACTTCGGGGGTCGTCTCAGACCGTCGTCCTCCTCCAGGTCCCTGGCCAGCCCAGAGGGGGGTATGCTTGGGTAGCGCCGGCCCCCCTGGACATCCAACCAGGAACCCCGGGAGGTCTCGGACCCTGAGGTCAGGACCATCCCGGTTAGTCCAGAGGGGGGTATGCTTGGGTAGCGCCAGCCCCTCTGGACTTGAGGGTTAGTTCTCCATCGGAGAACCACCCGCTCCGGCCGCAGCCGGAGAACTGAAGATTTCAGTGTTGGAGGGCCTCCTTATATACGATCCGAGTGAAACGCAGCGGCCCCTGGCGGATTTTTGTCAGTATGCCTTCAGATCTCGAAGAGAGAAGACGTGCTGGGATTGAGCTCCCAATGTTAAAATATACTTTGCGCTATAACGTTGGAATGCATGGACGGATCGACTTGAAATTTTTATAAGGGGTAGGGTTTCGTATAAGGCTCATAT
This sequence comes from Dolomedes plantarius, assembly GCA_907164885.2. Taxonomy (NCBI): domain Eukaryota; kingdom Metazoa; phylum Arthropoda; class Arachnida; order Araneae; family Dolomedidae; genus Dolomedes; species Dolomedes plantarius. The sequence goes on along the minus strand of OU015494.1, from coordinate 82,517,537 downwards.
TGATCCCACTACTAGGGGGTCCATGACCCTTGGAACTTTGCCAAAAATGGCTTTAGAAATTTCTTTCTGTAATATCTCTCGAACCAATGACCCCAGGGGCTTGAAATTTTTATAGTATATAGAGTGTGATAGGATGTTTAAGATGACCCTCTACTAGGGGGTCCAGGACCCCCGGAAGTGGGTTAAAACAAAAATTTTGGAATATCACTTGGCCGAGTTGATTTTCGTACTGAGGGGGTCGAGTAGAGTTGAATGGTACTAACCGGAAGTCTCTACTTCCGGTAAAAGTTCTTTTGGGCCTAGACCCTCCATATTTGGTCACCTTAAAGACCAAGTGAAACCCTATCGAACGCCAAAATTTCAAGTCTCTGCGACAATTAGGAGCCGAGTTATGACGGTTTTACCGTTTTTTAAAGTCGTACTTCCAAATTTTTGTATGGAGGGTCTAGACCCCCCATGGTCGGCTCATATCGTGAAAGATCTCGTGAAACTCTATCGATTGGCACAAACCAGAACTCTCTACGACAATTAGAAGCCGAGTTATGACGGATTGAAATTTACCGGAAGTGAGTTTAAATTTTGTCATAACTCGGCTTCTAATTATCGTAGAGAGTTCCGGTTACTTTCAATAGATAAAGTTTCACGAGACCTTTCAGATGAGCCGACCATGGGGGTCTAGGCCCCATAGAAAGAAATCCCGGAAGTGAGTAACTCGGCTCCTAATTGTCGTAGAGAGTTCCGGTTTGTACCTACGTACTCTACGGAACCCCCTCAATCCGAAAAAAATATCGGCACCACGTGACTATGGAAATTACACTTCCAATGGAAATTAATGCCTGTTGCTCTGGACCTAGACCCCCCCCATGGTGAGCTCATCTGAAACGTCTCGTGAAACTCTTTCGTTTGGCACAAACCGGAAGTCTCTACGACAATTAGAAGCCGAGTTATGCCGATCTAAAGTGTTTTAAATTTGTTTTAAATTTGTTTAAAAAATACGAAACCCTACCCCTTATAAAAATTTCAAGTCGATCCGTCCATGCATTCCAACGTTATAGCGCAAAGTATATTTTAACATTGGGAGCTCAATCCCAGCACGTCTTCTCTCTTCGAGATCTGAAGGCATACTGACAAAAATCCGCCAGGGGCCGCTGCGTTTCACTCCGATCGTATATAATGAGGCCCTCCAACACTGAAATCTTCAGTTCTCCGGCTGCGGCCGGAGCGGGTGGTTCTCCGATGGAGAACTAACCCTCAAGTCCAGAGGGGCTGGCGCTACCCAAGCATACCCCCCTCTGGACTAACCGGGATGGTCCTGACTTAAGGGTCCGAGACCTCCCGGGGTTCCTGGTTGGATGTCCAGGGGGGCCGGCGCTACCCAAGCATACCCCCCTCTGGGCTGGCCAGGGACCTGGAGGAGGACGACGGTCTGAGACGACCCCCGAAGTGGTTTGACTCGAGGATCTGAGACGACCCCCGAAGTGGTTTGACTCGAGGATCTGAGACGACCCCCGAAGTGGTTTGACTCGAGGATCTGAGACGACCCCCGAAGTGGTTTGACTCGAGGGTCTGAGACCCCCATGATTGTTCAACGTACAAGTCTTTTTCAGGTATTGTATAAATTGCAATGATTGTTCAAATCGAAAAGGGTTGATCAACTGGATTGAATACATCTGAATTGAAAAACCTTGCAGCCCTCTTATATACTACAAGATTGGAGGGGAATAAAAAAAAAAAAAAAAAAAATTATATAGTCCAGGATTAGAAAGAAAAAAAAAATTTTTTTTTTTTTTTCTTTCTAATCCTGGACTATATAAATGTTGCTGTCGGTTGGATTGGCATTCAGTCTGATTGTATTTCTCCTTAGAGACAAGACGTTTGCTTGTGAATCGAGATTGCCATGGATATGCCAGTGCTGTCGTTGTCAGACATTGAACATCACGATTTTTCATTCACTATGCCTATGGAATTGGAAGATGATGAATTGGATTTTGATCCCGACGTTTTAGAATTGCATTGCAATGATGAAAGTTTGTTATCTGACGAGGAAGGAGAAGAATCCCCGCTTGAAGAGAAACCGGAATCCTGTATCGACCCTACTGAGGAATCAAGATGTTCTGAAGACTCGAGCAGTACCCCTGCAGAGAAATCGGAATCCTGTATCAACCCCCCTGCTGCTGAGGAATCGAGAAGCCCCCCTGCTGAGAGACCTGAATCGAGAAAATCCCCTGCTGAGAGACCTGAATCGAGAAGGCCCCCTGCTGAGAGACCTGAATCGAAAAGGCCCCCTGCTGAGAGACCTGAATCGAGAAGGCCCCCTGCTGAGAGACCTGAATCAAGGAACCCCCCTGCTGCTAAGGAATCGAGACGGCCTCCTGCTGAGACACCTGACTCGAGAAGGCCCCTTATTCGGAGATCCGCTGCTGCACGAGAATTTCGTTCCGTCAGATCTTTCAAGCGTCCTATCGACTCGAAACCATACTACTACTCCAAGAAATATTGTCCAACAAAACAGTTTCAAGTGACTCGTCACAAAAATGTCGTGGCCGTTCTGGCTATCGAGGAGGACGGATACACCCTCACGAACGGAAGAATATCCATCTCGCGAGACGACGACTCTTTTCATCATTTGGACCAGGACGTTTTCGACATGGTTGTGAAACAACTTTTTCTCCTCGACGCGTGTGCCATGGATGTGTGGATGCGACATAAGAGTTCGCGTTTCCCAAAAATGCTTCCAGAACAGATTCTAGAAACGGACGTGACGCCCTGCAGGTATTGTCGTCGACTCAATTGCCACAGGTGGAAAGCGACCATCTGTGGGATTGCCAGAATCATTCCGTTCGCCATCGTCCCTCCCATCTGGCACGACCGCAAACCTATCCTGAAACAAGTGACGCGCCATTTTTCCACGGCCGTATTGAGTATCGCGAAAAATGGAGGATTTACGATAAGCGATGGGAAATTCAGCATATCCATGGACGGATTTCAGAACAACACTTCTGTCACCAAATGTATTGACAGGTTCAAAGTGAACAGGATCCATGTCGTGGACCCGTACACCATGAGGAGATGCGAACAGATGGCCCGATCGTTTCAAATTTATTTTGACAACATACGATTTAAGCTGATGACACCTTTCGATGCTGGACGTTGTTGTGATTGCAGAGAGGAGGATTGCCACAGATGGAAGGCAATCGTCGGGGGAATATCCAGGATAATTAAGTTTCCGACTGATCCGATCCGCCATTGAATGTTTTATTTTATATGAAGTCATTTGAAGATAGGACTCGATTTGGAAATCTCAGAAAATATTTTTCAGCCGAGAACTCTCAGCCAAAAACAGAAATGGAAAAAAAAAAAAAAAAAAAAAAATTTTTTTTTTTTTTTTTTTTCCTTCCAAATTTTCATTTCTGATTTTGGCTGAGAGATCTCGGCTGAAAAATATTTTTTGAGCTTTCCAAATCGAGTCCAATCTAAATGTCACGTCACTCCTGGAGTATATATGGTGGTCCCGTTTGGTCTGGAGTCATTGTTGTTCTACCATACTGATGATCAAGTCGATCGAGTAGATATTCTGCCATTGTTCAACATTTTGTCTCAGAAATTTACCCCCAACCCCTATTGTTTTGCGCAACATTTGAATTCTCAATGAAGCAGGTCAAGGAAATTTTGGAGCCAAATCCATGCTATATACAAAAGTTCCGTTGTCCGTATGAATTCCCCCAGCCCTTATTGGTTCCATAGTACGGGAGATCTTACGAATGATTCTGGTAAATTTGTATGACGCCATTTTTTTTAAATTGACTTGATTTTGGAATCTCGGAAAAATATTTTCGGCTGAGAGCTCCGAGCCGAAATGAGAAAATTTGTTTTTCGCGAATAACGCTGTTGAGACACTGATACCCCCCTTGGTTATGGATAATGGTTATGGATAAAATTTGATTGAAAACCACGAAATTTGATTGAAAACCACGAAATTTGATTGAAAACCACGAAATTAAATTAAAAATACACGGTAAAATTAGATTGATAAAACACTATGAAATTAAAAAAAAAAAAAAAAAAAAAAAAATTTTTTTTTTTTTTTTTCAAATATTCCTAGCTATATAAACCCGCTACCGTGTCATCTAGATTCACTTATCGATTCGAACGGGTATCATATTTTGAAGCGCCTAACACATTTATTGTTCTTTCCGTTATGTGTGATCCGTTGACTAGTCACCTGATGAAAGTGTCGCGATACAAGACTGCCGTTGTTTGCCAATTATGTGAGTCCATTATGCTTCCCAGGCAGTTGGCGGGACATTTGTCCGAGTCTCACGATTTGACGATTAAAAATGCTTGTACCTGGTGCTTGGGCCAGCATACGTGGAAGATTCGTCAGAAAAAACAACACGTGGATCATTTGAACAGTTGCTTTGCGCGTTATCTTGCAAAATATGGGCCGAGTGATGATGATGATGATGATGCTGAGGGTACCGATAGTATGGATATCGATGACGCGGTGGAGCCCTCTTTTGACATGACACCCATGTACCCCGAGCGAGACATGTTCGGTTGTGAAAAAGTACTGTACGATTGGGCTTACGAGCACACGTTCTTACCTTACCCGAAAATTCTTGGAACGTGGTGGATGTATGCCGAACCCCGCAACGCGTTGACGTGGCGAGGGAACGTGAACGACGCCGCGTATTTCTTGCAAAAGTTTGTGGTGTTGAAGTATCCCGTGAAATGGTACCACGTGATGGTCAGGGCGGCAGCTTTCGACTCGTTTTACGATGCCATGCGAAATTACGGAGACAATGCTTACTTGTTGCCCTTTCGGTGCTGGTGCGACGGAGGCACCCTGAAGGATCCGATCCACAGGCATCACAGGCACATGATTTTGGTGGCGCGAAACGGATTCCATTTCATGCAAAGTGTTGGAAAAAAGTGCGGGTCGCCCGGAAACCTTTTTACAATTATGTTTGCAAGAGGAGCAAGCTCATCAAGACGTGGGCTCATTTGAAAAATGTGATCGGGTACGTGAGCAATCGCCGCTGTTCGTGCGGATTCGATTTCAGGAAGGACGGTGCGGCCGGCGATCGTCATTTTTGTATTGGTTCCGAGCTCCCTTTCAGTTATTCTTTGGCCGTTTCCACTACCGTGAAGGATGGTATTTTGGAAGAATTGACGCGCCGCCACGGTCAAAAGTCGGTCGCGTCTTTCGCGGAGCATTGCGTTCGGAAGAATGACAAGTTTCATGTGTCCGTCGGGAAGATCGAGGACGTTCTGAAATCGGTCGTGTTGCCCGTCGATAAAATCTGGAAACCCGTCGGCATCAGTAAAGACGCGAGCGACGCGTACATGCATCTCCTGGACGGGTTAATGTTGCATTTCGAAAAAGATCCCGCTTTATTGGACTTGTCCGACCGAGAATGGGTCGCGAAACAGGCGCGAGGGGGTAATCGTTTTTATGACGTGGTCGACGCGAATCTCTGGGTTCCTTCCAAGCCCCAACAGTCGTCTCTCGCGACCGTCGTACCACTGTTGAAGAAACTGGAGAGCGAAAGGGAAATGTGGGAGCGACGTCACGAAAAACAGCAGGAACTGAATGAAAAACAAGAAGCGCGGATTCGGAGTCTGGAAGCGAGATGGGATAATCGGTATGTCGTACGGGATGATGTGGATCGGTTGACGAAATTGGAGGAACGGAACGAAAGATTGGAACGACAGCTGGCTGAATTGGAGGAACGAAACGGAAGATTGGAACGGCAGCTGTCGAAAGTGACCGCCGAGAGGGATCAATTGGTCAGTGAAAAACTCCGAGCGTGTGAAAAGAGGAATCGGGAATTGTCTACAGAAATCGGCACGTTGAAAAAGAAGGTTGAAGAATTGACGGAAGAAAACCGCGTGCTGAAACAAAAGTTTGCGGACGACGAAAAATTCCGAGAGCATGAAAGAAGAGGGGCTGAATTGTCGCAGAAAATTCGGGAATTGTTGAATGAAAACAGAATATTGAAAAATACGATCAAGTGGAACCGCACGAGAAGAAAATTTAAGCGTATTGTACATTAAAGATTAAAGAGATAATAATAAAAAAAAAAAAATAAAAAATACTTGTTGGCTACTTGGCGATATCAGTTTGGGTATATAAAGGATTACTCGCGCTCCAGTCTGCATATCTCACACGTCATGGCTCCAAGTTGTCCCAGAGCTCCGAAGAAACCGGCCGTTCGCCGCATGTTTTGGAATACCGACAGGTGTCGAAAGAAATTGGACTTTTCAATAACAGTTCCGGAGAATCCTTTGTTGGTCGAGGCGTGTAAGAAATTGGCGTCGGTCATCGACGACATTCCAGAAGAAAGCCCCGCTAAACTTGCAAATCCAATTGTCCTCCAGTGTCCTGATGCCCGAAAGTTATCGCGAGAAGAGCGAATGAAGGAGGAAAATACTATTAGAAACTTTCTGAAATTACCCCCGATAAAATGGGGGACTTTCAAAATTCCCAAACTGCCAAAAGAACTTTAAATTTTTTTAGTTCCCCCAACATCCTCGTTGGGAGAGTAAAAAAATGGCCTGAACGTCCTGAAAAAAAAGGACGTTCCGGCCATTTTTTTGCACAGAAATGCTTGACAACCTTGGGAATAAGACTTTTTTTTTTGCATAAGACTTGAATTGCGTCTTGATTTCCTCTTTTATTAATATTTGTTTCCAAAATTGTATTCTTAATCAACAGCTATCAGAAATTGTTTTCTTTTTTTTTGTTGTTTCCAAAGTTGGATTCTCAAATTGTTTAAAGATCTGACCAATCAGAAACCTCTTGACATGACGTCACATAGCCAATCAGCAACCTCCTGACGCGTCAATAAAAATCCGCTTCGGTGAAAAATTAATTTCATTTTGTATTCTGACTCTCGAGATGGAGGACGTGTGTGCTATTTGCCACGAGCCCGTGCTGGAATCCAGCATATTTTTTGTCATGATAGAGTGTGCGACACATCATAGGATGCACGACGTTTAACTGTCAGCAGCATACGTGAAGGGAGGTATACGTCAATGCCCTGTATGTCGGGCCGACTACAAAGAATATCAGACATTTTGGTTTGAAAAATTGGGTAGTTTGTACAACTACCAGACCCTTATGATGTACATGGAAAGGGAGCCTCTGAAAAGTCGGAACCGCAAATTTCTGAGGCGAGTGCACGAAATTATTCAGGAAAGATTGGATCGCGGGAGATTCTGCCCCGGGGGATGCATGACAATTCGGACTTTTACAGACTCGAAACCTCTTCCGGATCTGCACAGGTATCCTGAATGGGATCCCAACAGCTTTGCCCTGTTTTTTTTGGAGGAAGCTCGAAAGGATCGTACTCTATTCGTCCATCTGAGAGGATTTGTCAGAGAACATCACACCTGTTCCGATGAATGTTATTTCAACCTCTGTTTCTTGAAACAAATGTCTCTCGGATGATTTCATTTGTTGTTTTTTCTCACAGGGGGTAAAAAAAATGGGGGCCAAAAAGATGCTTAGTTAAGCATCTTTTTGGCCCCCATTTTTTTATGGTCAAAGGGCTGACAACGTTGGTATAAGGACTTGTCGCACGCTTTGCTCTACTACTTTTTTAGATGATATGAGGATGTTTCCAGAAAAAAAGATTATTTTAAAAAACCAATTTTGGATTTTACTATATTGATTGCTACTTTGCTTTATTTAAAAAAAAAACAATTTTGGATTTTACTATATTGATTGCTACAGCAGAGGAAGAAGAAGAAAAAAAAATTCCAACATTGTATATATATGTATATATATATATATAAAAAAAAGTTTGTGGAACAAACTTTGACCTGACTTCCGGTGCTTAACATCCGGTTTGAAAATCGTATAAAAAGGGCGACCCGTCTGGTTTTCGGAATCATTCGACCGCTTATCACAATGAGTTCAGTAGCTCTTCACTATGCCGCTCTGCCGGTACTCAACTGTTGGGGATGCCAGACGCCGGTGCCGCCGCATTGTGCCTTCATGTTTTCATGTAGGCACATTTGCCACGTATATTGTGCTCGCCGAAAATCCTTATATTGGGATTGTCCCGACTGTTACGATCCCAGCAGCAAAGATTTAGAAAGATTATCAAACATGCCGCCTTGGTCCGATGTGAATCCCAAATTCCTGAACTAAAAAAAAAAACAAACACTGTATTTGTTTTTTAATCTCCTTTTTATTTCGAAAAAAAAAGGGGGTAAAAAAATGGCCAGAGAACGTCTTGAAAAAAGACGTTCTCTGGCCATTTTTTTGCGTCAAAATGATTACCAACTTTGGAAAAATAATAATAAAAAAGACTTTGTTTCATTTGTAGAAATATGTTTTCAATAGTAACAATATTTCTTTCCTCCAATCAGTCACCCGATGATGGCATTTTGTTTTTTGAAAAAAATATTCTTTCAATTCTTTTTTTTTTTCAATAGTCTATTGATATACAAACACCCGATGGTGGTACTTTGAAAAACAAAACAATATCCTCAATGTATCTGTTAGTAATTGTAAATCCGTATTTGTTAACAAAATAAATAATCTATTTACTGTAAAACAGTCCCTTTCCTTGTTCAGCTTTTTCAAAAAAAAAATCCCAATGTGTTAAATATATCCTTAATGTATTTACCAGTAGTGGTAAAAAATTCGATTGTTGTGTGAGGTACATATATTCATGTATCTGTTCTGACTCATACTTTCTTGGCATGCCTTTTATAATTATACTAAAATAAATAATCTAATACCTCCAAGCACTTACAGTCTTAACGAAATTATATGGTCCTGTAATATCAACTATATTTTTTTTATCCAAAGGGGATCCAAATTCATTTACTGTAATCTTAATCCACAAGCACTTACAATCTTAACGAAATTATATGGACTCTTAATCTAGAACTTTATGAATGTTAGCTAGATGTGAAACATAGACAGGACGACCTTATAATAATTAACAAATGACCCCTAAAATCATGGAATAAATGTCCATTATAATACATTTTTAGGTAATTGTGTTAAAAAAGGATGGTATTAGAAATGATCACATGTAATATCAACTATATTATCAGAGGATTCAACTCCAGTAATGGTATTAGAAAGCATTCCAATCCTAAATGAAACCTTTTTTTTTTTAACAATTATTAAAAATCAATATGAGAACAAACTTGGAAAAAAAAATTGTTTGATATGAAAAACAATTTCACAACATTGTACAACTAAAAACAAAAACAAAAACAAAAATAAAAAGTCATATCTTATCAGATAACGGGTTCCGGATCGTATAAAAGGACGACACCGATTTGCAATTCTCTCATTCGACTCGCTCGCTCGTGAACGATATGGCTGACGCTTTCCCTTCCAAGCTATCGACTACCGTCCGATTGCTGCAGCACCCCGAAACAAAGAGAGGATTTCGGAATATTTTTGATTCGCGTAAACTTTTGATTTCCACGGCCCTATTTGGAGGACGACAAGGTATTTTTTGCCCCCCTCGAAGACAGAAGTGAAAATTTAATCGCCATTTCTACAGGACTGGCAGAGAATCTTTTACCCGCTGGGATGACTACGATTCTGTCAGCTGGGACGCCGTGGCCGCTCGTCTGAAATTCGATCGACGTGTCAGGAAAAAAAACACGGACGTTCGAGTGAGTTTTCGGTAAGTACCATTTCGAATGGGGATTTGAATACGACCTATTTTTTTTAAAAAAAAATATATATATCTATATATTGCAGCTCATTCCATATTTTTTTTCTTTCATTCTTTCTTCGTCAGGTACGACAACACGTTCGTGGTAAAACAATATTTTACTTTTGGACACGTGTGGTGGAACCTGGGACCTGTCACATTTACCAGACTACGACGGTACCCCTCTTCTCTACGTGTTGCCTGAAAAAAAGACCAGATCTTTCGATGTCGTCCGCAGAAAAAGGGGGATTCCGAGCCGCCGACCAGTTCGCTTACAAATTTTTCATCCTGGAACCCGAATCCAAGTACCGGGTGACGGAGGGAACGTGCTACGTACTGGTGACTGCCCAAAAGACTCTCTTTTCTGTGGACGGTCGTGAGAGCCGACCTAGAATTGCCCTTCGAGTGCAGGAATGGATGGGAGATTACCAAATTAAAACGGAAGGGAACATTTACGACAATGTTCCCAAACTCCGGCATTGGACAGATTAGATGACGATTTGCTGATGGTACCTCGCCACCTCCGGTTCGTAATGTGTATCACTCGTTCGAACCTCCCCAAATGGATCCGGAACCGGAACCGTCGTCGTCAGTCGTCATGGATCCGGAACCGTCAGTCGTCATGGATGCCGAATCACAGACGAATCAACTTGAAATACCTTCTTTTCATCCGCCTCAGACAGTCTTGTATCTGATACCCCAATTCGCCGACATGTACAATGACATTCGAAATCGGGAATTGGGACCCCCGATTCCGCTTGATTATGTCCAGACATTAGACTATGTCCCTGAACCTATGGACTTGTCGACAAAGAACACGGATTTGGAACAAATCGATATGGACTTGTCGACGAGCCAAATGGACATTGAAAAAATCAATTCGGAGGAATTGATCATGCAGACTTGTTTGGAAGAACCTCAAACTCCAAACTTTTAAACATGTCGGAAGACTTTGACGAACTCTTTAAAAATTTAGAAACCTATGTAACGTCCTTTTAATAACAACAAACAAAATAAAAGATTTATTTTTATATATTAATCTGTTGTTTTGTTCTTCCTAAAAAAACACAACAATTCCCATTCTAAATTAAAACATATTGCAACTTCAGTGATACGGAATGGCATTAGAAAGAATTCCCATCCTAAATTAAAACATATTGCAACTCTAGTGATACGGAATGGCATTAGAAAGAATTCCCATCCTAACTTAAAACATATTGCAACTCTAGTGATACGGAATGGCATTAGAAGAATTCCCAGTCCTAAAAAAATCCAAAACATATTGTAACTCTAGTGATACGGAATGGCATTAGAAAGAATTCCCATCCTAAAAAAATCCAAACACCTTTAATCACAAAATGCTTGAGAGTTAAAAATATAAGCTTATTTTAAGAATTTTACCTCCTGTAATATCACTATATTATCAGAAAAAAAAAAAAGATTCACCGCAACTCCAGGGATACTTACAAAGTGTTCTCAGTCAACATCTGTTTTCAACGATGTATTATGCTTTAGAATAATCCTCAGGATTATTCTAAAGCAATAATACATTGTTATTCCTTTCATTTCCCCAAAAAAAGTTGGCAAACCATGGATCTTGTAAAGTTTCAAAGGGGTACCGGTGCTTATATATTTTTGCGGCCGACTTGTGTTCATCGCAGTCTCAGGACTGTAAAAAAGCATAGGTATACTGGTTTTGCAGTCGCTGCCAATAGACGTAATGTTAAACGGTAAATGGTTTAAACTATCCACGGAAAATAATTTTGTTGGTATTGTTAAAAAGATTGTACGTCAACGTTTTTTCAAATATTGTTTTGATTCCAACGATTGTTCAACAAAAATTTGATGTCCAATGTATCAGCAGACAAGCACAATTATTTGGATGACTTCTTTACGGGAAAAGAAAAAAAAAAAAAGTTTTTTTTTTTTCCTTTCTTTTTCTTTTTCTTTCTTTTTTTTCTTTTTTTTTTTTTTTCTTTTTTTCAAATTATTAGTATATAAAGGTTCACAGTTTGGATCACAGCTCAAAGTTTCTGGGAATATTGTTTGAATCTTTTATCTCGAAAATTTGAAGTTTATTGTTTCGTATATCAAGTTTGAAGTCAAAATATAATTGTACCACTGCATTTGTTTGTCATTCTTGACATTCCTCATCCCGTATTGTTTTTAAATCTTTATTTGAATCACTACGAGATGTTTGGTTTTCAATAGTGAAAATTGATTTGAGGACGATACTTCAAGCTTTGGGAAACCCCAATATTGCAAAAATACACACACACACACACCACACACACATATATATATACATAGTTTCATAGAAGAAAGGAAATTCCGATAAGATCTGCTCTCTATAAAAAGGAAGATCGCGTTGTGAACATCATCACTCTCCCAATGGATCCCATCGCGAAGAGTTACGCTTGCGATATGCTCTCGATGATCCGACATAGGGTCAAAATGGCTATTTTACATTCTCAATACTTGCGAAATCAATTTAGAATGGTTAGTGTCATTGATGATATGATAACGACATCATAACGGTGCCATGGATACTTTGAAACAGCCTGACAGATCAAACAGAGCGAGATCCTTTAATCTTCCATCTCGGGGATTTCCAGTGAACTCGTCGACGCTAACGACGACATCATTTGGGTCGTTCAAGATTGGACAGAACGAGTTTCGAAATGAGTTGACGACGGAATACGATGCCCAGGAGACCCTAGATACAATTGTCCCTGCATTTAAAAACAGCCAGCGAGCTGATAGATAAATTGGGTGATAATTTAGATTCGGAGGACTCTATCAAGGTACCTGCAGATTCGGACATCCTGTAGTGATAATTAATGTAAAAAAAAAAAAAAAAAAAAATTTTTTTGTTTTTTTCTTTTTTCATTTCTTTACTATATAGACGCTCATCAATTTCGGCTTCAGTCATTCAGTGCTTTGCCTTAGCTAGGATTTTTCTTTCTACCGTGTTTGTTCTACTGTTGTTGGAATATGTGGTTTAAAGTATCCCTCACGTCTACCAGAAAAGATTTGCACGCATTGATCGGCATGGACGGACTTGTGTATTTCAGGGCCATATCGGTTGGACATTTCCTACGTATCGCAATCCTTACAAATTTGCCAAAGACCTGAACTTCGGGAAAGATGCTTCGGAAGTCGTCCCATTTGACATCTACATCAAACCTACCCCGTTGTTAACTTGGATCAAGTTCTCAGCGTCATGGATCCCTCCAGATTCGATCCTCAAGATTTCCTTTCATTGTGGGAAAAGGGAACGATTCTGAATGTTCCGATCATGTATTTTCGGATTCTTTGAAATATTGTCCGCGATTGGATATTGGAGAGGGGTTCCGATTATCGGTTGCAAGATTGATTTCCAATTTTACCAAATTTATCTTGATGTTTATAAAGAAACCCCTCTCGAAAGCGAAAATTGCCAGAAGAATTTAACGACTCTAATGGCAACGAACATCTGATGCTAGTAAAAGATGTAATGTATCTACCAACGAGGCTTCTACCAGTGAAACATTGAACGTATCTAATGCCAACGAAGCATCTACCAACGGGTCATTGAACGCATCTACCAACTAGGCAATTACCAGCAGAACATTAAACGCATCTACCAACGGGTCATTGAACGAATCTACCACGGGTCATTGAACGCATCTACCACGGGTCATTGAATCCGTCCTACCAACGAGGCAGTTACCAGCAGAACATTAAACCCGTCTACCACGGGGGTATTTGTAATCGAACACGTGGAAACTATTAAATGTACTCAAAATTGAGAGTAAAAATTGTATCATGGAACCACAATTAATATTGTATTTGGTAAAACGGCACTAATCGTGTTTATAAACCCCAATAAACAATTTGATGATGTTAATGTTTGGCAGTTCTATTACATAGTATATGACACATATAGAGTATTTCTCATTTGATTCACAACAATACTTCAATATATATATATATATATATATATATAATATATATATAATATATATATATATATATATATATATATATATACTTCATCGCTGTAGTTTTTAATTCAAATATATTGCTCCGACTTTGGTTCAAGGTCCAACAGAAAAACGCTATGGGGTACGGAATTTAAGGAACTGTTGGACAAGAATACAGCCCACCAAAATCATAATCTTCGTGAAACCTTGTCCGCGTACTTTTAAAAAAAACTACAAGGACCGCAAAACTTATATACCCTTATTTTACAGTCCTGTCCCGTAGACGGGATGTGTTTGTATTCTAATTATTAACCTTTCATCACTGATGACGGTCACTTTTAAAAATTCACTTGATTTGGAACCTCGAAAATTTTTTTCGGCCGGAGAGCTGGGAGCCGAAATCGAAAATTGCTGCATTATTTGTATTGACACAGTGATTACCCTATTAACTATTAACTTTTCTAGAGAGGCGTGGTTTAAACAATTTAGTGGGTTTTTCTTATGAAATATGGCATATTTTATATAATGAGATTGAAAATGTAAATTGAAAGAGATAGAAATTTAAAAAAAAAAAAAACAAAAAAAAAAAAAAAAAAATTTTTTTTTTTTTTTTTTTTACATGTATATATAGAGCGTTTCTCACATTAGATTCATATAATACTTTATCGTTGTAGTTGGTGCAAATATCTTGCTCCGACTTTGGTTGTTGTTTTTTTCGAGATGTCTAAAAATCCATTGACCACGGTACTTGAATGCGAAACGCCAATATAAGCATGCGGTCCGTTGCCAGGAATGCGGGATATCTTTGATTTTGCCGCTTTTGGTAGAAACACCTGTACGAGGTTCACAAACTGGATAAGAATTCTTGTCCCTGGTGTCTGGGTCGATACGTTTGGCCCACACGTCAGAAATATCGAAATGTTTCCATTTGACCAGTTGTTTGAAAGTGTATCGGGTCACTTTTACCACGGAAAAAAACTTGATGGCTATTGATTGGTTGTTATGGTACCAGTACCGCTACTACTATTAGTAGCGGTACCGTTTCAAGGATTGCTGAGAAAGATTTATTCGGTTGTACAAAAGTTTTGGAGGATTGGCTTTTCGAATACGAGATTGGGGGGAGATTCGATTACAGCGTCTTGTTGGGAGTCGGCAGTCGTCATGCCAAACGAGTTGGAATTTTGGACGACAACGTGAACCTTGCCGCGTATTATTTGAAAAAATTTGTCTTGTTGTCGTTGAAGCCTGCCAGTGAAATTTACCACGTGATGGTGAGGGCCGTGGCCATGCGTTCTTTTTGCGACGCGCATGACAGCATATTGTGAAAGGCTCTGATGTTACCTTTTCATTGTTGGTGCGACGGTGGTAAGGCTTCGGATCCAAGGATCCGACATCACAGACACATGATTTTGGTGACGGAAGACGGAAACCGCTTCATGAAGAGTGTTGGAAGAAAGTGCGCGTCCCGGATCGGAATATCGTGTGCAAGAGGAGCAGGTCGTCAAGACGTGGACTCATTTGATGAATGCGATCGGATACGTGAGCAATCGGCGGTCCGCTTGTGGATTTTGATTGGGACGACGGTTGCCAGATGGGCATCATCATTTTATATCGCGAATTCTCCCTTCCAATTTTTCGTGCGATGGCTTGTACTTCCAACCGGACGGGATCTTGGAGGAAATTGCACGTAAGTATGGCCAAAATCCCGTGCGCCTTTCGGCCGACTATTGTGTTTGGAAGAAGGGAAAAGTACCGGGTACCCATCGATAAAGTTGTCGTGGATACATGATGGTGATGCCCGTGAAAAAAATTGGGAAACCGGTCGGTATAAGCAAGCTCGAGAGTCCTGCGTACATGCATCTCGTGGACGGTTACAAGTTGCATTTCGAGAAAGATCCGGCCATGTTAGACTTGTCCGAGGAAGATTGGATCGCCAGACAATTGGAAGGGGGTAACAGATTTTATGACGTGGTCGGTAGAAATTTGTGGACCCCGACCAAAGTCCAACAGAAAATATTGCGTGAGGTCGTACCCCTTTTGAAAATGAATCGAATGTTGGAAAAAATGTTGGACGAACGATTGTTGGAAGACGTAAAGAAAAAATCAATGAAATATTGGAAGCTGTGGAAAACGAGATGAAAATTGAATGAGTGTGTGTACTTTTCTATAACGGAAATTATTTTGACTAGATCTGGGAATCTCAAAAAATGCTTAGCATAAATTGGAAAGTTGGGATAAATCTTTAGATTGGTTTGAATAAAAACTGTTCCAATAATTGTGTGATAAGTTTTTAGTTTTGGGATAAGACATATGAAACGATATCTTTTTTTTTTTTTTTTTTTTTTAAAAATCCATGTACCATGTATGTATAGTATTAGAAGAACCCTCCTTCTGTGTGTTCCTCCAGTTGTTTAAATCAAATTGCTTTGTTCGCTTCCTCTGATTTATTACATCGACAGTTCCTATTGTTGTATCGTGTATGTATGGCGTCTCAAGCAAAATACCGAATGGCTTTACGTCCAATATAGGCCATGCCGTTCAGTTGTCAGGAATGTGGGATAGAGTTGACTTCGCCTCTTTTGGAGAAACATTTGTACGAGGTCCACAAATTGGATAAGAATTCTTGCCCCTGGTGCTTCGGTCGATACGTTTGGCCCAGACGCCAAAACACCGACATTTGGACCATCTGATGAAGTTGTTTGAAAGTGTATCGGGCCACTTTTAGCCTCGAAAAAAACTCGGTGGTTAATATTTGTGCTTCGAGAACCGGTGATGCTACAAAGTTTGTTACGAATAAGTGCTACCGTGCGCCGTGACTAAACTTGGTTCCCACCCGAGAGATTTGTTTGGTCGCCCAAAAGTCTTGGAGGAAGACCGCGCTTTTCGACTTTAAAGTTCCTTAATGAAGGAAGGTGAGTATCGTACCATTGGTGTGGTGGGAATCGGCCGTCGTCCTACCGAACGAGTTGGAATTTTCGGACGACGAACGTGAAACCTCTGCCGTAGCATTATTTGAAAAAATTTGTCTTGTTGTTGTTGAAACCGCCTTGCGTGAAATTTTACCACGTGATGGTGAGGGCCGCGGCCATGCAGTCTTTTCGCGATGCCGTGGAAGCGTATTACGGGAAGGTTTTCATGTTACCTTTTCATTGTTGGTGCGACGGGGGTACGGATCCTGATCCAATGATACTACATCACAAACACATGATTTTGGTGGCTGAAGAGGGAAACCGCTTCATAAAAGAGGTTGAAGAAAAGTAGGTGTCCCGGATCGTAGATCGTGTGCAAGAGGAGCAAGGTCGTCAGGCGTGGACTCATTTGATGAACCGTGATCGGATACGTGAGCAATCGACGGTCCGGATGCGGATTCGATTGGAGCAATGGTGGTGGTGGTGGTACTATTACGACGACGAAGGTCGGCTGGCGGGCGGCGGCGGCGGCAGCGGTAATCATCATTTTTTATATCGCGAAATCTCTTCCGTCCGATTATTCGGTGATGGCTTGTATTTCTCAACCAGACGGGATCTTGGAGGAAATTTGCGCGCAAGAACGGCAGAACCCGTGACGCCTTTCGCCGAGTATTGCGTTTGGAAGAATGGAAAATATCGCGTGCCGATCGAAAAAGTCGCCATGGATTCGATGATGGTGTTGCCCCGTGAAGAAAATGTGGAAACCTGTGGGGGTCAGCAAGTGCGAGAGTTGCGCGTACTTGCATCTGGTCGAGGGTTACAAGTTGCATTTCGAGAAAGATCCGGCCATGTTAGACTTGTCCGAGGAGGAGGAGGATTGGATCGCGAGGCAATTGGAAGGGGTAATGGATTTTACGACGTGGTCGGCAAGAATCTCTTACCCCGACCAAAGTCCAACAGAAAATTTTGCGTGAGGTCGTTCCCCTCTTGAAACGGAATAGAGAACAAGAAAGACGTATCGTAATGTTGGAACGGGAGGAACGAGGAGGAATGGAATCGAATGTTGCAAGTTGTGCAATTCCGTATCGAAGAACGGATTCAGAGTCTGGAACACAAATTGGAGGAAAGTCATGCGAGATTGTTGGAATGTCAGGCGAAATTGGAAAACGTGCAGGGTCGCGAGAAGAAACCAGAAGATGTTGTTGTAAAATTTGAAAACGTCCGAGAGGATGAAAGGGTTCGGGGTCTGCTAGAACGCATTGTAAAATTGGAGGAACGTAATGTAAAATTGGAGGAACGTAACAAAAAACTGGAGGAACGTAATGCGCTACTGGAAGAACGTAATGCAGAATTGGAGGAACGTAACAAAAAATTGGAAGAACGCAATGCGAAACTGGAAGAACGCAATGCTAAACTGGAGAAACGTAATGCGAAACTGGAGGAACAAGTTCGATATTTGGAGGAACGCAATGCGAATATGGAGGCAGATTTCAAACGGCAGCTCGCGAAAATGGAAGAACGGAACGATAGGCTCGAACGACAGTTGGAAAAAGTGACCGCCGAAAGGGACCAATTGATCAACGAAAAAATCCGAGATTTGGAAAAGAGATTGGACGAGGCGTTGAAAAGGAATGGGGAGTTGGCCGAAGAAATCCGTACGTTGAGACAGAATGTCGCGGATTTGACCGAAGAAAATCGTACGTTGAGACAGAATGTCGCGGATTTGACAGAAGAAAATCGTACGTTGAGACAGAATGTCGCGGATTTGACAGAAGAAAATAGTACGTTGAGACAGAATGTGGTGGATTTGACAGAAGAAAATCGTACGTTGAGACAGAATGTGGTGGATTTGACAGAAGAAAATCGTACGTTGAGACAGAATGTGGTGGATTGACAGAAGAAAATCGTACGTTGAGACAGAATGGTGGATTTGACAGAAGAAAATCGTACGTTGAGACAGAATGTGGCGGATTGACAGAAAAAATCGTACGTTGAGAGAATGTGGTGGATTGACAGAAGAAAACGTACGTTTGAACAGAATGTGGCGGATTTGACAGAAGAAAATCGTACGTTGAGACAGAATGTGACGGATTTGACGGACGAAAATCGTACGTTGAGACAGAATGTTGCGGATTTGACGGACGAAACTAGTATGTTGAAACAAAAGGTTATGGAATTGACGGAAGAAAATGTTAAGTTGAAAGAAAAAATATTTATTTATAATCACCGGTTAGATGTATTAAAAAAAAAAAAAAAAAAATTTTTTTTTTTTTTTTTTTTTTTTTTTTACAAATTGTTCCTTGATACTTTATAAACCTCTGCAAATGTCGAGATCCCTCAGTTATTGCCTTGCCGAAATTCGAATCGCTGCCAGTTTGGATTGTGTGCTCATCATTTGACCTTCGCTTATTATAAGAAAACAAAAAAACCCCGAATCGGATTGCTACTAGTTTGGATGTGTGTGTTATATATATTTTTTTACCCATCATTTGACCCTCGCTTATAATATTAGATATATATATATATATATATATATATATATATATATATATATATATATCTTTGCTTCGCTGAAAAATACAAATATCGTGATATATATCCTTCATCATAACATGTGCGAAAGTACCATTATTCCCATGGGAGAAATCTGCGGTGTTTGTCAAGAATCCCTCCTTTCGTCGACGTCAATGGTTACGATTTTGCGTTGCGACCATCGTTTTCACGGGACGTGTTTGGCAGCGTGGATGCTGGACGAATATCGTTGTCCCATGTGTAGGGAACCCTTCGGTCCTTTCCGAACGACTTGAACGTGCAAGGTTGAAGGTCGGGAGGGAAAATCTCTGACCACGCGATACTTTCGACAGGAACCTTTCACGTCCCTGGACAAGATTTTCAATTGTTTCTGAAGAGGAGGGCTTACCGGAAGTACGGGAAAGATCAGCGAGACGCTCGGACGTGACTGACCAAGATCTTTCCCGATATCCTCCTTGGACTGCCTCGAGATTGGCCGCCAATTATTTGGAAAACGTGCAGTAAAAAATGATCCGACACATGTGGAACTTTATTCGACGATACCATCAATGCAATTGGGAATGTGAAAAGGTGTGGTGCATCGAGAAGATTGCGAAACGGAATGTATTTCTGGAACTGCATGGAGTAATGTATGGAGGTGGAGAACGGGTACAATTCTTTAAGTAACTGAAAAAGGAATTATCTGCTGTGGATTCCAAAAATAGTTTGAACCTAGAATCTCGTATGAGTTGGAAAGAAAAGAAAAACAAAAAATTTTGACACTTTTGAATTGGACAATATTCAGTATTATTTCTTATATGGTTAAAAATACATTGATGTTAATATGCGAATTGAAGGTCATTGAAAATGAGAACTCGGGACTTAAAAAAAGGATCTGTTGTGATTCCAAATGAAGTGTGTTTTAAGCCTGGAATCTCGTATGATTTAGAAAAAAATATATATCTTTGGAATTGGACAATATTCAGTATTATTTCTTTTATAGTTAAAAATACAATAATATTAATATGCAAATTGAAGGTCATTGAAAATAAGAACTCGGGAAAAGAAGAACTCGGAAAAGAAGAATAGGTTGTGAACGAAAGTAAAAAAAAAAAAAAAAAAAAAAAAAAATAATTTTTTTTTTTTTTTTTTTTTTAAAATTAAATTAAATTAATTTTTCCTTTCCTTGATATAAACCCTCTGTAGATACCCAGTCCGACAGATGGAATGCAAGACTAATGGTTTTCCGTAGTAGGTCATAATTTTCTTGGATTGCTCGGCTTATTACAACTTGGATTGCTCAGCCTGTATTGGATTGCTCATAAAAAAATTAGGATTGTAAAGATTACAAGAACCGTGAAACCCGATATTATATATATTTTACAGTCCCTCTCGTAGACTTGGAAATTTATATTACGTACCGGTCCTCCAAGATTTTGTTTTTTTCTTTCTTTCTTTTTTATCGAAGAAAAGAAAGACAAGGAAGCACAACGTCGACGGAATAATGGCCACGGAAACTCAAAATTGGGACGAACGATCTACGGAAGATGTTTCTTTGAGCTTTCGAACAATGCAAATATTGGACGACGCACTACATTTGCAGGATTCCGGGGAAGCAGCAGTAAATTTACAGGATTCCGGGGAAGCAGCAGTAAATTTGCAGGATTCCGGGGAAGCAGCAGTAAATTTGCAGGATTCCGGGGAAGCAGCAGTAAATTTGCATTCGGAACCACTCAATTTGCAGTATTCGAAACCCCTCAATTTGCAGTATTCGAAACCCCTCAATTTGCAGTATTCGAAACCCCTCAATTTCCAGTATTCGGAACGAAATTTGCATTCGAAATCCCTCAATTTGCAGGATCCCGAAGACAACAATTGGCAAACCGTAGGGAAATTGCATTCGAAACGCATCGATTTGCAGGATCCCGAAGACAACAATTGGCAAACAGTAGGGAAATTGCATAGGCCGTGGCAATTCTGGGAATTCCCGCAGAGATTGGGTGTCGTCGTCCTACAGTTCAACAAGAACGGTAGACCCGTCGCATTCTGCGTCGCAAACTTACGCGGCGTCACCGCCAGAATTCCATGTCGCAAGTATTGGATAAACGACCTCAGGGACATACTCGAATATTACCGGATCACCCATTGTTACCTCCTCGGAGAGGCGACCTACCGGATCTTGAACAAGTACCTCGACCAATTCGTACTGATTATCGACGACAACGACGACAGGCTCAAGTACAAGTGCAGGGGATGCAGATCCTACACGTGCATACAGCTCATGGCCGTCTACGCCCTCAAGAGGAACTTTCGAAATACCAGGCTCGATTGGTCACACGCTTGATGATGAAGGAAAAAAAATATATAAGTTTCTTAGAAGATAGAAACCGGAAAAAAAAAGAAAGAAAATACAAACTTGGTAGATAGAAACCTTTAAAATACAAATTCATGAAACTTGAAAAAAAAAATTTTTTTTAAACATAGAAACCTTTAAAATACAAATTCATGAAACTTGAAAAAAAAAATTTTTTTTAAACATAGAAACCTTTAAAATACAAATTCATGAAACTTGAAAAAAAAATTTTTAAAACATAGAAACCTTTAAAATACAAATTCATGAAACTTGAAAAAAAAAAAAAAAAAAAAAAAAAAAAATTTTTTTTTTTTTTTTTTTTAAATCTATTTCACTAAAAGGTATTTATACAATAATCCAAAAACAAAAATAGGAAAACCTCAAAAATACGGTTAAGCATCCATCCTGACAATGTTTGTCATCCTTCATGACTTACTTTTCAATAAAGTATAAATTATGTACATTGTTTATCTTTTGCTCTTTTTCCTCATGTATTTTACTCACTGTTTAATGGCTCGTAACCTTTTATCATATTACATGGCCAAGCCATATTCCTTTCACTGGAATCTTTTGCGTTGGAACCAAGATGTCAAACTCGCATTTGATTCAATGGTTTGAAGGCCTCCTGTTTGGAAATGAACATCTTTCATTAGAACCGCCTTGTGAAATAAAAACACTTTTATTACGGATGGAAGCTGAAAATATTCCTTGGGCTCACATTATGATGAAAGGGGGATTAACGGCCTTCTCGTATCAAATTCACGGTGATTTGAATACTTTAATCGATCATTTGGAAAAAGAATGGTTAGATCAACATCCTTCGTCCGAACTTTCCGCTTTGCAAACACGTGTTGTATCCCGTTTTTGGAAAGAATTGCAGATTCTAATGGGGCGTCGTGAGCCTCCTCTAACGTTACCCCTAAAACCAGAACAGGATGATGACCAAATTTTAAAAGATTTGTTAACAACCAAACCAGCTTCCACTTCTTATCAATCCGCCTCTTTTTGGGGTGAAGTTGCTCGCCGGTTTATCAATCTTCGTCGACCCACGAAAGAATTAACCGATATACCTCAAACATCTTTTGAAAATTTCAAGCGAGTTATGCTTCTATATGATGTCACTTGTCAAATGCAAGGTGCTTACACTGATCCTTTCAAAATGTATTTAGTACGTCAGTCCGAATACGTGAATGCTGCTCATTGGCAATCGGATTCATTATTGGAAACTTTCATGCATTCTAAACCCAACCATCCCTTGACGCAATCTATTCAAAGTTTGTTGCTTCGTACGTTAAATCAATTTTTTCATGGTCATAAACCTTCGGCACTTTTGAACTCTTGTCCTGAACTAGATGCATTGTTACACAATATACAAATTATCCATTCTTCTGTACAACAAGTCCCCAATGGTAGCGAGCCACCAAAGCTTATTGACGTCTTTCAAAGGCTCTTGGCTTTAAGTAATCAAGATGAGTTATGGGAAAATAATATACAGTTGATGCCGCCGTGTACGGAAGTGACGGGAACTGATTTGTTTCTCCTCACTGAACAATTACAAATGGCTGAACGTCAGAATAGGCTAATGTGGAAATTTATCAACGTAAATGATTCACTATCTGTTCCAAAGCAGCCCGCGAGCATTTGCTGGAGCCCTTATGCCAAGGGCAGCTAGTCTGTACGTGATTGAGTGTGGATACGCCAAAGTTTTCGACATTGATACGATATAAAATACCAGCATCGTCCAACACTTTGGATTGAAAACTGTTACCTTTGTATCCGAAAACAATAATGGATGTCCCAAGAGCGGCTTGGAGGACCTGATAACGGTTTCTCAAAACGCAATCACGTTTGAATAAGGCTCCCCATTCGTCGTGGTCACCAGGACATCGGGTCTTGAATGCGGATAAAGTCGTCGAATTTTAGCATAATTAATTGGGCTTGTAATAAGGAAATTTTTTGGACTCCAAGCACATCGAAATACGACAATTCTAACGGTATATAAGTTTTACCCAGCACAACACCTTGGGAATGAACCAACGCATGAGTCATAATAAAGATGAAAAACTTTGGGATGGCCTCCTTGATTGTTGCCATAGTTATGGTGCTGCTACTTATAACGGTAATAGTAATGGCATATGTAATGTATCAAATGGCTAATGCAAAAGCCTTTGTATTTGATAAATCAGATAACATGAAAACGACGGCGAAAGGTATGGAAGCCGCTAAATTCTGGCAAGATAACAAAATGCTCATCATATCACCAACTGTATGAACGTCCTTGGTATGGTCCTGTTGGATTAATATATGTCATGGGATAAATATAAAGTAATGGCTTTGCAAAAAATTTTGTTTGTTGCTTTACTCGTCCTTACGCTTGTCAGTTTTCTAACGTTTTCATATTTAGCATATGTGACGTATAATGATGAAACAAATAAGGGGAAAGCCACAGTTACCATAAACAAGTTGTTCTATATAATCATACTCTTTACGTACATAGGTCAGTTTGGTGCAATGGGTATGATAATGTTCAAAACATAAACAGAAATCCAAACAAACTAAATTGAATTTAAAAAAAAAAAAAAAAAAAAATTTATTTTTTATTTTTTTTATTAAATTAAATTAAATTTAATTTATTAATATATATGTCCTATTTAGTTTTGCTTTTCGCTTTCTGGCTGATTCAATTGTTTCACAACAGACTGCTTGACTGTTTGTCGCACCTTATTCAGGTACATGGTTAAAGTATCTTCGGCCCACTTACCAATAGATTTCAAATGATCCAAATTGTTGGAAGCAATATACATCATATAAGCTGTTAACCCAATTGTTAGCAGGCTTAACAAGATAAATATCCAGCGACCCGTTACTACAGACAAGGCTAGCAAAATACCTTTCACATAAATTGACGCATAAAATAATACACCATGAGCTATATACTTTTCATCAGTCTTTCCACTCATCTTAATTATACATTTAAGTCTAAATTATTAAGAAAAGTCTGAGCTTTATATTTGGCAATCTGTACCGCTTTAGTCGTAAAACCTTTTTGCTTTACTATAAAGGCTGAAGGGATTTCTAATGAAAAATTTGGATCAAGCTTAGGGACCCCCTCTTCGTATACGACATCTGGTGGATATGTCTGTCTATACCTAAAGTCTAACATTACCTGTTGTCTGACTATCAAATTAATGCGTTGATTTTCTGGAACTGCTAGACCATCGACAGGGATGATTTTATTTTCTTTATTTATTTCCACGCTTCCAAACAAATTATAGGCCACTTGTTTAATTGTCTTTAATTCATTTGGAAGAAATACCGTTGGTTCAGTACTTGCAAACAATACTGAACTCATGTCTCCTGGATATTTACATGCAAACCTTTTATTCTGCACTTTTACAATACCTTTCGTGTTAGAGGATGGGCAAAACACAAACGGTTGTTCCAGATCACAGGTGGCATATATTGTTTTGTCCCATACAAAATTACTCGTTTGTATCAACTGACCTTCCCGGCAAGATTCTTTGTCAAGAGGGATTTGTTCCTCCACTTTTCTTTGAGTCCAAAATTTAAAATTATAATCCACGGATTCTTTTACAATGGAATTGTTTAAAAATCTACATTTGGACTGTTTATCCGGTAACAGAATAAAAAATGAAGGAATTTGGGATAAAAATGGATATTGTTTGCACTCTGTAGCATAGCAAATGTTATAGACTGAATTATAATGGGGTGCAGAGGGAGGACATGCGGGTTGTGGATTCTTGGAATAATTCCATGTTTTGATCCAATTGTCGTATTCGTTTAAGGAATCAAATCGAAAGACAGGCAAGTTTTCAAATTTGAAGGTGTTTGGCTCTTCTTTAACGCATTTTTCACCGTTAAAGTACTGTAAATTGGGACAACGAATAATTTGTTTATGATAGCAATCATAAAATAATTCAGGTTTATCTTTAACCGGTAGATGAATGCCGAAGCGTTGGTCCTCGCAAGCTGATTCCATTCTAAATCGTTTACTCGCGTGATATCCCTCTGGTATATCGACAAGACGTCGTTTATTTCCTTCACATTTGTATCCTTTCAAGCTGTCATATCGTTCTGCCAAGTTCCAGTTTGGAAGATATTTGACAAAGGCGTGCTGAGATACAATTGTTTCGTCTTCATTTATAGGAAATACGTTCGTGCATAATGATGGAGCGGTACATTTTTCACCATCAAACACCATAGGTAAATGAGTCAAATTCTCACCTGTTGAGTCTAAAGGATCCCACTCAAGGGGGCATATATCAGGTTTTGTCATTTGTCCATCAAAACATGAAGTATATCCAGGTATAAAACGAAACGGACCTTCTTCTATTTCAGGTAAAGATGTTATTGTTCCGTCAGGCTTACCAACACATTTGGAAGATTCACATCCTCTTTGAATGTCAAAAAATTGAGTGTTTGGTGGACATTTCATAAATTTTGGACGACCGTTTACGCAGTCGACACGGGTTGTGACATTCAATAAAAATGAATCATTATGGGCTTCACAATAGTACAATACATCATTTTCGTCGTGACAGGCGTTGTACATAAAAAAATGTTTGTCCGGGCAATTTTCTAAAACTTCTTCCTCATTCTTACATTTCATGTATTGATTAATGTTTGACTCAACATTTAGAACGGTACCGTTTGGTTTACCGGTACATCTGTTAATAGGTCTACAAGCACCTTTCGAAAACAATGTTCCTGAAGGACATATATGCACGCTCTGAATGCGATTTTCAT
The DNA here is from genome assembly GCA_907164885.2 of Dolomedes plantarius. NCBI lineage: Eukaryota > Metazoa > Arthropoda > Arachnida > Araneae > Dolomedidae > Dolomedes > Dolomedes plantarius. Next base: position 82,491,340 of record OU015494.1, on the reverse strand, counting down.
CACACTTGAAATAAAATACATTACCTTCCTGAAGAACGAATTGGTGATTATTTTGAAAATTGCCTCCATCATCGACTATATCGTGTTCTTTTAAGTAATCATGCAAAGATTGTGCCTCTGCTAATACACTCTCCCCAGACGGAACATTGTTACAAACGTTTTGATGAACAATTTTTCCATTAGAAAACATGTACGATTTTGGAAATTTGTGTTCCCAAACAGTTTTTCCATCTATTTCAAATATAAAGTGATCTAGACCTTTGGATCGCAATTTTGGATTATAAGAAGGGGTAACAGACTGAGATCCTACATTGGGCTTTGGAACAGGGGAAGAAGAGTCAAAATAAAAGTACCAAAAGTACAAGAGTACAAGACCAAATATAAAGGCTTTGGCCATATACACCTTTATATTTGTGATGGAGCCATTATTTTCTACAGAACAGTGTCAAAAATGGTCAAGAAAACTTAAAATCAAAACATGTTGTTCGAATCCGAAACTTGTTCCTTTTTTGAAGCAAGTCAGGGCTATGGATGAAATGCCTACATTATATAAAATGTGTGAAAGTTGTAATCGGATTATAAGGATCGGTTACTGAATCCATCCCAGTGTATTCCTGATTTTTTGATCAATTACATATTCTCGCCATTCCTTGGGTTCCATATCATGGTACAGAGTACTCCAGGTAATTTTTACATACGTACGATACAATTGATGGTTCCAGCAAATGAAAAATAGAAACCCCCACAGAGTAATCAAAAGCATGTCACTTTGCTTACGTAAATATAAAGGATGAAACGACTCGGCAGTAAAGAAAATTTGATCACGAAAAAACAGGCCAAGTTACTAAAGGCTGGACCTCTCAATGAAAAACTTGTAGATGATCTTATAGGGGACAACAAACCGGAGGCAAAACATGTCAATGAAGAACTTGCAGATGAGCCTGCAGGGAACAATGTACTCGAGAAAGAACATGTTGATGAAGAAATCGTGGATGATCATGCAGGGGGTCAATCGCTGGATGATATAAGAGAAAAGATACCCGTCCCTTGGACCGAATATTATATTAATAATTATGCTCAAAAAGTGGATAAAAGTGAGTTTTATATTCAGGATTCAGATAAAAATGAAAAAATTTATATTAATGACGAGGGGAAGAAGATATATGCTGTAAAAGAGGATAACAATTACAAAATTCAATTTCCACCAGTTAATAACACCGGGGAACCAAGATACATTATAACAGAAAACGGTAAATTACAATACCCGAAAAACTTGTCTACAGGGAGAATAACCTTTCAAAAAGACAACGATGGGAACGAAAACTACCCAGAAGGAACTAATACTTACCCAGAAGACTCTGAGGGTGTACCTCATTATGCTTTGGATAAAGACGGAAAACCCAAATTTCTCAAAAAGCACGGATCACCCTTTTATGCTATGTTAAAAGGAAAGGAAATTTATCCAGTTGATTCAAAAAAGAACATGATATATATGTTAAACAATAACATAGAAATCCCAGCCTTTAACGAGAAGAAGGAAGCATATTACGCGAAAACTTCAGATAATAATGAATATTATCCCCGAATATCTTATACAAAGGAGGATATTGGAAAGAATGTGAACATTTTCGGAAGCATGACCGTAAATCCTGAAACCGGCAGAAGTAGTTTTGAGTAAATGTGGCAAAGCAACTGTACAATAACTGAATGATTGTTTAAAAAAAAAAAAAAAAAAAAAAAAAAAAATTTTTTTTTTTTTTTTTTTTTTTAATGATTTTGGCTGAGAGCTTTCGGCTGAAAAATATTGTTTTGTCCAAAGCCACCATGATGTTAATAATATAAATACAATACAACAAGTTACCCATATATACAATGTTATATAATTGGACTTTCTTGTCGTTTGCGTCTTTGCTTTAATTCTTATTAGCATCTCTGAATAATCTTTTTGGGGACTTCTGGATTTGCGTACCGATTGAATATTTGTCAAATATCCCGTAAACTCTTTACAGTAAAGCAAACCAACAATGTTTTCTATAGACACTTTTGTATCAATGTTTCCCAATATAAAAGGCTTGTCGTTATATTTGGGTAGAATCACATAATTATCATTAGTTATCGGATAAGAATTAATTATTACGGGTTCATTTGTATCATACGTCATCCAATATTCGTTTCCATAACTATCTAAAGGATAATATGGATTGCTATTTTTATCACAAGCATAACTGTAATTGATGATAACTTCAAATCCCGAACTTTTTGTTGGGTAAAATTCATTACCCAAATGATTTACAGCATATGTAATTAGACCTTCGATAATATCGTCCTTTGTGTATGGATTTATCAAGTAATATTCACCACCATTGGGATATTCAGGTAACTTTTTTGCACCTGTTTTAGTTTTGACATACTTAGGTATCCCCTTATACGTTTTAGCTACTTTTTTATCTGGAGGGTAAAATTCATCCCCATTGGCTAACACGGCATATATTTCATCGTTGTACTTGTTGATTCCAAAGTGATATTTATTAAATTTTTCTATATAATATTCGGCCCCATATTTTGAGGATATATGGGAAAACCTTGGCTGATAATGGATATATTATTGTATCACCAATTTCAATATATTTACCATTTATCAAGTATTCATTACCAAATGAGTCTCTTGGGTAGTAGTAAGCTTTGAACGAATCTACGGCATATTTGTCGAAATGAAAGTCCTCAAGATAATTTTTTGGACATATTTCTTCGTCGCGATTGTTTTTTGCATAAATACATTCACCATTATTCGACGCGCATAATATCTGAACTATTCTTCGTTTTGATATAAAATTCATTATTATAGGCATCTTTGGCATAATATTCATCATTGGACGGCGTCTTGGCATAATATTCGTCCCCTCTGCATTTTTTGCATAATATTCATCATTGGACGGCGTCTTGGCATACTTTTCGCAGTTTTTTGAATTTTTGGCATACTTCTCATCATTTTTTGAATCTTGCAAATAGTACTCTTTTTGGAGGGTTATTTTTGACAAGTCGTTTAAATCGTTGTCGTGTACCATCTTGGTGCACTAATAACCTTTATTACATTATACAAGATGCCTATAAATTATCGCACCTTGGTTTTGACGCTTCTGACAGAGAAAAAGTATCCTGTTTTGCAAAAGTTTGTGGTCCTGGATATTTACTATAAAATGATCCCCATGGACAACGAGTCACTTTCTGTTGAACTGTATAATCGATATAATGACCGCCCCAAGATTTTTATGTACGGGATGCCAAACCTCATCTTCTCTCTTATATGGTAGGGTCCGGTAATAACATATATTTGCACTACATAGATAAGATAAAAACAACAAACTTGGAACTCAAATGCATTAGTATTAAGTTAACACGTTCATATCTTGATAAAACTGTTTTGGAACATCCGAGCATGACCTTTGAAGAAGAAATTTACCATTTTTTGACGCTATTAAATTTTGATGTACCCCAAATTGCATCCTTTCTAAATATGGATTATGTCACAAGTACTCGCTTTCTACCACAGAGGATTATGCTTTGGGCGTATGATTATTCCGTTCAAAATATTGAGATGGTTCCAGTGACCTCATTAGAGCATTCCTGTTTTGGACCCAAAAAGAAGTCATCCCTACACGTATGTTACGAGGCCGTTTATCGGAATGCACTTCAAGATCCAAGTTATTATCTCTTAACAATAATATGGAGGCACCTTCTCTGAAGTATACTCAACATTATGCCGAACAATGGAAAACTCTCGTCTCACTCGCCTTTAATCCACTAGAAAATCCTATTATTGTGAGTTAGTTGTACTGGACACGAAACATGTATTTATTGTTTTCGCTCGTATCGGGATCAAAGGGTTTATACCGACGATTCTCACCATAATTCCTACAAACACGTCGTATACCCTGGCATACGGGTAAAGGTAAATTGACGTCATTCTCATCGCATTCGTCGTTAGAACTCCGTATGGAAATCATGGATTCCTCATTGTCCAAAGCATCCATATCTTCGTCACTTACGTCACCAAGTTTGGCTCGCATTCTAAGTCGCCCCCCTCGCCCTCTTCCTCGAGAGGTTCCTCTACCCCTTCCACTTCCTCGAGTTGCTCCTCTACCCATTCCTCGACCCTTGAAGTTTGACGGGGTACAGGTGAGGTAGACCGCGATCCTTGTGGAGACGCAGCTGGCGATCCTTGTGGGGATGCCCGTGGAGGACGCAGCTGGCGATCCAGCTACAGAACCATCTCGTGATGATCCTTTCTGGGTACACTACAATATTTGCTTACATATTTTCTGCAGCTTTTATTATTAAGTCCAGGAGTTTCACTATCATGTAAAGCACGTATCCAATCTTCGGCGGGAACATGAATTATTTCTTTAAATTGTTTAAAAGATTTTCGTCCGTCAAACAATGGACTTAATTTACTGACGTGAATTAAAGACCGTTTATCTCCAGCCAATTCTTCCAATTCTTCCATAGTAATACGCCTGGTTAATCCAGGAAGATTTCTATGGATTAGATTATAAGCTGTTATAATGGGAATTTTGGTAGGTCGACTCATACTTTATTTTCCTTTTATAAATGCTAGACCATCCAGAGGGATTAACGGGAGAATTTATCGTATGTAATTTGGCCATAAAAGTAAAGTTTGAAGAAAGGGGAATCTTTACATACGCATGTGTGTCATAATGGGCATGTTCATATTTGTCATAAGTTTCCCAATGGGCTAAAGCATGTAATGTATAAATGAACAACAATTTCCATGCCATCATTGTTTGAAAATATTCAGCTGGGTTTGTTTCGTATTCATAACAACTGTTCAAACTAATTGTACCTCGAGCTTCATTAAAGTGCATTTGATTGGATTTAGATGTGTCTTTACAATAATTTTTATGAATGTGTGAAAATTCATATACGTTAAACACAATATAAACGGGAATTTTTTCGTCCATATAGTTTTCATCCATATAGAGTTGAATAACTTCTTTCGGGCCATTGGGTTCGTGACAATAAAAGAATATGGGTTCATAGCGTTCCAAATTCTGTATCGGTAGCTCAAAAACCCAGTTTAAAATGGGTACCCATCTTTCAAAAACTAAATGGAATTGTTTAAAATTACACGTGGCCCATTCCTTTGCAACTTCATAACAAGCTATCCAAGCATCACGCCATTGATTGATTAAGGTAAGCTTCTTGGAAGGGGTACCACGAGGTCTACGAACTTCATGATGGTCAATGGATCTTTCCATCTTGACTTTAAAAAAAAGCATGGTATTGTTTTTATTCCTATTAATGTGGATGGGATTTACATGGTCCTTATTATCGTTTCAGGAAGAAAAGAATTTTAAAACAATTCAGCTAGGGGTGCCCACTTTTAAGCAAACTTGTAGTACTAAAACAGTAAATTGTATTAATGACTGTAGCTTTTTGTGCGTCGAAAAGGAAGCCCAATGTGTGGGAGGAGTATGCCAGTTACAAGATTCAACAATACCTTGTAATAGAGAGACTGGGGGTGTGTTGATGATGGTAAAGGACCCCGTACCTCATTGGTCCTGCATATGTACAAATGCAACATTTTACGGAGGAAAAGCATGTGATACACAAAATCCAGATATTTGCGAAGACGGAACATTTATGTTCGTGGATCATTTAACCCATTTTTGTTTTTGTTCAAAACCATATGTTCGAGTTATGATAAATGGTCGACCTCATTGCCTATCAAAAGAAATCTCAAAATTTTTTGTTGACAACTAGCATATCAAATATTCGTAATAGGTTTCATCTAATTCGTACTTTTAGATTGGACTCGATTGGGAAATCACAGAAAATATTTTTCAGCCGAGAAATATAAGTGTAAAAAAAAAAAAAAAAAAAAAAATTTTTTTTTTTTTTTTTTTTTTTTTTTATTAATATCATATAAATTATATCTCTGAATTCTCTGAAAACTACCCGAATTTATTTACGAGCAATGCCATTCGATTTCGTACAATTCTTCCAATCTTTTTTCCCATTCCACGTCATTGAACAATGCCACAGGAATGTGCATATCGTCCCCCACGTCGACACAATCGTTGCCCGATTGGATCTGTCTCTTCGTCCATTCGACATCAGACAATTCCAACAACGCGGTGTCTTTTTCGAAGTGTAACTTGTAACCGTTGAACAAATGCATGTAGGCCGAACTCTCGCTCTTGTCCATCCTGACGGGTTTCCATTCTTTGGCCACGGGTAAAATGACTTGCCCATGACCTCGATTGCAAATACGGAGCTTGGATCCTTTCTCGTGAAATTTTAAAAGTCCTTCGTCCTCCACGATCGTCCCGACGCACGTGGAAAGTGTGTAGTAAAAATAAAAACAGGTCGCCTTCTCGAAAAGAATTTCGTCGTCCGGTCGGAAAAGACAACTAGATATCTTACTACCCAGCGATCCCAAAACGGTATTTAAGCAACCCACGTCTCGATGGGTTCCATTCTATCGATGGATTCGATGGGTCCGAAGTCGTCTCGGGTCACCACTATCATATGAGTATGATAATCTAAGGTAATGTATATGGCCGATTTTCCCGGATATGTAAATCCTTGGCGGTGTGACACCGACAAGAAGTGGTAAAACGAAGACGTCGTATTTTTCATTTCTTTTTTGAACGCGAGCGGGTCGGATACCATGACGTGGAACCATTTAGCATCCAGAACCATAAACTTTTTCACGTATTCGACGGCCAGGCCGTCATTTCCTGCGAACTCTAATTCGTTCGGATGTTTCGCCGAATTCCACCAGGCGGGGGGAGGTCGGTGATAAAGATCAGATTCTTTCATCCTTTTTTTCTTTAATCTTTCATCCCTCGTTTACACAAACCTCCGGTAATAACCAGGGTTGATCTCTGCGGTCAAAGTCTTTTCGGCAAGCGGACAAGATATTTTCAAGATTAATTCAAGATTGATTTTTCAAGAACTTTATTTTTATTTTTTTTTTTTTTTTTATGATACTATACATGCGTTACTTTCATTCTCCTCTTCATTTCCTTTTCGTTCCAACCGAACATCATTTATAAAGTCCACAACTTCTTTTTTTGTATAGAAATTAATATCATCATTCGTTAAAATTGTTTCATTTTTCCTTTCGTCCGATATCAAATTATAACACACTTTATGCTTGGATAGTGCTCGGGCTAGACGAATCTGGTTTGTGTTAATATCCATATTCTCTTGATCCCCATTAAAATAAATTGAGCCATTCTTTTACCAAATAAGGTAACGATAATCTTTGAGGGTACGGATGTACATCTTCGGCTAATGCTATACACCATACTTCAAAAGGTATATCTTTCAGTTGCAGCGATGCAAAGAATATTGTTGATTATGACGAAACGTTTGAAATGATTCGTATACGGTCCCTGTTTATGTCTTTAGCTATTGACAAAGATGTTCTGTATTGACTATAGAATTGGGATTCGGGCGACCTTCCAACAACGGCTCACTGAGGCAAAAAAATGTTTCATTATAAACAAACCCTATAACAGTGTTGTCTATGACAACTTTTACTATATCGGATGCCGTAGTAAGAACAGTAGGTACATAGGATATGGGAGTCCATAATGTCGCCGGGACTTGATTATATTCTATATATCTATCATATGGGCGACGAATATGAATTACTTTCTCTGGATACCGTCCGTTGATGCTCAATGCTACAAATTTTCGGTTAACTTCATCTACATAAGGGTTTCGTGCACCATCGTACTTTAAGTAAAATGGGTATTCCAAAATAACGCCCAATTTTTGTAAAGGTTGGTTATTGTTACTCCGTGACAAATTTCTTTGGTACGATGTTAAAATATCTTGGATTAATAGTTGTGGTTTTCGATACTCCAACGTTTTTGAATATACCTGTAGAAAGAGTACTAGATTCGGTCAGATCAAAACCGGGAATAGATTGAAAAGATATAAACTTTGGGTGTGTGATAACATCTTTGCTTAAATAAGGTACAGTTAATACGTCCCGGCGAGATTTCCATTCGGATGCAAGGCTGCAAATAATATCGAGAGACTCATTTGTCAAAAAACAAATACGGTAATAAGGGACTGGGTTCATTTGAATCGAAATAACATCCTCCAGGATAAGTAAATCGTGGACAGTCCAGGTATAAAATGGTATTTTTATAAGGATATATGTTATCATAAGCAGGTCGAGCAACATCTTTCAAGTAATTCGCTACAATTCTGGGATTGGTAACATAATACGGTGTAGCATAAAGATGAAATTGGCTTTCTCGTGGATCATGGGAATTATAACCTTTCGTTCCCCATGATTACGGTCCAAGAACTCTCTTTGCAAAAACAGACGTCGGAGCATCTGACTTAAAATAAGCTTTAAAGCTTGTAAAAAAGGTTGTTGCGCATCAATGATAGTTTTTCTTGATTCGATAGCTCGAGCCACCAACCACGTTTCCCATGGTGCATCGGAAAAGTCCAAAACAATTATGTTGTCCGGATAGCGGAAACGTCTGCAACCATGAAATTTTCCGTATAAGGATCCATACGTTGTATGATTCATTATTTCTTTATTAACCCACATGTTTTCTTCCAGCTATACGGGCGATGAGGGGATATAATCAAATAGGCATGAGATTTGATACACTGCAACATATATTCCACAGCTATCCAGCTAAAACTAGGGTTATCAATCTTATAAAAAATTCAACAATTCCACTAAAGTAATTTGAAACATTTCAGTATCTCGTGAAGCGAAATTTCCAGCGATTTCTTCCAGTGCCTGTATAATTTCATTTTCTTTACCGCATTCGATAAACAAATCTCCTTTAAATTCAATCTCGAGTTGTATAACATGTTTTGATCACTCAAAAGTACAAATACCCATAACGTTCCTTCTCTTCTAACAATTTCGTAATATACTTTTGAGCCAAATCTACGGCATCTTTATTGGTAACAGTTTTAACTGTGATAAGATTTTGAATATGTTCACTTCGGAGCATTGTTGACACAAGTGACAGTGGAATAAATGGATTGACAATATTCCTGCAACAAGTCATCCACAGGCAATCGTAGCGTTTTTAATTTTTCAATCATCTTGTTTCCTTGAACGATATAATCTATAAAAAAACCGGACAACCACAAAAGGATTAATCCACCCAAGAAATATAAAACATAATTGATCCAAGGAAAGATATTAGTCATTGCTGACCAGACAGAAGAAGTGATATTTTCTGCGTAATAAGATAAAGCTTCCGCAACGGTAGGTCTTTGGCATTCCATGGTCTGGCCCTGTAAGCAGTCGCCAACGTAGTCACAACTGCAAAGCTTACAACATGATCCTTCCGTATCTTCATTAAAATTGTCACAGACACTAGCGTATTTGGTGGTATCCTTATCACAAAAAGGGACATTTTCAACTTGATCCTTTTGGCAACAGCTGAAAGCTCTATATTTGCATACAGCTGATCCAGGTCCTTTCCGAAAGCAACCTGAATTAGAATTAATGTACTCCATAATGGAATAAATACCAAATCCTACCACACTGCCCCCCAGCAGCTAATTACAATTTCTGGCGTTAAAACTTTTGTGAAAGCTTTGTTTAATTTTTTATCTTTGAGCAATGATTTTAATCCATCTTTTGTTTTGGCTATTTTTCCAAACCCTTTAAACTTTGGGGAAATTTTCGGTCGTTTTATATTCCATTTCTTCAACGTCATGTTACTTGATTCGATAATATACAAGTATAAGCAATGGAGCCAACAAGTTGTATTTTCGTTCCCTCCAAGTACGAATGTCGAGGGCCTAAACGAAAACACATTAATATGTTAATGTGTAACAAACATCTCATGGAATACTATGGTTTGGAAATGGGATATATTATTCATGAAACACGAAACGAGATATATATGTGGGGGGGATGTTGAAACCAGCCAAAGGTGTTATTTTCCCAAGAAATACGGTCATTTTTCCGACTCAAAAGTTTTTTGACCAAGTTTACCGACCCGAAGATCAAAATTTGACAGCAGTTTCAAAGGTATCTGCATTTAAAATGAATCCAATTATTGAAGAGGCAATACGAAACTTGTCAAACAGTAAATTGGAAAACAATTTAGAGAAACGTTACGCTATAGAGGTTATTAGAAACATGGCAATTGAGAAAGAACTCAACACTGGACCTGCTGAAATACAATCATACTTGAATAAAAATATCTTAGGTATTCTTTCGGCCAAAAAAGGATTAACGGAAAGCAATATTAGAACGCAATCCATTTATCATCATATCGATTCATGTCTTCTTTTTAATCCTGAAAGTAATCCAAGATATGAACAACTTGAAAATTTCAAATTAACCAAATTCATGAAATATATATTATTCAATTGCTATTTTTCAGAACATAATATTGATCTTGGAGAACCCAGTTATACGGATGGTTTGATGTTCAATACACAATGGGTAAAGGATGTCGGTTTAGTGGCTACGGAACAAATAGCTGATCCAATGTACCTTGTCGTTCATGGTCTTTCTAAGGGTAATCAACAATTTTACAATGCAGTTATGTCTACGGTTAAGAAAGATATTTCACAAAAGAAGACATCGCTAAACGATTTACCGTCCCAGTATCATTTGAACGATGCATTTAGAGGAGGATCAGCAAGATGCCTGTTTTAGAATAATTAATTAAAAAAAAAAAAAAAAAAAAAAAAAAAAAATAAGATGGAGAGTGTTACAGACTTGTTCAACTTTATATTGCAACAAGAACAGACAGTAGTGTTTGGTAACTTAGGTCGTTATCCCAAATTTATTTACGAGGCTTTGCTTTCCATTCCTCTATTGGAAGTGACAATTGTGACAGAACATTATTCTTTTCCAACAACCGATCATCGTATTCGAGTCATTAATCCAACCGACACTATTAACCGTTGTGACCTGCTGATTTACATTGAACCTTCCTCATTACAAATTGTTAAAAAACATCCTTTGTCCTCTCATGTGGTTGTCTTTGCGAGTCATTTTACTTTTCAAACTGTTTCAAATGATCGTTGGACCTATGTGTCCTACTTCCAGGCGACAAATGTAAAAGATCTTATCGACAGAACGCAAAAGCTTTTAGATTTGCAAGATCCCACTCTCCAAACACGAGATGCTGGTTTAATTGAAGTACAATATACAAACGTACTTATCACGAAAGGTGAAAGCAATACATTGGCTCCTTCTTCCAGTTCATATATCATTGTTGATTTAAGTGGATATGATAAAGACACGTTGTCCATGTACTTAGCTTTCTGGGATGCATTTGATTATATGTTGGATCATATCAACTCTGTGCATCGATGGGTTATTTGCTTTTCCGAATCTAATGGGTATCATGCATTTAACAGATTTACTCAAAAATGCATAGATGCTCTTTTTTGTCGACATTTCGAGCACGGTAACGTCACTCAAGTACAGCAAATTTTGCATTTAATACCTTATTACAAATCAGGTACTATAGATAAAAAATTTAATGTATCAATATCCTCTTTCGGAAACTTGAAAATTATTGTTCCCAAAACCTTTCAGGATTTGTGTAAAGCGGCTACAATGTATGATTTGCACCATTTAACGAAAAATGTCTATTGCATTAGAGAATAAAGATGTCTGATACTGAGCGTCAATCATCAAGAGCTCTATCGTCTTTATTAAGTTCGATAGCCAGAAGCGCCGGTTCCTCTCCTAGTACCTCCAGAAGAACCCCGTCTTATAATAGTGACACAACATATTCCGTCGATACACCTTCTTCAAGAGCTGGTCCTTCGCGAGGCCGTCCCCGTTCTCGAAGCCCATCTCCGGTACCTTCGCGTAGCCGAAGCCCGTCTCCGGCATCTTCCCGTTCTCGAAGTCCTTCTCCAGTACAAAGACAAAGACGTCGAAAAAACCCATACTTGAGACGAATATCAGCAAACGAATTAAATTATTCTTATAATCCGCATAGTTTAACTTTTAAAATACCAAAGGGTTTTGGGCAATTTGAAGGAACAAAAATACCCAATAAAGCATGTCGGTACATGTTGAGTCATTGCTCTAAACGTCATCCTTTGAAACGAGATCAAAAGCCTCGAAATGCAACAATTGTCATAAAAAAGCGTATCCGACGAGGGGGGGCCAGATCATATGACTGATTAGTTTATCGAGCAACTATGGGGATTTATATATAATAATATAATAATAATAATAAAAAAAAAAAAAAAAAAAAAAAAAAAAAATTTTTTTTTTTTTTTTAATACCAAAAACCTCTCACGGTTTCATCAGCACGTTCGTTATTAAATGTTCAAACGTGTCTTCTGACATTATATCCGTATGATGTAAAGCATCCAATACATCTTGTTCAATGACTCGTGTCTCCCCATCCACTAAACGACCCTTGTAATCTACCTTGATGTCATGAACGTTATAAGCAATTTTAGTATAACCGTAACCCGGTTGCCAAATTTTACCCGTTTCGGACAAAGCCTGGTGGGATGTTTTTGCATGAGCTACAGCTTCTACTGCCGTCAAGCCCGTCCAAAAAGAATTTTTTACGTACATGTTTTCCTGCCGGCCTATTTCGACAAACATTTGGTATAAATGTTCAAAGGATCCTTTCGCACCTGCTTTCACTTGAGTCACCAAGCATCCATTATGCTGAGAAGCTTTATTTTTAAATGCCTCCAGATTCATTTTTTCTTGACTCAGGTAAAGCATTTCTTCCAGAGTAAGGGCAAAAAAGGTTCGTCTTTGTAATACGTCTAGATAAAATTTTCTCATGGTATCAATGGCCTCAAAGCAAGTATGAGAACCGTACATTTCACAAATAACTCGAAACGTTTTATTCAAGTCCCGATTTTTGTACGGTAAAAAGTCAATGTCATCATAATACAAATGATAGGCGATCAACATGTCTTGACTCGGGGCAAGTTTTAAACCGGCCACAAAACATCTCATTTCCCATTCTGCATTTAACAATACAGCACATTCGGCTTGGGCATGAAGGTTAGGTACCATATAAATATTAATTTCGTCCCCATCGAAATCACCATTTATAGAATGGATAATTTCAAGTGGGATCCCAAAACAATCATGCGGCCATGATGGACCGTCTCGAGGAACTTGAAGGGCGACAATATTTCCTGGTTGCAATGTGGGCATTCTGTTTAAAATAATCCATTGCCTTTTCAATTTGAACATTTCAACAATAAAATCGGGAACACGAATTTCATTGGGGCGCAAGCTAGCATCGGGAACAATCATTCCCCGCATCGATAAAGCGCATCGTTTACCAAAAGCCACTTGTCGAATGAACGTGGCCTTTCCACAGGAACGCGAATTTAAACTACCGTAATTCAAGGGTGCATCTTGAATTTCTTGATAAAACACAGATGATTTGGAAGGAGGTTGTATCCGTTGAGTTCGACGAGTGACAGGTTCCCCTTTAATAAACTTCATAGTTTTTTCATAGGTTAAAGTGGTAGATACTTGCCAAAAAATAGGGTCTGGTAAAACTAAAAATTCTTGATTAGATTCTTTACAACGTTGCTTCATCATGCGCTCTAATTGCGGTAAAAGAAATGTGTATCCAGGTGTCCTAATTTTAATAGAACGGATGGGGTAACAGGTCAATTGATCATTAAAATAAAATTGTCCACAACACACGGTATACGCCTCGTCACCAAATATAAGCTTTTGTTTACATACGGAACATGTATGGTCATATGAATTTTTTTTGCGCCAAGCTTTCAATAAAGAAACGAGATTATCAGGACTTAGGACCTTGCTGTTAGGATCCAGTTCAAACATTGTGAAGCGATATTTTGATACAGCCATAACAAAGTATGTCCTCTTATCCAAGAAGAAGGAATGGTAGTCAATACTATGGTAATAACTTTAAAGATTTTTTACGGAATGATTTTGGACAGGAAATTTATGCGAAAGATCGAAATGGAAATGAATTGTATGCAAAAAACAAATATTGTTTATTCGCACGAGATATGAAGGGAGAGCCTTATTATGCAAAAGACAAATATGGAGATGAATATTACCCAATTGTTGGCAAAATATCCGCAACCATTATAGATCCAATTACAGAAACGGCAAAAGTGGCTTTATATGCGAATGGTAATCAACGTTATCCTATCGACAGCAATGGTAATGAATATTATTTGCACGAAAATGGTAAACCTTTCTTGTTACGGGACAAAAATGGCAATCCCTATTTAGCTAAAAGTCACAATGGTAATTGTTTAATTCCGTGGAATTTTACGGACAAATTTATAGACGAAAAACCTTTTTTATACAGTAAAGATGCCGTAGGAAATTCTGTTTACATCAACGAATCAAATGTCTCTCCTGTATGGCGAGCAATAATTAGATGCGTTTGTCACTTGAATATAATATGTCCTAATCTAAATGGATGTATAACTCAAATAAATTAAGCTATTATGGCTAGATCCAAATGACACTAATCAATGATCCGTGATACTATATATATATATAACCCCCCCCCCCAAAAAAAAAAAAAAAAAAAAAATTTTTTTTTTTTTTTTTCTTATCATCTTCTTATTTGATACACAATATAGCATGATAAGATTATCAAAGTTATATATGCTAAAATCAAAATGATATTCCAACGTGATAAATGTTCAACTAATATTGGTACATTCGGTTGTTGCCCAAATGGTAGTATTGGGTTTTCAGCTGGTAGTGGTGACGGTTTTTTTTCAGCTGGCCGTATTGGGTTTTCAGCTGGTAATATTGGGTTTTCAGATGGTAATATTGGGTTTTCAGATGGTAATATTGGGTTTTCAGATGGTAATATTGGGTTTTCAGATGGTAATACTTTCGGGTTTGGTATTAGTGACGGAATTGGTACCATTGGCTCGGGACATTTTAACGGTTTACTCCAGAGTCCAGTATTTAGACACTTTGATATAAAACGACTACCATCATTACATGTCACTGAAACTAGAGTATCCACTAAAAATATAGAATTTTCATCCCCCGGTTTGCTATATATATCTCCCCCACCTGGTATAAGTTTTGGTATTTCGCATGTAATCAGTTCGCAGGAAGGTTCAAAATTATTCCATTTTCCATTTATTCCGCAAGTTCGTGTTTCATTTCCAACAAGCTTATAACTTTTATTACATTTATATTTTGCAATCGAATCAACCACTCTTGTATTATAATTGACTGTACCATTTGCTGGATTTATTAATTCAGGACATTCAATTGGTTTACAACTTGGCCTTGTATGAGGTGACCAGTTTCCAGTCGCCGTGCAGAATATTGTATCTACACCTATCAATTTATAACCCCAATCACACTCGTATCTAACAGAATTAGGAAAAGTAAACAGTCCGCCAATACGCTGAGCATTATCCACCCAACCTGGATCACCACAAGATTTAGGATTGCAAAATGCATTTGTCCATGAATTGGTTCCGACACATTTCAATTCTCCAGATTTTACATATCCATTTTTACAACTATAATTTATGGTAGTGTTTATGGGAAAGAATAATGATTCAATTTCTCTATCATCATCAAATTTCAATTCTCCATTTACAACTTCAGGAAGGTTTCTACACACATCCATATTTACTTGTAACATACATTATTTTTGATAACAATTTTATACATAAAACAAACAGGACAATAACCATTTTGTGTGTGTCCTCAACTTATATATTTTTGCCGTTCTGATGAAAATTGCTTATATATTTTTGCCGTTCTGATGAAAATTGCTTATATTTTTGCCGTTCTGATGAAAATTGCTTATATATTTTTGCCGTTCTGATGAAAATTGCTTATATATTTTGCCGTTCTGATGAAAATTGCTTATATATTTTACCGTTCTGATGAAAATCACCTGCTTATACATTTTGCAGCTGCTTATATTATTTTACAGGTCTAGTACAAGTTTAAAGTTTTCAGAGTACATAAAACTTTCTATCCATTTCACTTTAAACTTTTCGTGGGGACTTTTAAAGTTTACGAGATAAAATTGAAAAAGTTTAAAGTTTACAGGTACATTTTTCTCTGGTACACCTGTCACTTTAAACTTTTCAAAATTTTCCCCGGAAACTTTAAAAGTCCTTACCAAAAGTTTAAAGTAAACATGGATAAAAATGCAACATGTAATCAGAAACTTTAAATCTTTTTTAACAAGTTCCCTGTTTTGAATTTCCGTGTCAACGTTTAGTTTTCAAACATTTTTTTTTTGAATACTGGGTACCGCTTCGTATTGTAAATCACACTTGAAAAATCGAGCATCTTCTTGAACCAAATTAACAGATTTTGGGATGGCCAAAGAGGGTAATTTTAAATCGGGAACACGATCTCCATCTTCAAAAAACTTTTCTTCAAAACAACTCGCTAATCCATTACCACGCAAGCCATTAATTAATTCCATGTTTCCTGTTCGCATACCACCTCCCCGGCTTCGACCCTTCACAGGTTGACCCAATACCTTATCCAATATACATTTCTTGGGAGCATACAAATGCTCTGAACTCCAGTAGGCAATGGGAAAATAAAATATCGATGCGTAATATGCTTTGCCGCCAGGCATGATCTCGCCATCGCTGTTACGGACTATTTGTGCATCCTTTCCATTACCATAAAAATAACCTTCCTTTATTTGTCCCGCAGTCATTCGGAAAAGGAGATAGGGGTTGACAACTAAATCTGGTTGAACAGTTTCGTCCAAAGTTAACATTTTTTCCATAACACGAATAACGCCATTTTGTCCATGAAAAGTGCATAATTTGTCTCCTGTACTCGACCTGTGCTCTTGTTCTACACATATTGTCAATTTATCCTTTGACACAAAATGTTGCAGGACCCGAAAGGGTGGTTTTAAGAAATGAATATCATGTTCACATGGCGATTTAGAAATTACCCGAGCTTGTAAGGAATAAGGTTCCAACTTTAGAGGTTGATCACTGACTAGCGTCCCTAAAAAGTTTGTATCGTCGGGATCTCCTCGTACAGGATAAAACCGAGCCCATCCAGTTGTAATTATTGTAAATCGCAAGGTATAAAAACGACAGCAATCAAAAGCCCGAACGGAGAACCTCTGTACAATACAATCTTCTTGGGTGCATCCTAAAAAACTGGCATAGGTTACCGTGACACGGGGAACGCGTAAAATAAAATGTTCCGATATCCCATCGTCTTTTTCTGGTGGTAAAACGACTTGATGGTAGGTTGTCGGAGTTGGTACATAAGCAGAAATGGTATCCATAAAATAGAATACGTACCGTGGATTGGTAGCCAATATAGCATTTTTGAGAGCATTGAAAGCCAAAATATTTTTGGGAAATGCATTATTGCGAAAGAAGGGATTTAAATCCACATGGTAACTGGTAATATAGGGGAATCCAAATTTTGCCACAAGTTGTGTCTGGGTATCAAACCCCCACCATCGTTTTGCCCAATACATTTCATCATAAGGAGTGACCCAAATATCCATCATGGGTTTCATAATGAGGCCTACTTTGTACCGAATCATAATGAATTGATTCCGTTGGTAACATTCAATGGTTTTAAAAGTACGTTTCAAATGCAACAGGTCTACACGATAGAAACTGGCCTCTGTCACAGGGATACAGGCTTCATTCACGACCACGTAATAAGTACTTGTCGAATCATATTGTAAAGGAAGTTCGTTCCAGAACGGAGTATGGTCCTGCTGAAACACGGGATCGAGATTATCACAAGTCGATACAATGGTATCTCGCACCATCATGGTCGTTCTTCCAACATTTTTTGTTTCAAAGCATCCCAAAATACAAAAATACCCTACATAACTAGGATGATAGGCAGATATTGAACCCATTTTGACTTTTTTAGATAATTGCCGAATAACCAAGTAAAGCAGATATGGATTGAGCGGGTAAGTTTGCATATTGACCTCTCGGTAACATCCAATATTTTTTTCTGCATAAACTTCTCCGTTGGCGCCAATTTCTCGATGGGATTCTTTGGGGGCGCTCGTCATTTTCCCAGCTGATTGACCTTCTTTAAAATATTCTGTTTTTCGCGACAAGACATGCAAAAGGCAACCTGTTTCGATTGATTTTCGCACCAGAGACGCTTTTGATTTCACCAATACCCATTTCTTTCCCCGATCTTTGGGCGTCATTTTATCTTCTGATAATCGTAAAGGACCATAAAGATATTTGATAAATAGTTTAACGAACAAATGTCCCGGACTCACAACCATTTTATTGCCAAGATGATCAATGTCAAACATGTCATTTCTATAAACGTGAGCCATGTAGGCTGCCAAATTGGTGTGATGGGGGCAGTGATCAAAAAATTTCGTATCATCTTGAGATTCTGTTCCATCATTATGTACAATCACTACTTGTCCGCATCGTTTATCTTCTGTATCGGCCACATAATAAGTTAATTTCTTGCCTCGATCAAGGTTATCGTAGGTGTAAACCCGCACAATTTTATTTTGAATAACATGCGTATTTGTGGGATCATTTGTATAAAAGTACGGAACATGTCGCAAGAATCCGTTAATGATAAAAAACCCTTGTCCAATGTCCACGTCTTGGAAGGGATGGGAAGATGTAACGGGTACTGATTCCGGAAAAGACCGAATACCTTGATATCGAATAGCCAAATCTAAAGCCGATCCAATCATAATGGGAAAGACATCTTTCAAAATGTTTTTTGATTTGCAAAACACAGAACACGTATATGTGGTTTTTTGTAAAATATGATCATGGATATCATCAGGACCTTCATAAATTAAATGGCAATTTAGCCGTTTATGCAAAAATTGTATAAACTTGTCGACATGGTTGTTGTAGTTATCAAAAATGGGTTTAGTCATAGCCGGTACGTTGAGACGTGGAATATTTGGCGCGCAATCCATGGACTCTATCTTCAAAGGTTTTGTTATAAACAACTTTATAATTATGTAGAGTATAAATGCAAAAAGAAATTGTCAGCGTAACAATGAATAAGCAATACAATTGTATGTTATAGACGTACTGAGAATGCAACTGGTGATAACTTCCAAACACAGCACGAAAAAATGAATGAAACGTCATTACTTGAAGCTTTATATACTATAATATACTACAAAAAAAAAAAAAAAGTTTTTTTTTTTTTTTTTTAAATAATATAATATTAATCCTTTATTCCAACTTAAAAGTAAACTCTTCCACATTGTTGACACTTTCCACTTGTCTTTTCTTGTTAATGTTATCCGGTAATGCATTTATCACTTCACATTCCTCCCGGATACGCTTCTCAACCGTATTACAACGGTCATTTATTTCATCCATTATAGGTTTTGCAACTTCGAACGTATCGGACACTTTGGTACCATATTCAGGCAAACAAAATGGTGTATTATTGACTAATTCTTCAAATTGTTCATCCTGTTTCACGGGTTTTATAGGATGCAGATCGCCCAAGTTGATTGATTTCGTGGTACAACACAATTTTGATTCCTGGAATGCAATCATATCCTGTACTCTACCACCTATACGGTACCATCTTTCATTTTCATAAGTAAAATCGTAACGTGTATCCAATTTCAAATTCAATAAAGCTACAAAAGTTTGCGGAAACATTTCAACCATATGAGATAGAAAACGATTAACAATGTTTTTTCCGTCAAAAATTTTGGTATCAGAAATGCAGGGTTGATACATTTTAGTGTTTACCGTATAACCATTCTCGTTAAACTTTGCGCAATACTCTTTGCATAAAGTACAACTTAGGATGCCACATGGGTTAAATTGAAATTTCAATTCCTTTGAAATACGAATGTTGGAACCTAAGTCACTAGTCATAGCTCCGGCAATTTTTTGCAAAGGTTTTACACCAATGGCATGAATGAATATTTTACCATCTTGAAGTGATTTTGAAATTCGACACTGGGCAGCCACTAGAACATTAAAGTTTCCTTGTTTTAAACATTGATAATTGTAATGCTCTGATCGGCTGTAAGATTCACGAAACAAAATTTTTGCATTTTGTTTAAAGTCTTGATATACCAGGTTATTTTCCAGGTTCTGTTCCCAGTCTCGATGAATAAGATTCAAAGCTTCTGGCTCATAATACGCCAAGTCTGATGCAGCAGACTTCAATAAAGGATTTTTCAACACTTGCTCCAAAAGGATTGAATAAGAATCCATGGTCCCTTGATTATTCCAAAAAAAATAGCAACTAGACAATTCAAACCAGCAGTGTTGAACAAAAGGAAGTTAAATGAAAACCAACATGAGCGGGGCTTTATATATGTTAAGAAATTAACAAAAAAAAAAAAAAAAAAAAAAAATTTTTTTTTTTTTTTTTACTTACTATATGATCAGCTATTATCCACTATGACTATCAACTATTTATCCTACCATATGATCAGCTTCATGACCCGTTGGGTAATCGACTTCGTACAATTCTTCCAATCTTTTTTTCCAGTCTACTTTGTGGAACAATAACGTTGGGATGCATATACCGCTCCCTACATCAACGAAACTGTTACCCAATTCCATCTGCTTAATGTTCCATTCTATGTCAGACAATTCCAATAATGAGGGATCTTTTTCGAAATGCAACTTGTATCCTCCTATGAGATTCATGTAGGCCGAGCTCTCGCTCTCCTTGTCCATCCTGACAGGTTTCCAATCCTTTGCCACGGGTAAAGGCAACTTTAAAAGACTGTCTTTAAAACGATTTGTCCAAATCGTAATCTTTGATCTTTTGAAATGGAATTCTAAAAGTCCATCCTCTACAGTGGTCCCAACACATGCGGAATGTGTCCAATGTAATTGATTACAAGTCGGTCTATCGAAAATGATTTCATCCGATCGAAAAAGGCAACTCGATGCTCTACTGCCCAAAGATCCCATTATATAATTTAATTGACTCCACGACTTGATAGGTTCGATTTCATCTATGTATTTAACATGTTTCAAGAAACCTTCGTCTTCAACAGCCAAAATCATGTGCATATGATAATCTAGAGTAAAGTATTTTATCAAATTCCCTTGGTATACTAAATCCTTAACAGTGGTACACTTACACGAAAAAGGTAATTCGATAATGTGATCTTTGTATATTTTTATTTCGTTCATAAACGGAATTTGATTAGTTATCTTGACGTGGAACCATTTGGCATTCAAAATCATAAATTTTTGCACAAAAAAAACGGCTCGACCGTCGTTTCCTTGAAAATCTAATTCGTTCGGATGCTTAGCTGAATCCCACCAACTAGGGAGGGGGCGTCCCAAATCATTCGCTCTTCTAATGTGACCCCAATCAGAAAACAATGCCATCTGGAACAATAGCTGGGATCTGCGAGCAGACAAAATACGAAACTTTTTTCAAGTTTCAAGGGAGTTTACAAATTGTGAGGAGCAAATGTAATTAACAAAAGCAATCTGAACAACCCGAACTACAGCTCGCTTTTATATAGTCCAAGACGACAAAAAAAAAAAAAAAAAAAATTTCATCTATTTTATTATTATTTCCCTTCTTTCTCATTTGTATGGTGAAATACAAGTTCTGTATCTTCCCTTTCAACCAAATTCTTTCCCGGATTAGCCAAGGATACTAAAATTGTCACCACGTATTCACTCATGGCTTTTATTTGTTGTGTCATTCTACTGTAGAGCGGGTTAGGGATTTGTATTGTTTCCTGCTTTTCCACAATTTCTTGGATGCAGTACAACAAACATTGCATTTCCAGCATAGATTTATCATCTTCGGCTTTGGCATAATTTTGATATAATTCGTAGGCCTTGTTAAGCTGGTTGGGTGCAACAACATTTGCCAAAGTAGGGCTGATTACCTTTTCATGAACATATCGACCCATTAACCCATAAATCATATCAAATACGGCATGAAACGCTTTTATTTGATTTACTCTCATTTGAGAATTGATAACACTTTTAGCAGCTGTAAATGTGTATTCAAATCCGTTATCGCCACCCATCTCCGTTACAATTTTGACTAAATCTTTCCCCATTGGGACCTCATCCATTAATTTTTGCATATAGACGGTAAAATATTGTTTTTGGGTTTCAAATAATCGTTTCGAGATGTGATCGTTAAACTCATTATCATCTTTTAATAAATTGCTTTGCAAATCCTGCAATATTTCTAAATCATTGACTTCCTCATTCCTGGATTTTGATGAAGGAGGTTCTTCCACATCTTCCTGATCATGAGACCGTTTCATCTTATTCCTTTTTTATTCCTATAGTATCACAGGTGCATTGTTTGCCGCCTTTGTATATAAATCTAAATTGTATCCATCTATGGTGTCTAGCATCCAACGGTCGTGTTTGTATTCCATATGCAACCCATTCGTACGGAATAGCTGTGGATAATACTTGTAAATTAAGAGGTTTGGTTGCATTACAACTTTATTCGAAAACATTTTGTCAATTTGAGGATTCTTGCGTATATACTCTGGCTCAATACGGCAGACAGGAAACCTATACATCTGATCATAAGCTATTGTATGAGGATCGCGCCATGGCATATCAAATGACATTGCATTTTTACACGTAGGTACATAATAAACGCGTTGGTAAACTTTTTCGTGACATCGCTTAATGAACCATAACGCATCTGATTTGCAAAAGCGTATTCTAGCCCCAAACACTTCTTTTTCCATTATGTATTGCATATAAGAATGGGTCCATTTCTGTCCAACAAAAAAGTGGTCGTCATTGACAAGATCTCTCAGAACTGGTTGCAACTTGGGGGGGTGAATAAATTCAAAAGTTTGGAAATCGGTAGGTTTCAATTGTTTCTTAAAGTCGGTGAAAGGAATGTGCAGTCTTTTACCCAGAACCTTAAACATGATGAAAGAAATGGGCGGTCTTTTTCCAAGGTAATAATAGGTGACTAACTTCGCATGAATGGGTACTCTCAGTTCATCTTCATAGATACTAGCACATGCATCGTATCCTTCTGTCTGAAGGTACGGTCCCGCATTCAAATTCACACCAAATAATCCGTAACGTGGATCACACACACATCCAAAATCTTTTACGTATCGCCCATGTTTCAAAGGTTTTCCTGTGAATGCATCAAACGTGCAGGGTCTTTTTAAACATTTGACATTGTTCCATTTTTTGAGATAATCTGGATGAAATAAATCGCTGGCTTCAGTACTTTTCCCATCAATCTCTTCAGATTGGCAAGGTAGCGCAGCAACTGGCGCTTTTATGCAGGTATGGTTGGGTCCTTTCCAATATCCAGGATCACATTTACAATCTTGCGTCAAAGAATTAAAGGTACCGTGTGGTGTACAAGCCACGAGAAGGTTACAATCACCTCCAAAATAAGGTTGATCGAAAATATGGGTGTCCTTACATTTGCAAAGGGCGAATTGACCCCCCTGATAATTATAGGCTATCCACTCTCCTTTTATAGAATTGCAAGTACCCCCCCTTATAAATTTAGGGATGCAGATGTTTCCCAGACAAATATGATTGGATGGGCATTCGTTATTGTGTTGACAAGAATCGGGTTTTCCTGCTTCAGAAACTAAATCTTTTAAAGTGGGCCACCGATCAATAGACGGCTGAGCTGTTGCTGTCAAGATGTGGAAAAAGATGAGTGAGAGGTACATAAACAAAAGTATCCAGTAGAAGATCGGCATGCTTTAGTAAATGTGATCAAGTTTAAAAGTACCGTCCCGATAAGACAGTCCATAAGAAGCTTGAGCCGCATTATATTGTTTTAGTAGTTGCAAATATTTTTGTTTAGTTTGAAGGTTTCGAATGTCTAAAAGCAAACGATGAACACTATACATCTTGATTTACAGGTTCTAAAGGATATTCAATACGGGGTAAGGTATCGAAACTAAATTCTATATTCTGGAGGGGCAAGAGAGCCGAATTTTGAAATACAATCATTTCCTTGATTTGTACACCAATTTTAAAGGCGTCGTCTCCAAACGTGGTCCTACTCATAATTTGCATGTGAAAGATGGCCAAAAAATTTTTCATCGTGAGCATGGACTGCTGGAGGGGATGAGTAAAATCGTGTCTTATATGTTGCCCGTCAAAGACCCGCAGACTTTGAACGCACCAATTTCTAGGTAGAAAAGGTACTTTAAATTTCTCATGAAAATGGGTACAAGCGTGACAGAATCTAGGTTCGCACAGCTTGACAAAGAATCGCCCTCCGTCGTGAATCTTCCATTGGGGGGATTCTTGCATGGATAAAGCAATATCATATAAAGGTTGGCACTGTCGCGAGACAATAGAAAAATCATTATTTTCTCCTTGGACCAGAGAAAATTCCCCAGCCACGATAATATTGTACTGTTCGTCGCTGTTGACAATATTACGCACAAAGGCTTTTTCATTCGCACAGGAATGTCCCTTGGAATATTTTACCTTATTCTGGACATGAAGCGTATAAATGGGATGTTGAGACAAAATATTTTTCCAGTCGGGAACAACCAAGTTGAGAGCATACGTACGTTTCTCCAAATCCTGAACAGCTTCGTTTAAGGTTGGGCATTGTAAAATTTGATGCACAAGAGTCTCCATACCTTTGTTATTGGAAGAAACAAATCAATATTTGCAAACAGCAGTCAAAGAGGAAATGAATGTCGGAACGAATATCCCAGCCCTTTTATAGGAAAAAATTTTAGGAAAAAAAAAAAAAAAAAAAAATTTTTTTTTTTTTTTTTTTTTAAGCATTTTCAAGCATTTTCAAAATGCAATAGTAGGAAAAATAAACCTGTAACCCATATGTGAATCCAATTAATGTACATCAATATTAGGCATATTGCTATAAAGATGATACAACCATGTATCCAATTTTCTATTCGCCCACTGTCCTTTTGCTGTTGATAATCAAATTTTGTTAACACGTCTTTGGGTGTTACCTTTAATGCTTCCACATACTCGTTTATTTTTTCAGCCATATGACCGTACACCTCAGATTGGTCCTCCACTTCCAGAATATCATTATCCCATATAAATTCAGGTGTTATCTCAGGATGCAAGCCGAGTTCTTGAAAGTATTGATGATCCAATTCCGTGTTGATAGTATCCAACATTTCTTTTGTCAAGACAGTATTGAATTCATAAGGGTCAAGAGCATCCAAAACATCTGACACTAAACTGTATAAGGAGTATATATCACCCACGACTGGAATAACAGAACCCAGCCTCAAAGAAACTTTTGCAAGAGTTTGGAAAACTTGTTTTTTGACTAATGAAGACAAAGCCGTCTTTACGCCAATATTATTAATTGTTGATGTCAAAAGTTTTGGTACCTTTTTCTTTAATATATTTTTCACAGCCTTTGTACCCAACTCCACACCAGTATCTGCTGCTATACCAACGGCCACTGAAGTGATCAATTCTTCTCCTGGATTTTCATCTTTTAATAAAGGTTCATCTAAAGCCCTTTTTCTTCTAATGGGATTGTAATTTATAAGTTCAACAGGTATTTCGGGAGGAGGTTGAAAATTATGCTTTTGCACTTTTGTAGCTTGGGCACTGCGAATGACCGTTTTACCGAAAAAAAACTCCCCCACCTTTTGCCCAAAACTTATTTTGCAGTCAATATTATTGGAATCATAGTCTAACCCATATGCTTGACAATATTCCTTAGTCAGTTGCAACTGACCATTTACTAATTCAATACCAGAATGAAACTGTCTTCGGTATTCTCGTCCAAAAATTTGTTCTGGAAACAAAGCTAAAATCTTTTTTCTAGGGTTTACAAGTTGACATGTACCATTATACCATCTCGTATCTATAGATTTATCACCATCATATCTTTTACAAGCATGCTGGCAAGCGATAATATAACTCTGACCTATTGGAACCCACTGTGGCATATCATCAGCAGTACAAGGCACAAGTTTCTCTTTATAAGGGAAACAAGCAAGTCGGTTACATCCGACTTTGTCAAATTTAAGTTTTGTAACCACAATACACTTATCAGCTATGGACGGAGGAACGTAATAGTCTTTGGATGTGGCTGGGCGTGTTTCAATTACGGTATTTGTAAAAATTTCAGGGTACAAGTTTTTATAAAAATTTAATAAAAAAACTTTGGTAGATTCATAGGCATATCGTTTGGCATGCTTCAATTGATGTTTCTCCATTATGGACTTGTCTTTTCGACGTATACACAAGATGAAACATAGTACTTATGAAATACTGATAAGAGCCCATTTGGGGAATGTAGACAAAGCCAGATTAGAGAAAGCAGCAGAAACAGAAACAGATCCTTTTATTGTTTATATGATCCAAATAATTCTTGGAAATGCCCAACCGTATTTACTCTGGGATGTCAAACCTTTTACTACAGAATTTCGATCAGTACCAGCTCGTGAACGGTTAGAAGAGACAATCATAACATTTCTGCTACGCATTGCTGGTGTCATCAAAGGACAAATATACTTGCGATCCTTCCAAAAACCAGCATCTCATAAAGCAATTTTTGCATGGGTAAACATTTTTCAAAAACTAACATATGCCGTATTGTCTCTTGCATATAATGTCACATGGAAAGATTCAGATCATTTAAAATTGATGGAGATATCTTTGGATATTTTGGAAAATGGGAACAGTTTATGTATAAGGGAACTTATGCAGAATTTGCAAATCCCTCTTGCTCAACCAGACACTTTGTATCCTGCAGAAAAATTGAGTGTTTTGATGCTATTTTTAAGAGTTCCTCAACATGGTTCATTTACTTGGCGTTTACTACATTGGATGGCAGAGGCGATACATTTACGAAAAAATCAACAAGAATCGAAAAAAATATGGCGAGAGTTTGTGGTAGGACCTTTTTATCGAATGCTAAGCTGTGGGGAATGCATGTACCACTTTAGTCAAATGACAGAAAAAATGAAACAACGGTTGATGAATGAGGAAGAGGACTATCCCAAATTATGGTTTGATATGCATAATATGGTTCACGCGCAAAGAAGAGAACAATATAAGGAGTATGCTAATGACCCAGATTATACAGAAGAAGCATATCAATTGGATGCTGAATATATGCGGAAAGGACTTTTAGGTTCTTCCAACACGGAACCATAAAAAATGTACAAGCAGTTAGGTATGAGTACTATTATAAACAATTTATAAAACAAGTAGGATGAGGCCCAACATTAGATGGTTCGAAGTTCCCCCTTTTGAGTTCGCAGATGACTTTCATGACTCTTGCCAATTCGTAGTGCATAAAAGTAACAGTGGGGAGTACTATTTTTGGAGTTATCCCATTTTATATTGTTTACATCCCGAATCTAAGCCCCCATATAGAGACGTTTTAAACAAACTTGTGCCCGAAAACGAACAACATAGTATTTTACCAGTAGCGTCAGGTGTTTACTTGAAAGAAGATACAGTTCGTGAATTGGCAAAAGACAATCAACCCTATTTAGATTGGTTTAATAATTTTATGGATAATTGCAAAGGAGATAGTCCAAATACACGTCGTTGTCCATATTAAAGAAAATAATCCCAATATACATTGGGAATCTTAACATGTTTATAAAATTTTTCAACCACTCGTTTCGATATTAGTAAGTTCTCCCGAATAATGGCTTTATCCCGATCCGTAATAGCAATATTTACTGTAACCTTACTACAAATTTCTCGACCCGTCAAAATTTTTAGGTATGCTTCATGCGCGGTTTTGGATCCCGTAACATCCAACAATATCGCCTTATCACTTGGAACGTGTAATTTTGTATGAAAAATGGGAGGATCAATTGTTTTGTATTTCTGGAGATCCGGTTGTAGGGGTGGTTGAGACCTTGACAAATGCAAAAGGTAAAGTTTGGCATAATCTGGTATGTTGAAACTCACGTGACTACTCATCACGATCAAATGTTGAACATTAAGAGGTTTCTGCACCGTATATCCAAAATAGGGTTCCATAACAATCAAAAAATCCACAGGTTCCTCGTTGTCACATTGATAACTGGAAGGTATTGTCCAGTCATCAATTTTAAATTGGCAAATTATTTTAACATTTTCGTCATAATTGAAGCACATGTCCAAAAAGTACGTTAATAGAAAGGGTTGTCTTCCCAAATTCCCAAATACTACACATATGGGATGTTTCCGCCAAGACGCAACCAACTGCCGGACATTATCCAATTCCCTATGGCTACTACGACACACAAAGGTTTCCATGTTTTTTCTATTGTTAGATTCTCGAAAAATATAGGACTCCATAAGTCTGGATTCGGAATCAGGAAACTCGAAAACGGTACTCTTGTCGTCAAAAGAAACTGTAGCCATCTTGTAATTATGCGTAGTAGGAACTCTTAGCGGGTTTTCCCATATATTTGTGCTTTGCACACATACGTTGAAATACGGAAGGTGTAATTGCTACGTATTTTCCGACAGACAAAGCAAATTTATCCCCTTGAATTTCAGGAACGGAAGATTTCCACCAAACGAGTGACCAATTATCAGTAATGGATTCTGCCCAAAACGACTTTTTATCAGTTGGCAATGAGCGAGTACATATGAGTCCGCCGTAACTACCAAAATAACAATCTGGGTTGATGAGCACGAAATTGGGATCCAATGAATCAAGTTGTCCAACATTCAAATCTCTAAACCGTTCAAGTAATTCTCCAATAGATTTATAAGGAACATGTATAAATGACATGAAGCAATCCAATTCGATAACTTTACCTAGATGCAATAATCGGTAGAATGAATAATTTGCTATACTGGCCAAATATATAAGCAACTTGTCGAATGAAAAAAAAAAAAAAAAAAAAACTTCAAAATAGTTTATATGGATGCTGTTCAGCGTGCTTTGGATTCATCACGATCCTCTATTCTATTTGGTCCCTTGGGTTTACGTCCATCTTTGATTGAATATTATTTGAATACCCTACCCAACTTGATACCTCTTTCTTCCGATGAACCCCTGTTTTTATATAAAAGTCGCATATTGCACATTTGTATTGAACCTCCCTTTGGTGCGAAATTGTATCCTATATCTGGCAAATTGTTTTGACGAGTCACTTAAACTTGAAATGGGATCCACTAACGACACGTGTGGAAAACATTCACATTCCGTTTCGCCGCCTACCCATTCTCGTGACAGATTGCGAAGAGGAGGATATGATTTTGGACCTGTCGTCTAGCAACTTTACACACGAAGCCTTTTTAAATTTGTGTCAGTTTTTGGACAAATTACTTTCATCTTCCGAAACTTGTGAATGGTCATTAAAGTGTCCCGCAAAATTTTGTAAAAATTTACGTCAAATACTACCGAACTTGGGTGGCGGGCCTTATCAATCATACCTATTGACTATTTTTTGAGGCTATAGTAATTTGGGGGTGTACATCAGCCCACGATGGCATGTTGGCCAATCTTTTCAAGTCTGCTTCTAAAGGTTCATACCGTTTTGAACAATCCCAGAATAATTCTTTATGGCGAGCACAATAAACATGACATATATGTCTACATGAAAATACAAATGCCATGTGAGGTGATACGTCTTTCATACAACCCCCAACATTTAACGATGAGCAATGCGGCGTAGTGGATATTAATGGAATGCATGAATTAATGGAATGCAACAATTTTCCAATCTGAAAGCAACTATTATGACTACATACCAACTGCTACCAGTATATATATGTGAATAAATTTAAAAAAAAAAAAAATTAAAAAAATTTTTTTTTTTTTTTTTTTAAATTAATAATCATCATATAATATCTCGCATGTTTTGTACATTTCCTTGATATCTTTTTCAAAACTCCGAAACATTTTCAAAAGTTCTTCAAACTCATCATTACTGTCATTTCTTAAATGTATAACTGCTAAAATACCTCCCAAGCACATGCAAATGAACTTTGTTTCTTCCGACATCCTAATTAACCATGGTATTACAATTGATTTTACATGTACAGGTGTTCTTAGCATGACTTTTTCCTGACCCCGCAGAAAGCTCTTGATAGGATCCTCTTTTTGACATAATTCTTCCAGCAGCCTTTTCACTTTGATTCTACTCCACCATATTTCTGATACCGGATTTTCCACAAATAGCTTCACTCTTGTTAAAAAAAGTTCGTTATTCAGCAAATTTAAATCCTTTTGACTCAATATCACTGAACATAAGTGCATTTTCCACAAATATTTAGTTTTAGAATAATTTCCGTGTTCCAAGGCATTGTTGTCGATGCAATTCAAATTATTTGCAAAAGGGAAGATGTCGGACACTTCGGCATCGATCCAGTTACCTTTCCGATGAGCTGTCACCAAATCCAACAATCTTCTTTCTTTCATGTCCCTGGCTATTTTATTTGTAATCCATTTCATATGCGAAAATGCCAACAATATTGTCGTAAGGGTAAAGACTTCAGTAACAATGGGTAGTAAGGATATCTTCCAAGGCAAAACCTTCTGCATTCCCATGACCCACGCAACATTTACTATGGAAGATGTCAAGACCACCTGGGCAGTGGTTCGAGAAAGCAGCTTGACCATTTTCAGCGACTTTAACAACTCTTTACTCATCTCCCTAAATGACCGCCGAAATTCTCCCACTTCGAACAAAAATTTCTCCATGACATTCTTATAGGCATTTTCCAGGCCTTTTATTTTTTGCTCAGCAAACATGTCTTCCGTGGGAGAACGACTGAGCAACTCCACGCACATATTTGACAGTTTCACAGGGTCCCATTTTTCATTATTTGCATATAAGGAGATTTTTTGATATAATTCTCGGTTCTCTGAAAGTTCCTGTCTGATATCCATTCTAAGACTTTTCGAGAAATGAATAAGGCATGGTACTTAAAAGCTTTATACAATAGGAAAAAAAAAATTTTTTTTTTTTTTTTTTTTTTTTTTTTTTTTTAATGAAAATGGAAACTTGGGACTAAAGAAAATGATCTGTTGTAATTCCAAATAAAATGTTGAAGCCAGGAATCTCGTATGAATTGAAAAAAATCTTTTGAATTGGACAATATTCAGTATTATTTCTTATATAGTTAAAAATATATTGATGTTAATATGCGAATTGAAGGTCATTGAAAATGGGGAACTTGGGACTAAAAAGAAGGATCGATAGTAATTCCAAATGAAGTGTTGAAGCCTGGAATCTCGTATGAGTTGAAAAAATCTTTTAAATTAGACAATATCCAGTATTATAATTTCTTATATAGTTAAAAATACATTGATGTTAATATGCGAATTGAAGATCATTGAAAATGAAAACTCGAGACTAAAAGAAGGATCAGTTATGATTCCAAATGAAAAGCCTGGAATCTCATATGAGTTGAAAAAATCTTTTTAATTGGACAATATTCAGTATTATTTCTTATATAGTTAAAAATAAATTGATGTTAATATGCGAATTGAAGGTCATTGAAAATGAGAACTCGGGACAAAAAGAAGGATCTGTTGTGATTCCAAATGAAATATTTAAGCCTGGAATCTCGTATGAGTTGCCCTACATGTGGGATGTAACCAAACACTTACAGTCTCAACGAAATTACATGCA
Organism: Dolomedes plantarius; assembly: GCA_907164885.2. Lineage (NCBI taxonomy): Eukaryota > Metazoa > Arthropoda > Arachnida > Araneae > Dolomedidae > Dolomedes > Dolomedes plantarius. The sequence goes on along the minus strand of OU015494.1, from coordinate 82,459,811 downwards.
TTGTACGATTTACTTACATTTGTGCAAATGATGTGAAACTACCACTTCAACTGTTTACCAGATATTTCTGGTAATCTTGTAGAGTTATATCTATGATGCATCCATGTACCTATAATGTAATCAAGAAATATCACTTATAATTTCGTTAAGACTGTAGTCTTAACGAAACTATAAATGATATATCTTCATACCTTTGATTTTTTATTTGTAATTTGCATATCTCCTGTATTGTATAATCTAGAATCAAGATTGCCTATCAAATTTTCTCACTATAAAACTACTGTTACTTCCCTCTTTTTTTCTTTTTTTTTTCAAACTAAAACAGGTTTCTTTGAACTTTTATAAACATAATTCTTAAAACATAGGTGCCATATAAAATATTCAAGGTACCAGATATTTCTGGTACCTTTGGAGCATTATATCTGAGATGTAACCAAACACTTACAGTCCCAACGAAATTACATGCATTGCACGTTTTACTTACATTTGTGGAAATGATGTAAAACTAGCACTTCAACTGTTTACCAGATATTTCTGGTAATCTTGTAGAGTTATATCTATGATGTAACCAAGCACTTACAGTCTTAACGAAATTATAAGAGATATTTCTTCATACCTTTTTCTACAATATATGATTTTAAAAATAATTTTTTTGTCCAAAGCCATTATGTACGAAGACTTTCTTGTCGTTCGCGTCTTTGTATCAATTTTTACTATTCCTTTTAAATTTCTCTGAATAATCTTAATAATTTGACATCCAAGGATGCTTCAAAATCTCTTTCAAAGTGGGTCTGTCGAAAGCACGAACAGAGAGACATTTGTGGATCAAGTTTTGACATTCAGGTGATAAGTTTTTCTTGAACTTGACATCAGCTTTCAGAATTGATTCATCATCCTCAAAGGGTATGTTTCCACATACCATATCATACAGCAAAATTCCAAGGGACCAGACAGTTGCAGCATGACCGTTGTAACATTTGTTGCGAATCCACTCTGGTGGACTGTATTCACGAGTACCGTGGAATTCTGTGTAAGGAGTATCCTTGAGGAAAGCCCCCGATCCGAAATCGACAATCCTTATGGTCAAATTCTTAAGGTCGACCAGAATGTTTTCGTCTTTTATGTCCCTATGAATAACTCCAGATTTATGGCATTCGATAATGGACTTGACCAACTGATGGAAGAACACACGAGACAATTTTTCTTCGAGGAATACTTTCTCGGAGATGTAGTCATAAAGATCCTTCACGACCTCGGGACGCTCCATCACAATAATATACGAGTCAAAACATTCGAAGTAATCTAAAAGCTTGATGACCCCCTTAACGTGCCTAACCTTCTTCAAGAGACAGATTTCCAAGGGCACTGATTGCTCCCAATCTATCACATTTTTCCTTAAAACATGTTTGATGGCAACAGGTAAATTGTCTCTTAACCTCATTCCAGCGTAAACAGATCCGAAACCACCTTTACCAAGCAAGGGGCCGACTCTGTAATGTTTTTTATCAAGGAACTCTTGAACGCAACGAACGATTGTTGACATACTGAGAGCAGGAACCGATCGCACTGCAGAAATGAGCAAAGTTTACATCCGTAAAACTTTATATATACTTTTTTTTTTTTTTTTTTTTTATAACTACATAGCAAACCATGTGAATCCTGCTTCCAATTTTTTTTTCACGACTTCCTTTATCACCTTATTCGACCAAATTCCCATGTATTCCGTGTACAAGTTAGTTTTTCCATGGGATGCTTCGACGATAGCTTCGTTAATTCTGAGCGGGGTCACCGACATTTGAGTCATGTACCTGACTGCCATGACGTGATAAAACATGGGGTCGAACAATACCTTTTTGTTCAAACTGTTCTCGTCTTCAGACATTTTGTATGCCAAATGTTCTATATAATTTTTATAAGAATTTCCGAATCCGTCGACGGCAAAAATGCGATTCAGCTCCTTTCGTTGTTCGGGACAATTAGCAAATTTACGATCTACTATCTCAATAAATTGAACGAGTTGCTCTCGATCGTGATAATCGACCCCTAAAAAGTTTTGCAATGCCAATTTTTCTTGGTTTTCAAGAGATATTCCTTCAAAAACATTTTTAATCGCCATCATACATTGAGGATGAACAAACGTTTGGTTTTGAAGAGAGTACAAGTCTTTCAGGTCGAATCCTAGTAGAGGTAATATGAAATATTGAAGAAATCTCAGCTTCAACGCTCTCAGCGTCAAATAATCCCAAACTGCCGATGCGAAGTATATCTCAAAATGGAACATTTTTCTCCTTGAATAAAATCGATGCGTTCAGGGCAATCAAAATGGATTTTTTTTATTACAAAAAGAATCCAGAACAATGTTAGAACCACTATAAGAAATGACTCCGTACTAAATGCTACAACTATATATAGGTATATCCTTTAAAAAAAAAAAAAAAAAAAAAAAAAAAAAAAAAAAAAAAAATATATTTTTTTTTTAATCCTTATTCATCTTTCGAAAGATCGCACGGGGTAGATTCTTCTCCTCTACTTATTTTGCAAGGCGTACCTTCTTCATCCCCACATCTTTTTTCCCCTCTTTTTTCTCCTCGCCACTTTACACATTTAAACACTTCATGTATATGGCCACTCGACATTTTTGACAAGTAAATATCCACGCATTTCGCATAGACTTCTTCCCGTAAGTGCTCATGGAATTCCTCCATTTCTTCTAGCTGAGGTAATTCCACTTTCAATTCTTTCCTGAGGATGTTACACAATATCTGATGCACGCATTTGGTCGGTTGTTCCACTCTAGCAATTTTCATTTCGTCATACATTTGTCTAACAGCTTGAGCGTGATTACGTTTATAGTCGGGGTCGTCATCGAAATAGCTCTTCTTTTCCGTGTCGGGAAACTTTAGGTTTGGTAAATAATGTTTATAATCAAAATTGGGTCCATTCGATATATTGCCCATGAGTCCGTCCACTGCAAGCAATCGTTCCACATTTGGATTCTGTTGGGCCAACTGTTTAATCAAACGAAGTAATTTTTCTGTACGAACAAATCCTTGGACTAAAAGAGCTTCCACGTCCTCATCTCCATTCATTAGCTGTTTGGCAATTTCTGGGTGTACAAATGTATGCGTCTTAAAAATATTAATTACTTGATTAAACCGTAATCCAAGTTTGTCCATGAGTTCTCCAACGAGCTGCAAATTGCGCGTTCTCTGGGTCACCAGATCATGTCCCTTACTCGTATTTACATTACCAGTCATTGTTATAAACTCGAAACAAAATGATTTTAACTGGTCGGAAAAGTCTGAATTATCCATCTTTATTCTTCATCATTCGTGAGGAGCAACTCGATTGCTTCCTTCACGTGATTTTGCAAATGGGGGTTGGCAGCCAAAAACATGCGTAAGGTATCCAATGTCCACAATATTTTTTCTTCTTTAACCAATTTTCCTTCAACCATTTGTACTTCAGCCTTTTTTTCTTTATCGAAATGAGCTACGCACTCCACACATTTTCGAACTGTTTCGTGAATATATTTAGCCTTCTTAAAGGCTCCTTTCTGTGGCATTCCAGTCTTGCGATCAATATTCATTAGTATATGGGCCGTCGCCATGGTAAATCCCAGTTGATCGATATGATCGTTAAATAAAACGGCGGGGAACATTTGTTGAACTGCGATTTGAATGACGCTAGCCTCCACATTCGGGACGTAAAACTTTTCCCCTACTAATTTTATTAATTGCAAGTAAGGATGCCAGAAAGCAGATAAACTTTCGGCTGCATTTCCTTGGCGTATTTGTTGCATGGTTCTATACATAGGCATGTGGTTCCTGCGTGTGACTTCTGTATCCAATAAACGTACCATCGCTTTTACAAATATACATCCCTCGTATCTTTTCCAAAAATATTGTACTCGACAAATGCGTGCCATGAAATCTAACACCCAATTTCCTACCATATCCAAATTATTGGAACAACTATAAGAAGCTACCATGGCATGAATGACATCAAACGCAATAGAATATATACCAAATACTTTACGTATAGCATTGGAGTGTTGCAATTGAAGATAAAGTTCTTTGGCTAAATTTTCATTTACTGGAAGAGCTGGTAAACGAGGCCAATTGGACACACAATTTTGGGCAAAGGGTACCAATTTTGTAAAATAAAACTCGAAGGGGTTAGCAAAATCCTTCGATTGTATCACTTGTTGCATACCACGGACAAGATGATTCAGAATTTGTTCTTCTGCAGACATGTCTGAGATGCGATGAGAAACAATAGCTTCCATATATTTTGCCAGAAAAGTATTCATTTCTGGGAACGTTTGTACATTGGGATCTGTCGTAAAAGGTGCATTAATTGCCCTCAACAACTGCACACATTCCCGAACTTGACCTAATGTTTGGCTTGTGACACGATCAGAAAAAATTCCTTCTATATCCGCAATCGGAAAAGGTAAAGGAACATTTTCGTCTCCCGTCCATTCATAAAAAGCTTGAGCCAAAGCACTGGGGTAAATATTATCACCTCCAAAGGGTTGTCGGATATATTCATACACGTTCGAAATAATATCCGTTTGGCAAAGGGTGCAGTAAATATTTAATCTAGGTTGTAGCACTACGGCTTCAGGATGGCACACTTCCAACCTCTCCTGAAGAAGTCTTATAAATTGCATTATTCTTCTTGTTTCCCATCTTTATAAACGTACTTTTGCGTGTGTTGCATACTGTACATCGACCCATCATCATGGGTCTGTTCGTTTTGGAAAAAGAATGGGTGATATCGTAGGAGGGTGTTTGTTTTTGGCATTTCGGACAATAAATAATCTGTTCCATTCTCATTTTTTTTGTTCAATCAAACAAGTCATGGACTACCGAAATGATATTATACGTTTATTTGACGAAAAACGGATGACAGAACGACAAATTTCCAGGGAATTACATATTCCACCTTCCACTGTACATTACTGGTTAATTCGAGGAGGTAGACCCAAAATAACTAAACGGGGAAGACCCCGTTGTACAGACAGAGAGCTGGATAGCGATTTGTACCAGGTATCTTTAAACAATCCATTTCTGACAGCCGTGGATATACAGCAAGAACTAGCTCTCCATTGTAGTGTAGACACCATTCGTAAAAGATTGAAAGAACAGGGGCTCAAATGTTTCATTCCTGCACGCAAACCCTTTTTAAAACCCATCCATCTTCAAAAACGATTAATGTTTGCTTCTAACCATTTAGGTTGGACTGTAGACCAGTGGCACGATGTCGTATTTTCAGACGAAAAAGTGTTTCGCGCATCGTCTAAAGGTCCTTTACGAGTGTATCGCCCTCCTCGTAGTCGTTTTGACCCCCGCTATATTGTCGCTTCCACAAATCCCGAAGGTCGACATACAGTGTGTGTCTGGATCGGATTCGGGGGTAATGGAAAAGTGCGCGTCATTCATCGGATTGAGCAACGAACATTGGAATCCAAGTATTACACGGAACGTATTCTTCCACTTATTGAAGACAGTTTGGTAGAAAACAATCTCATTTTTATGCAAGATCTGTCCCCTATCCACAAGAGTCGTTTGACTACTCACTGGTTAGAGCAGCATAACATCAGAGTCATGGAAGACTGGCCGCCTAAAGGTCCCGATATGAATCCCGTAGAAAATGTATGGGCTGAATTAGTCCGAATAACTCGACACGATTCAACAAACAGAGACCAATTATGGGAAAATGTATTCCAAGCTTTTAACCAATTGACGGATGTGTACTTTACCAATCTAATTGATTCTATGCCACGACGGCTAGCGGGAGTGGTAGCAAAGAAAGGCGGTTGGACAAAGTATTAACTCGGGAGAACGATAGAGTAGGTGTCTATATAATATTCAAATAATATTTTATCATCTTCTTCTGTAACATAAATCCACTGACAGGGTTTCTTTGGAGCAAATTTCAAACACATCCGTTTTAGGTGGGGCCAATGATTCACTTTCATGCAGAACAAATCTTGTTCAGAATCATAATTCACTTGGGTAATATCCTGAATAATGGATCTTAGGTTATCAACATTTTCTTTTCCACGAAGAATAAATATATCCTCCTCATAAAAATTTAGGATTAAGGCTACATGTGCCGTCGTAATGACCTCGTTCGCAATAGCTGTATCCAAATCCCTTTGAGTAAATCTTTTATAGTACATGATGACCAGAATAATTGGCAGCATGTAAAGCTTGCTCTTATATATGAAAAAATCTCAACAATTACAAAAAAAAAAAAAAAAAAAAAATTTTTTTTTTTTTTTTTTTTTTAATTACTCATTTACCAACCAACTTATTTTACAACCTTAGCTCAGGCTATTTCTACCGGTCAATTTGTCCTGTCGAATATACCTGACTTTTGCCAGTCGTCGATCAGCCGTCTGGTAGCTCAAACAGAACTCCGTGGGTATTTTTTCATAACAAATCTGTCCTAACGCGAAACAATTTAACTCGACGATCCTGGACAAATCAATGATATCGGGATTATGTTGCAAGATAGCAGGAACCTCGTCAGTAGGTAGACTGTCTTCGGTGGTCATGGGCGAATCTTCGCATGGAAGGATGGTCTCTTCTTCGTCGGGCGGCAGGTGGTCGGAAGGATTTCGATATTCGGGTTCCACGCACATTTTCAGAGATTCGATCCATTGCTGCAACGGAATACAATTTTCGAGGGGCACTTCTTCCCATTCGACGGCTATCTTGGGAGCGTTTACATGAGAAAGACAGGCGTAAGGTTCTCCGGCATTATGTATCAATCCCCTTTCCCAGATCATCTTGAAAGTGGCAGGTTGGAATCTCAAAACCCCCGTCTTTGGACGTCGACGGGTTTCCATGAGGGTGACGACTTGATCGTACGTAAAAAGTTTGGTGTCGGGCAATTTCCGATGAAGGGACTGCGGCGTGACATCCCAGACGCTAATGACGGAATACCGTTTTGTAAATCCGTAAACGTTACTAAATTTCAAAAAGCGTCCAACATCCTGTGCTCTAAAATAAATGTTCATGTCCATACCGATGAACAGACACAAGTCGGGTTTTTGGGGCATGACGGACAAACGGAACCACATGATGGCTACTCAGAAATGTTTAAATGAACGGGTACGGTAGCGGATTATATAGTCTTG